>CM061750.1:129275255-129716979 GCA_030979885.1 Lolium multiflorum | reverse complement strand
TGGGGCGCGAAGGGAGGTGACGGAATCCTTCCCGCCCCCTTTTCCCTTTTCGCCGATGCGCACCGCAGCTCCCGCCATCTCCATTCTCGTCTCCGCCCGTGCGCCGAAGATTCCCTTTTGCATCAGCGGGCGTGGAGATTTGCCTGCACCGCTGGAAACTGCCGAACCGGGCGTTCCTCCAGGGCCTGGCCCGACACTGCTTTGAGAACCGGTTCATGCGACAACGCGGCCTGGCCCAGGCATCCAAACGGGCCAAAAATTACTCCACCCATGCGAGCCAAGGGGATGTAGGCTACCAAACCCGCCCTGGAAGGAGAGTATTTGTTTGTTCGGTCGGTCGGCTTGCGGTGTTGTAGTCGGAGAGGAGGCGGCCGAGCGAGGAACCATAACCTGGCAAGATCCGGGCTCAAAATAAAATGTAGGACTAGGAGCCACAATCAGCCACCCATGTTGGGTAATAAACTCCTTGGCCAAATTCTGCAATCGTGTAGACACCTCCATAAATAGGTCGCGGTTCTCCACACGTTGAAGCGAACACCATGAACGGAGCGTAGCCGTAGACCGGTAGATTACATGCATAAGAGAAGAGTTTTTGTCATTAAAACCCTTGTCATTTCTACATAGCCATAGCGACCAAATAACGGCGATCGCTCCACTCTGATAAGATTTTGAAACCTGACTTCTACCACATTTAGCCAATTGCCAAAAATATTTGCAATGCTTCGAGATGGATGTAAGCTAGATCATATCTGAATGATTGACCATATAGCTTTAGCGAACCGGCAATGGAAGAAGAGATGTTTTATTGTCTCGTCATCATGACAGAAAACACATTTCTTACAACCATGTCAATTGCGTTTTGCAAGGTTATCTTTGGTGATAACACCCCGATGTAGGTACCAAGCAAATACCTTCATTTTCAGTGGTATTCCCAGCCGCCAAATGCATTTATTATTATAAACCGGTTGTATATAGGCTGTATCAACGCTTCGTACATGGATTTTACCGAGAATAAGCCATTCTTGGTGAGTTCCCAGCGAAATATATTCTTCCCTTGAACCAATTGGATTGAAGCTAATTTCTGTAGCAATTCATTCCAAGCGGTTAACCGTGGACCAACTACATCGCGTCTGAACGTCATAGATGGTGGGGATGTTTCCATCACTCCCTGAAGGGTCATATCCTTATGACGTACTATCATGTACAAGGCTTGATATTGTTCTCGGAGTGTGGTTGCACCCAACCATCTATCTTCCCAGAACCGTATCTCCGACCCATCCCTAATGGAAAAGGAACCGTATGGGAATAATTACTTCTTAGTTGCCACAATGTCAGCCCAAAAATGTGAATCTCCGGGTTTCCAAGAAACCCGAGACATTGCTTTTGAGCCTACATACTTTCTCCTCAATAGGTTTTGCCATAGACCATCCTCAGTTAAAAATTTGGCCAACCATTTACCAAGTAAGGCCTTATTTTTCAACTCTAGATCGTGGATACCGAGTCCACCTTGATCTTTAGGACGACATACAACATTCCATTTTGTCAACCGGTATTTTTTCTTTTCACTATCCCCTTGCCAAAAGAATCTTGATCGGAGATAATCCAATCTATGAAGAATTCCTTTGGGTAGCTGGAAGAATGATATCATATACAGTACCATTTTGTGAGCACTGAATTGATGAGTACTAATCTTCCTTCCAGGGATAGTAATTTACCTTTCCAACTACTAAGTCTTTTCTGCAGTCTTTCCTCGACAATTTTCCATTTAGCTAAGGTTAGCCTCCGATGATGAATCGGGATGCCAAGGTAGCTAATTAGAAAGGCGCCTAAACCACATCCGAACAGTTCGGTATATTGGTTGGCTTCGTCTTGGGCATCACCGAAGCAAAACAATTCACTCTTATGAAAATTGATCTTTAGACCAGACAATAACTCAAAAGCTGATAAAATTAATATCAGATTTCTTGCTTTTTCCAGGTCATGTTCCATAAACAGAATTGTATCATCGGCATACTACAGAATAGATAGCTCCCCAACGACTAAATGGGATACGAATCCTTCAATATGACCATCTCCCTTGGCGCGCTCAATTAATATGGCTAGCATATCTGCCACAATGTTACATAACATCGGGGATAGAGGATCGCCCCTTGCCTCAACCCTTTCTTCGTTTGAAAGTATTTGCCGATATCATCATTGACTTTGATGGCAACACTTCCTCCAAAGATAAAGTTGTGAATTAAAGAACGCCATTCGTGAGAGAAGCCTTTCATCCGAAGTGTTTGTTGAAGAAAGGACCATTTGACTTTATCATAGGCTTTTTCAAAGTCGATCTTGAGGATGACCCCATTCAACTTTTTGCAATGCATCTCATGTTCTGTCCCATGCAATGTCACCACACCATCTAGGATGTATCGACCTTGCATGAATGCAGTTTGAGTTGGTTGCACCACATGATCAGCCACCAAATTAAGTCTAATAATAGCAACTTTTGTAAAAAAATTGAAACAAACATTAAAGAGACATATTAGATGAAATTGCTGAATACGATCGACATCATTAACCTTTGGGAGAAGAATGATTTCCACAAAGTTAATACGGAACAAGTCTAGTTGCCCAGCGTGAAGCTCTTGAAACAATTCTAGTATATGCTAAGGGCGGTAGAGATAGAGCATACCAGAGACATCGTGGCTATTCCACCACACATACACACACTTATTTTTTGTGAACCTTTCAAGACGACTATATAAATCCATCAAAGGAGGATGTTAGTGTTGTAGTGTACGTACCACTGGTAGCTTATTTCTATCGTCGAAAATTTTATATGGCCTCTCCGATGTTTGCTCCGGATTTTTCAGTATGACCCGATTGATGGCCGGACCTCTGGTTTATGTCATTTCTAACAAGTAGACTATTTTAGTAAAAAATCAGTAGTGAGTTTTCAGATTAACCACAAGAAACACGTTCTCGATTTACTAATAGATTACAGATTAATCACAACAAGTGGAACACAAATAAACAACTATACATAATGGGAATAACCCTTTTTATAATCTAGCTTCCATCGGTCATCCTCTGAAGTTGTGCATGAACCATCTACTTCGATGCGAGCACTGATACGTCTCAAACGTATCTACAATTTTTGATGCTCCATTGTTTTACATCAATTCATATATGTTTTACTCATACTTCATTGCACTTTTATATATTTTCTGACACTAACCTATTAACAAGATGCCACCGTGTCAAATTCCTGTTTTCTGCTGTTTTTGTATTTTAGAAAAGTTGTACATAAAATATTCACTAGTGGAAAAAGAGCTATCTGTGGCGCACGAAAATCGAATTCTGTGGCGCATATCTAGGTCGCCACAGTTGCCACGCGACTAGTATTTGAAATTCTGTGGCGCATATGTACATGCGCCACAGAAGTTAAAAATTCTGTGGCGCACCTGGCCAATATGCGCCACAGAATTCAAACTTCTGTGGCGCACCATGCCAATATGCGCCACAGAATTTTTTTTCGAATTTTAAAAAAAAGTGGCGGCCAGATCTAGATCTATCTAGATCTAGATCTGGGGCCGCCGGAATTTCGCCGGTTTTTTTGAAATATCACTGAAGGTGGGGGTATGGTGTTGGCCTGAGGAGATGGTGGTGGTCCTACGGAGGAGGTGGTGGTGGTGGTCGGCCTGAGGAGGGCGGGCGGTATCGGCCTAGGAGATGGTGGTGGTGGTGGTGATGGTGGTGGCCGGAGGTGGTGGCCGGTGGTGATGGTGATGGTCCCGGTGATGGTGGCCGGAGGTGGTGGTGGTGGTGGTGGTGGTGGTGGTGGTGTTGGTGATGGTGGTGGCCGTCCGGAGGAGGTGGAGGAGGAGGTGGTGGTGGTGATGGTCGCCGAGGAGGTGGTGGTCACGAAGGCGCGGTGGCGGTGATGGTGGTCGCTTGAGGAGGTGGTAGGTCGCTTGAGAGGTGGTGGTGGCGCTGAGTAGGGGAGGAGAAGGTGGTGGGTGGCACGAGTAGGAGGAGAAGGGGCGTGTGGTGGTGGAGAACAAGTGTGAGGAGGTGGTGGTGGTGGGTGGAGAACAAGTGGGAGGAGAAGTGAGGAAGATGGAAAGTGGTGGAGGAGAAGTAGAGTAGTAGGAGATTTGGCGCCTCCGAATTTCAAAATTTGCCAAAACTTCTGTGGCGCATGGGGGACAAGATGCGCCACAGAATTTTTTTTTCTTTTTTTGTATTTTACAGGAAAAAATCTTTAACTGGCCGTAACTTTTTACTCTTTTCGAATTTGGTGAATTCGAATGTAGAATTTTCGTGGGAACATTTTGATATATTGTGCGTTTTTTTTCGAGTTCGTATGCAACCATAAATCCAGTTTGATGATTTTCCCACGCAATTTTGCAAAAAAAGTCAAAATTTATGTTTGTTAAATTTCAGTGGTGCTAGATGACATAATATATGGGAATCTCGAAGGATTTTATTTTTTAAAATTTCTATCTATTTCTTTTATTTTGTACAAAGGTAAAAAAGGGGGGGGGGGTGTGGAGTTGCGTGGGGAGAAAAAAACTGCACTGCGGGCGATATTTTTATGCGCCACAACATAAACTTTCTGTGGCACACATGCCACCATGCGCCACATAATTTTAAACTTCTGTGGCGCACATGCCACCATGCGCCACAGAATTTTGAACTTCTGTGGCGCACATGCCACCATGCGCCACAGAATTCTCTTCGCCCATGTGCAGTGCTGGACCCCGCGTGGGCCCATGAAATTTCTGTGGCGCATCCAGCCACAGAAAGTCGAAATTCTGTGGCGCATGGATGGACTGGTGCGCCACAGAATGTCGACTTTCTGTGGCGCATTTTTTGGTGCGCCACGTAAATAAGTTTTGCCGAGTATATTTTTGTATACTACGACACATCTATACTTAATAATAAAAGTTAGTGCCATTTGCCGGCCTCGTTTTTTATACCCTTGCCTTTCATCGAAATTACAGAACGCTGCCACCGCGAAGTGAAATAACGGTTGGCTTTATCACCAGCGGAGCGAATCCTCCCCTGCCTCCTTCTTCTTCGGCGGACACGCCCAGCCTCCTCCTCCACTGGCGGAAACGGTCTCCTCCCCTTTCTCCTGTCCACCGGGCAGCCGCGGCCGTGCATCTGAATTTGATTACGCAACCCCTGCGAGCGCAGCTCGATCCTTCGCCCCAAGGAGCTCGATCTGACGAACTCATCACGCGCGAATCTGGTACCTTCTGTCTGATGCAATGACGCACGGCGGCAGCAGCTTCAGGTACTAGTGTAGCTGCGATGGCTTGGAGGAATGCGGGCGGGCGGCGCACGACTACAAGATGGCCAGAGGTAGAACCGGGTCTGCGTCCGCACACATTCATCTGCATCGTATGACGCGTCCTTGGTCCACGCGGCACGTGCCTCTGCATCCCGCCGGTCCATGGCGAGGCCATGCCATTCCTCTGCATCGCGCCGGTCCAACGGCTTTCCTGTGTTGCCGGCTCGACATACATCCGGCCTCCTCTTCATCTAGCGCGGCCTCTCCAACGATGCAGAACAGCAGAGGATGCAGCATGACGCCCCGGCCCCAACCTCCCGTCGGGCCCCTTTGACCACCCTCGCCACACCGTCCCCGTGCAGGCGTCGATTTAGGCTCCTCATTCTCCCCCCCCCTCCCTGCGCCCCATCCCGTCCGCGTGCGGTACCGGCAGCTGCCGCGCATCTGCAGGCAGGCGGAGTTCCTGCTCATGCCCACAACAGTATGCTTCAGGCTTTGGTTTTCTTGATTGATTCGTATTCTACCGACAGAATTCTAGATGGAGTGGAAAAACTCGTTCGACTCGTCGTGGGCAGACCAGTGGGACAACGACAATGACCGGAGCCTGTGAGACTTCTGCTGTTGGATTTAGAACGATTTACACCACTGTTTGGATGGTCGATCGATTGGGTTTCTGCATATTGATTTATTCACTATTTGCCCATCTCCTGCTGTGATCCGACGAAATTTCCATTGATTTGTTTTATTTACTTCAGAACGTAGTGCGTGTTTGGCAACTGTCAGCCTTAAAAATTCAGCATGGAAGAAACGTTGTTTTCTGAATTCTGAGTACAAGACGCACTGGATGTGATTTCGAGTCCAGCATGGCATGCAAGTTGATGTAGTAATTCACTGATGTTAGCTGCCTGCAGGTTTTCTTCACGCACCAGCTCGATTTGCATCCTGTCAATTCTGGCCTGGTTGTAGGAAAGTAGGCTGACATGTTCATCGGAACAAATGCCGTTTAGACGTCATTTTATTTCTCCGTATTTTTTAGATATAAAGTCAAAAAAGGCTCGATGTTAAATTAATAAGGCCTCAGCAATTGAGCTGCAGAAGATACAAGGTACTAAACCCAGTTTACAAAAAGTCACAATTCACACCTAAACAAACTATCTAAGAAGCTACCGTCGGGAGCGAGCAACCAAGCACGGCTAATGACGACTACGCAAAATTGGGACAGAAACTAGACATCAAAGGTGTCGGGCCAGCTCACCACCAGCGAGCCAACGAACACGCACGCCAAGCCGACAGTCCTACCCTATGCAGGCACAGCACAAAGGCCGACCACCGCTTCACCAGCACCAGGAAAACCGAAATCTGCACACAATTCAATAATCACATCTTCATATTCCTAACACAATTCACAAATTATCCATATCATGAAGTGCAACTTTTAGTCTTCAGAATGGCACTTTTACTTGGCCAATTGATTAAAGCAAATCCCATATTTATACAGTATAGACGGAAAGGTGCACAAAAAAATCTTGCATTTTTTTTAATCCTATTCTACCTTTTCTTCAAAGGGAAGGCAAGCCTCTTAGTAGATGGAAGAGGAACAACTAGATAACCAACATACAAACTCTAAAATTAAGTGTACCTTTTTCGTATGCACATTTTCCATGCTAAATAATACTCGTACCAACAAAATTCTACTACCTCTAATTCATAAAAGGGTGCCATGGGTTATTCTCCCGGTGCAACGCACGGGTATTTTTCCTAGTTTCTACCTATAATGGTTTTCCTACTAGTGATTCTTGGAATTGGACGAAACAAAAGTCGAAGTCAATATTTTACCGTAACGAAGACGGAGTCCAAGGGGAGACGAAGAGGAGCCACAGGGGGGCCAAACCACCCCTTGGCGCGGCCAGGCTCCAGTTCGTGCCAAGGCATGGTGTGGCTCCGACACTCCACCACCTCCATAGTCGCATGATGTGTACGTATGCTTCTATTCTTGTAGACAGTGTTGGGCCTCCAAGTGCAGAGGTTTGTAAAACAACAGCAAGTTTCCTTTAAGTGGATCACCCAAGGTTTATCAAACTCAGGGAGGTAGAGGTCAAATATATCCCTCTCAAGCAACCATGCAATTAAGATACAAGAAGTCTCTTGTGTCCCCAACACACGCAATACACTTGTCAGATGTATAGATGCACTAGTTCGGCGAAGAGATAGTAAAATGCAAGCGATATCGATGAATATGAGTGGTAATAAGGTCCGAAATAAATATGGCAGCAAGTAAACATGCAGTAAAACAGTAAATAAATGGTGATTTGATGTTTGGAAACAAGGCATAGGGATCATAATTTCACTAGTGGTCACTCTCAACAATGATATCATAAAGGAATATAAATATAAGTACTTCACTATGCTACTCTGAACTACTCTTCGGTTGGATAACGAACACTAATTCACCGCGTAAGGCTGCAAAAACAAACCTTAAAGATGTATTCCCAAGTACTAATGAACACCTCACGATGTCACTTTGAGCATTCGTAGGAGGTACTAACACACCACAATTTCATAGAGACATCCAACTCAAATCATAACCCAGTGAACAAGTATTCTAGAAATATAGCCTAAGAGATCCACACGGTGCACACACTGTCACCTTACACACGTGGGACAAAGAGTCTCCGGAGATCACATATGTAAAATCCACTTGAATAGCATAATGACAACTGGATTACAAAGCTCATGATCACACATAAAGATCACACCATGGGGAGAGAGATAAACCACATAGTTATCGGTAGAGCCCTCACTGGGAGAACTTACCCTCCTCATCATGGGAGCTCGCAATGGCAATGGAGTTGGCAAGGAGTCGATGGAGATGGCTCCGGGGAATTCTGCCCAAGCAGTGCCGGAACAGAGACTTTTGTCCCCCAGATCTTGGCATCGCGACGGTGATGGGAGTTACGGAACTTGTCGTGGATGGAGGCCGATATATTTAGGGTTTTTGCATCGAAGGGAATTTATAGGCGGAAGGTCGGTGGAGGCCGTGTGGCTCCCACACCACCCCTAGGCGCCAGCCCGCGCCTAGGGTAGGTTATGGCCACTTCGTCCCCCCTCCGGACTTCGTCTTCGTTACGGAAAAATAAGATCTTTGGATTTTTGTTTCATCCAATTCCGAGAATATTTCCTCTACAACTCTCTGAAATACAAAACAGCAGGTTATCAGGAACTGGCACAGGTCAGCCAATAGGTTAGTGTCGGGAAATGTATAAAAGTGCAAACGAAGTATGAGCAAAACATATATGAATTGGTAAAACAAGCATGGCGCATCAAAAATTATAGATACGTTGTATATCACCTCTCGCCTATTTATTCACGGCAATCTTGGGAAAACTCTCGAATACCCGAGCCACCATCCACGAAAAGTTTGCCGCGTGCCGCCATCGCAACCCATCTCGGGGGGCTCAAGCCGCGCTCTTCCCGGCACCCCGTCGGAGGGGGAAATCATTGCCGAGGTGATCTAAGCATCGCCATGCCCGCTCCGAAGTGATGTGAGTAGTTCATCCTCGATCATGGGTCCATAAACAGTAGGCTAGATGGTTGTCTTCTCCAATTTTTTTCTTCATGTTTAGATCTTGTGTGCTGCCTATCATGATCTCTGTCAGTGGACATGTTGTTGGGGAACCTCAAGAGGAAGGTGTGATGAGCACAGGCAAGTTTTCCTCAAGACTAAACCAAGGTTTAATCAACCAGTAGGAGAAATGCGTGACTTCAAGGTATTGTTGGCCGACTAGTGGCATGCACTACCGCGGCCAAAGAATAACGGAACCCGGTGACACAACAACACAACTGGCACTTTTCCCCAACTTATGTTGAGGTTGTCAATTCCACCAAGTTTGCTGAACACACATGATTAGACGTATCGAATGGAAGGAGATATTTGTAGAAAGTAAACAGACAGAACAGGATTGCAGTTGAATTTATCAATAAAGGAAATAGGACCGGGTCCACAGTTCACTAGAGGTATCTCTCCATAAAGAAACAGCAAGTTGAATGAACAAATTACAACTGGGCAATTGACAGAATATCGACCAATACATGACAAGATGATTACTATGAGATTTCATATGGGCATTACAACATAATACATTGACTGTAATCCAACCGTGTCTATGACTAATAATCCACCTTCAGGTTAGCGTCCGCACCCCTTTCAGTATAAAGTTGCGAGCAATGTGATTATCGCATAAAACATTGTTGTTTTCTCCCTAGTAGAAACAACACATCTACAATCTTATAAGTTAAATGTCACTCTCCCATAAAACTAGAGGCATGAGCCTACTATCGAGCATAAATACCCCCTCTTGGAGTCACAAGTGTCCACTTGGCCAGAGTTTCTACTAGCAACGGAGAGCATGCAAGATCATAAATAACATATGATATGAATATATAATCAATCTCAACATAGTACACAATATTCATCGGATCCCAGCAAACCAAACATATAGGATTACATAAAGATGATCTTGATCATGTAGGCGGCTCACAAGATCAATACATGAAGAACAAAGTGGAGAAGACAACCATCTAGCTACTGTTATGGACACATAGTCCAGGGATGAACTACTCACGCATCACTTCGGAGGTGTGCATGGCGATGTAGATGCCTCCGGCGATGTAGATACCTCCGGCGATGATTTCCCTCTCCGGCAGGGTGCCGGGAAGAGCTTCAGAACCCCCCGAGATGGGTTCTGCGATGGCGGCCACGACGGAACTTTTCGTGGATGGATGCTCGGGTATAAATAGGCGGAACAGCGTTCTGCTGGCGCTCAGGCCTGCATCACCCTAGGCGTGGCTAGGTCCGCATGCCTAGGTAGTCCGTCGCCCGTGGTGCCTCTTCGACCCCCTCCGGGACTTCGTCTTCATTTTGGTAAAATATTGACTTTGGCTTTTGTTTCGTCCCAATTCTCACATATTTCCTGTACAACTTTTCTGGAATACAAAACAGCAGAAAACAGGGAACTAGCACCGTGGCATCTTGTTAATAGTTAGTGCCGGAAAATGTAAATGCAACGAAGTGTAAACAAAACATATATGAATTGATGTAAAACAAGCATGGAGCATCAAAAATATAGATACGTTGAGACGTATCAAGCATCGCCAAGCTTAACTCCTGCTCGCCCCGAGTAGGTAAGTGATAACAAAATAATTTTTGAGGTGACATGAAGCCAACACAATCTTGATCAAGTTATTATAAAAGTATTGTGAGCTGGGATCGAAGTACTCTAAACATTGGCATGACATATATAATTCTAACAATAGAGCTTAGCAACTATGTTATAACAAGAAGAGTAACTCAAACAAAGGATCATGAATAATTATGCATTGTAAACATAATAAAGTGGTACTCAACATGTCCTTATGAAATAGCAAAACATAAATGCAAGGACACCTTCAAAGTTTAAAGGGTGACTAGATACAAGTAATTTGAGAGCAAGCAATAGCACAATCATGAATCAATCAATAATAATTTTGGAACTATGCACATTGCACTAAGAATGACAACTATGCTCTCTTAATTTGTGCATAAAGTAGAAGATGATGACTCAACATGAAAGTAAAAGAAAGGCCCTTCGCAGAGGGAAGCAGGGATTAGCCATGTGCTAGAGCTTTTTTATTTTGAAAGCGATAGGAGTGTTGACAATATTTATTTTTAAAGATGCAACTCATGTCAACGGTAGTGATAAATAGTATGTCTTATGCATAATTACTTCCTATAAGTTTGCTTACCTCATGCATAATATAGCTCTGCTCCCGAGGAGACTGATCTTGACGTCGGCGTTGGTTTTTCCAACGAAAAACTAGAACTTTCATGGATTTTCATCACATACATATGTTTTAACCAAGTGTCACAAAAGGGTACCTCCTTGCCTCATGTACAAAGGTCCTAGGAGATGAATCTCATTTGATTTCTCAATTTTGATGAATCTCAACTTTTTGGACATCCATACCGGGAAAACAAGGACAACTGATGTGGGCATAACCCTTCGGGTACTCGACATTGCCATACCCGGTGCAGACTATGAAGCTGGACCAGCACAAGGACTCAAGAAGCTGGACCCACAAGGAAAATCAACTTGAATTACAAGAAAGAAGACTCCAATACGAATCCTACTAGGACTCTTGTAAACCTAGCTTGGCTGATATATAAAGCCAGGCAGGGGCACCCCTTAGGACGGATACTCAGAAACATAAATCATAGAGGCGACACGCCTAGAAACCACAACCCGCAGATTAGAACTAGACTAGATCCAATAACCTCCCGCCTACAATGACCCCTGTACACGATATTCATATAGTGGGTTGCTAGCAGATCGTATGACCCTCCACCCGCGGGGACGTGAACCTGGGTACGTCGTGTACCGTCTCGCTCCCGGAACCTCCATCGCCGCTCTTCTTCAAAAACCCAAGCCCCTCATGGTGGGCATTGCCAAGGAACCGCCTCGTCAATTGGCGCCGTCTGTGGGAAGCGCGGCGAGTGGATTTTGTCATCTGGGCGGGATCCTTTATCTCCATTATCAAGCAACCTTCGGATCGCATCATCAATCTAGAAATCATTGTCAAGCCGAAAGATCGGAGAGATCGGGTCCGATTTGCGAAGGCATGCTGCCGTTGTAGTCATCACCATCGCCATCAACTCCGTGAGGCTCGGCAGATTGAATCTGCCAAAAATCAAGATCTTTTCAGCGGCCCTACACATTCAATCTCCGACGTTTATTTCCTCAAAATATTGATTAGAAGAAGCACCCAACAGCCAAGTACCAAGACGATACGACGGCTGGTTGTCGGATGCTCAGTACACCAAAGAAAAGAAATATCGGAAATAAGATAGTAAAGACAGCGTGCGGATCGGATTGTTTTCAAAAAGAAAGTCAACAAGTTGATTAGCTGGTCTCCTTCACGTGAAGCTTCCTTGACCATAAAAGAAAGAGTCATCGTTACTGCCTCACGTCAAGGATGAAGTTCCAAATAGAAGGAAATATGCCATCGGATAAACCAAGGAGTATACGAATAAGAACTTTGCGGATAAAAGAATATTCTGGAACATACACAAGGCAAAGCGGAACTCGCCTCGCGAACCGAATCGATCGTCCGATAAAAAATACCAGGTGCTATACTTCCAATTAATTACTACTCGCAAAATTTTATTTCGCCAAATATTCTTTGGCTCAGATATTATTTGCGTGCATGTTTTTGCGCCGTAACATAACTGCAGATTGAAGCAAAACTGATGATTCTGTTCGGGTCGACCGCGCCAGCTATCACGATTTTGCCGGTGCACTGGGGTCTGTAGGTCATAGACCTGAGATTGACTAAAATATTCGGTGTTCACCTGTCTGTGTCCGCTTGGCATCGATCAAGGCCCCCTTCATTGACCATGTTTGTGTGGCGCCCGATGACTATCTTTGATGGCGTAGCACAGGCTGCGCTCGGCCGCATGGATTATCTTGATGGCGCAGTTATTTCGCTGCTTCACGCCGCATGGATTATCTTGATGGCGCACTATTTCGGTTGCTGCTCGGCCGTGATGGATTATCTTGGATGGCATAATTATTTCGGCCAAGGCTTTCATTGTGATGGATTATCTTGGACGGCGCATCATTTCGGCTGGCGTTTCGCCGTGATGGATTATCTTGATGACGTAATTGTTTCGTTGCGCTCACGATGGATTATCTCTTCGGATGGCTAATTATTTCGGCTGCGCCTGCCGCATGGACTATCTGGTGGCGCACCATTTCAGCTGCGCTCGTAGCATGGACTATTTTTGATGGCGCAATTATTTCAATCGTGTCTGCCACATCAAAATTGATTACTTCGCTCAAGTCCGCATTGCGACTGCAGATCCATATTGGCCTTCGTCGCAGCCGAGCTAATGAACCTGACTTCTTCGGCTCAAGTTATAATTTTCAGCTCAGATATACCATCTATGATTACTGCGGACTTATCTTCTCGGCTCGATATATCATCTATGATTACTGATGGACTATCTCTCTTCGGCCTTGATATATCTCCCGATGCACTCTCGTCGGCGGATTCATCGTCTGGAATATTCAATGGATATCATCTTATATAATATTGATCTGGTGCATTCTCGGGTCGATTCATCATCTATGGTTATCAATGGATATCATCTTATATAAATGATCTGATATACTCCCAAATGAATTACTCGGGAGTTTCTGGAAGATCTTCAATTATTATGTCTGCTCCCATCGAGAGCGCTGGTTGCTGGGCGTTGATTCGCTGGAATTCAAGCAAATATGAAGACTCCTTACACTATTACTCCCATCGGGAGCGCCGGTTCGCTGGAACCCAAGAAGATATGAAGACTATTACTCCCATCGGGAGCGCCGGTTCGCTGGAACCCAAGAAGATATGAAGACTATTACTCCCATTGGGAGCGCCGGTTCGCTGGAACGAAAGAAGATATGAAGACTTTTTACCTGAAGTTATCATCTAAAAGCCTCTGAAAATACGAGTGCTGCAATGGATGGTAATCAACGGGGACATTGCTCTTTTCCTTTGCTGTAGAAGCCTCAAGACTACGAGAGTGCTGCAGATAGAAAGGATAAAACAATTATACTTACAAACAGGACCCAGGCCGGTACTTTAAACTACAGAAGTACAAAAGGGCGACGGAGTCATCGGCAGGCTTAGTTCTATCGATTCGCTTGGGAGCTGCTGTCAAGACATACATCGTCGGTTGAAAGCAAAGTTGCACTTATGAAGGTTTTCTCAAACCTGCAACATAAGCTGACCACTCAAGTAATTTGCTGCCGATAAACTTACAAACAATGGCATCAACGATGCTCAAGGTGCGTTAAGAATTGCCCCTTGAAATAAACAACAATGTGTCAAAGGCACCTGAAGAAAACTGTAAACATCGGGTTGCTCGACTTGAGTCTACTCACGGTTGCAAGCATCGGGAGCACTGAACGCGCACCCGATAAAAAGAAGACGCGCACTCGATCATCCAAATTATCGGCTCCTCTGGGATATCATCTAAATTATCGGCTCCTCCGGGATATCATCTAAATTATCGGCTCCTCTGGGATATCATCTAAAATATCGGCTCCTCTGAGATATCATCCAAAATATCGGCTCCTCTGGAATATCATCCAAATTATCGACTCCTCTGGAATATCATCCAAATTATCGACTCCTCCGTGACATCATCCAAATCATCAACTCCTCTATCTATGTCTCATCGACATCATGTTCTCAGAACCCGAAGACATCTACGGTATTCAACTCAGCATTTTTTACACCTTATACATAACTATTTTATATTCATTTACAGGCTCAGGTGCTATTCCCATCGGGAGCGCTGGCCGCGCACCCGATAAAAAGATGGCAGCCTCTTCGACAAAGAAGAATAAATCCGAAGACATCGGCATCAACATCAAGATCTTCGAGTAATATAACTTGAGTCTATGCGCGGCTGTAAGCACCCGCCCATAGACCAAGTTACTCCCATCGGAGGCCACACCTAACATAAAAGCAACTTCAATTCTACATCAAGCACAAGATCTCGAGACTCGGTAGAAGATCAAGACATTCGTGATCGATGGTAACTGGTCCTCGCCCAAGCTTCACTTCGCTGTGCACTCGGGGCTACTGATGTGGGCATAACCCTTCCGTACTCGACTTCTGCTGCTACCCGGTGCCGACTATGAAGCTGGACCAGCACAAGGACTCAAGAAGCTGGACCCACAAGGAAAATCAACTTGAATTACAAGAAAGAAGACTCCAATACGAATCCTACTAGGACTCTTGTAAACCCTAGCTTGGCTGATATATAAAGCCAGGCAGGGGCACCCCTTAGGACACAAGAAACATAAATCATAGAGGCGACACGCCTAGAAACCGCAACCCGCGGATTAGAACTAGACTAGATCCACAACCCGCCTATGGCGGCCCCTCGTATACGTATATTCATATAGTGGATTGCTAGCAGGACGGGACGTAGCGATCCTCCACCAGTCAAGGCCAATCTTGGTCGCGCCCGCGAAAGCGCTTGAACCAGCGGTTCCCTTATTCTTGCCCATGGTGGTTGATACGTCTCAAACGTATCTATAATTTCTTATGTTCCATGCTACTTTTATAACAATACTTGCATGTTTTATACATACTTTACATCACTATTATACATTTTTCGGCACTAACCTATTAACAAGATGCCTAAGCGCCAGTTGCTGTTTTCTCGTGTTTTTGGTTTCAGAAATCCCACAAAGGAAATATTCTTAATTGACCTAAATCAATCTTTCCAAGGTCTTATTTTTCGCGGGAGCTTTAAGACCGAGGTTACGGAAGAGGGGCCACGAGGGGGCCTGCATTCAGGGCCAAGGCCACAGAGAGGCCCGCGTCGCCCTTATGGTGGTCCCTCGCATCACCCCCGACCTACCCTTTCCGCCTACTTAAAGCCTTCGTCGCGAAACCCCCGGTACCGAGAGCCACGATACGAAACCTTCCAGAGACGCCGGCGCCGCCAATCCCATCTCGGGGATTCAGGAGATCGCCTCCGACCCCGCCGGAGAGGGGAATCATCACCGTAGGGGCTCTACATATCATGCCCCCCTCCGGATTGATGCGTGAGTAGTTCATCCTCGGACTATGGGTCCATAGCAGTAGCTAGATGTTGTCTTCTCCTAGCACACATTATATCTTTTGAGCTGCCTAACATGATCAAGATCATCTATTTGTAATGCTACATGTTGTGTTTGGTGTGATCCGATGAATCTAGAATATTATGTCAAGTTGATTATCAATCTATCATATATGTGTTGTTTATGTTCTTCCATGCTCTCCGTTGCTAGTAGAGGCTCACGTTGATACTTGTAACTCCAAGTGGGGGTATTTATGCTCGATAGTGGGTTCATGCCCCCATTTAATCGACAAAGGACAAAAGTTCTAAGGTTGTGGATGTGCCGTTGCTACTAGGGATAAAATATCGATGCTTTGTCTAAGATATTTGTGTTGATTACATTACGCACCATACTCAATGCAATTATCTGTTGTTTACAACTTAATACTGGAGGGGGTGCGGATGCTAACCCGAAGGTGGATTATTTAGGCATAGATGCATGATGGATAGCGGTCTATGTACTTTGTCGTAATGCCCTGATTAAATCTCATAGTAATCATCATTGATATGTATTGAATCTTTATTTGTCAATGGCCCAACCTGTAATTTGTTCACCCAGCATGCTATTTATCTTATTGGAGAAACACCACTAGTGAACTGTGGACCCCGGTCCATTCTTTTACATTTGTTTTACATCTGAATACATTCTACTGCTTTTACCGTTCTTTGCAAACAAACACCATCTTCCACTCGATACGTTTAATCCTTTGTTTTCAGCAAGTCGGTGAGATTGACAACCTCACTATTACGTTGGGGCAAAGTATCTTGATTGTGTTGTGCAGGTTCCACGTTGGCTCCGGTTTCACTGGTGTTGCGCCGCACTACCTTCCTCCACCAACAACCTTCACGTGCTTCTTGGCTCCTACCGTTCGATAACCTCGGTTTCTTTCTCGAGGGAAAAAGAAGAAAGCCGTACGCATCACAGATCTCATTTGATTTCTCAATTTTGATGAATCTCAACTTTTTTGGACATCCATACCGGAAAAGCAAGGACAACATATATTTGGATTTTTGCCCAGCTAAAACTTCCACCATGTGAACATGGCTTTAGTTGGCGGCCCAATGTTTCTCTCTAGCAATATGCATACTCCAATCTTTGCAACTCATGGAAATCTCCCTTACTTCAAACAAGATGAGCATGCATAGTAATTCACATGATATTCAACAAATGCATATTGAATTGATGGTGTTCCCCATGACAGCATGGTTATCACACAACAAGAAACTTATAAGAACTAAAAATGCATAGGACATAATACTTGTAGCAATAGTTTTTAGACTACTTTTCCATGAGCTATAATTTACACAAAACAGGTGATAATTTTTGAAGGTTTAAAGGTAGCACACAAGCAATTAACTTTGGAGTGGCGGTGAAATACCACATATAGGTAGATATGGTGGACACAATTGGCAACTTTAGTTTTTGGTGGTTGGATGCACGAGTAGAGCTTATACTCAGTACAGGTAAAAGCTAGAAACAACAGAATACCACAATACTATGCTTTTATGATAGAAACAACACATGATTCTTTCTATGACACATTATGCACTCTCAGCCATTTGAAAAAAACTAATCATAAAACAATAAATACTAAGCATATGACAAGAATAACATAACATGACATGCCAAAGTCTATGCCACAATCTAGACAAACTTCCTTTTGCATCACTATAGCCAGAAAATATTTTACTCGTATCCAACACCAATCAATTTATTTAAAATAACTCTTAGATATGAAATACATTATGGACTAGAGAGCTAATCATACATAAATAAGGAATACTCCCGTTCTCTGAACAAAATTCAATTGAAAGAACAAGAGCTAAACGCAGTACCAGAAAACTAGAACACTCACAGAACATTAACAACGAAACTAGAGCGTTCTATGCAATTAAAAAAGAGCAGGTCTTTCTCCAAAACAAATGTGCCGGAATCCAACATATGCTACAGGAAACAAAACAAAACAAAACAAACAAACAAAAATAAAGACGCTTCGAGAACAACACATAGCGTATGACGCAATAAAATATAGTGTATAACATGTTGCTTTGTTGATGAAGAGGGGCATTCCCAAGTTTTGACGCTTGTATCTCTTGAATATGTATTGGGTGCAGAGGCATCCCCAAGCTTGAGCTTTTGTCCATTCTTGATCCCATCAAATCATTCTTCTCTCCCTACACATGAAAACTTCTTTCATACAAAAACTTCTCACAATTCGTTGTTAGCAGCATTAGTACAATCAAAATAAACAAATCCACTTGTGTTCAGTACTAACATATATAAAACATCTATTAAATTATAAGATACTATGGCATTTGTTTCAGAATATAAGGTTGTAGGTTGGCTTTTTGATACGTCCATTTTGCATCACTATTTTATATCATAATTTACTGTTATTCATTGATATATTTCATATTTAGAGATGATACTTACGTTATTTCACCTATTTGCATGTTTCATGATTATTGGAGAATTATTCACCGGAATTCTGCTGGAAAAAGCACCGTCAGGATACAATATTTCCGAAGATCAACAATTGGCGGAAAATATACCGAAGCTCCTATTTGTCCAGATGACGGAGCCAGCCAAAAAGGGGAGGCCGAGGAGGGCTGCCATGGGCCTCCCCATAGCCAGCGTCACCAAGGCCGGCGCTGCAGCCACGTGGGGAGGGGCCCACGACCCCCCTCGGCCGCCCTTTCGCGTACTTCATCTCCCAAAAACCCTAAGGTGCGTGGAGGCATCGAGGATAGTCAGCGCCGCCTCCTCGAGGCGGAAAACACCAGAGAGAAAGAGTTTCCTCCGGCAAAAGTAAATCTGCCGGGGAAATTTCTCCCTGAGTGGGAAATCGCCGCCATCAGCCACCGCCATCGAGCTCGGACTTCATTGGGATCATCATCATCATCATCTCCACCAATCGACACCACATTCCCCACCGCTGCACCTCGTCTCCGCTGTAACATCTTGGGTTGAATCTTGAGTATTTCATAGGGGAAACTTTCCCGGTGTCAATTACTCTTTGTTATTGATGCTATTGAGTGGAACCGTTGAAGGTTTATATTCAGATTGTTATTCATCATCATATCACCTTTCATCATGTTCCATATGATGTCTTGAGTAGTTCGTTTAGTTCTTGAGGACATGGGTGAAGCCTAAAGTGAACTATGTTGAGTAATATTTAATATTTTATTATTTAAGTTGTGGTGTTATTCTTCTAGTGGTGTCATGTGAAAGTCGTACTACATGATACTTCACCTTATGGGCCTAGGGAATGCATCTTGTATTTGTTTGCTAATTGTGGGGTTGCCGGAGTGACAACAGCAACCCGAACCCCCGTTGGTATATCGTCGATGCATGAGGGATAGCAGGATCTCAGAGGTTAAGGCTGTGGCTAGATTTATCTTAATTACTTTCATGTGCGGATGCTTGCAAGGGTTTAATCACAAGTATGTAAGGAAGGGCGGGGCATTAGCATAGGTTCACCCACACAACACTTATCAAAACAATGAAGATTAATCAACTATATGAAGCGAAAGCACTAGACTAAATTCCTTTGTGTCCTCAAGAACGTTTGGTCATTATAAGTAAACAAACCGGCTTGTCCTTTGTGCTAAAAAGGATTGGGGCACTCGCAATTATTACTCTCGTATTTTACTTACTTGTATTTTATTTATCTGCTATATCAAAACCTCCCGAAACTTGTCTCTGTGAGCATTTACAAAGAATCCTTCATCGAAACGTTTGTCAAACACCTTCTCGCTCCTCGTGCTCCGACTTTATTTATTGAAAGTACTACGATACACCCCCTTATACCTGTGGGTCATCAAGACTATTTTCCGGCGCCGTTGTCCGGGGAGTGAAGAGCTATTGGTAAGTGGAATTGGTAAGAAAATATTTATCAGACGTGTTGTTTTTATTTGCCTCGCTACAGGCACTATTATAGAGATCTTCTCTGAATTCCTATTTGGAAAATCTACTACTACTGCAAAGGTAGGATGAGGCACCAGGTGAGAAAGTGATTCCATATAAAATACCTTATGAAAATTATTGAACGTGTTGTGGATAACTTATGAAGGGGATGGAACTGTCCATCCCGGAGATCATTTACTGTTTTACATGAATTATGCGTTTATTCAAGTGCAGTGTATTTCTATGATGTATTAGAAGAAAATATTCTCATGTCGCTGCTGTCTGGCAAAGCAGCGCATTGCAGCAAACTCAAGAATGGGCATTCTGATTGGAAGGATATTATACCTCTATTTTTCTAAATCATCCTCCAAGTGAAATTCACAAAGACCGGGAAACCGCATATATAATTTCTCGCCTCATGATGGAGAGAGTATTACTTGGGGGAGATGGAAGTCTTTAATGCTCAAATGCCCTATTCATGAGCTTCCTGGTAATATATCATTGATAAGTTCTATGCAAGACTTTCTTTCCAAATAAAACCTTGTTGGATACTACTTGTTCTAAATCATCTCACGCGCAACAAAGAAGAGTTAAAGGGACCTTCTTGATCGGATCCAGGAGAATACCGAAGGATGGGAGAACGACAAAGGTAGAGAGTCGGGTATAAATTATGATTATGAATGCATTGAAACTTTTATGGATATAAATTTCTAAATATGAGTGCTACTTATGGTCTTGACTCTCAAGTTGTTGCAAATTTTTATAAAGCTTTTTCCTCTCATTTTGAATTGCCTAGGAAGAATTTAATAAGTACCATGAACCCTACAAATATAAAACTGATTCACCTATAGGTAAATGTATTGAAGTTAAAACTGTTGATCACATTCTTCCTGAAGCTTATATCGAAAAATTCCTTTTCCTGCTAAAATGAAGGAGTATTCTGTTTAGTGTGGTTAATAAAAGTGCAAAGAAACCTATAGAACCCGAGGAGCAAATAAATGTTGAACCTGCTATTGCAATAGTTAAAGACCTTGTGACTGAAAATGTAGAAGATGGTCACATCATTTTCCTCGCGTGAAGATGCATCTACTGTTGTTTCACATCCTAGTGTCTAGGAAAGCCGCTCCTATGCTCGTTAAAATTGGTGATCATTGTTATTATGGTTTTGATATTGGTGCAAGTTCTAGTGCCATTCCTTATGAGCTTTACGTGGAAAATCATGCATGAAATTGTCTAGAACTTGAAGATAAAATGATGGTTATTCTGCCAGCTAATAGAGAAACTTTTACCCTCCTTATTGGTATTGTTCGAGATGTGGAAGTTCTATGTGGTGGGAAGATTAAATATCCTGCTGACTTTTGGTACTTGGTTCTGTTGCTAGTAAGACTTGTCCTATCATTTTTGGTAGACCTTTTCTAAATACTTGTGGAGCTATTATAGATTGCAAGAAAGAGAAAATTGTGACTAAATTTGCTGGTGAATCTTATGAGTTTAATTTCTCTAAATTTGCCAAAGTTCCTTATGAAGCTGAATTGCCTAATGATGATTTTAGAGTTGAACAGCTTGCATCTATTGCTCTTGCTCCTAATAATCCTTTGCAGCAACATTTGGAGGATCATGAGAGTGAAGTCTTTAGGGAAGAAAGGAATGAGCTTGATGAAATTTTCCTTCGTCAACCCATTCTTAAACATGACTTACCGGTCGAAGATCTAGGTACAACACCACCACCAAAGGAAGATCCTGTTTTTGATTTGAAACCATTACCTGATAATCTTAAGTATGCTTATATTGATGATAAGAAAACATATCCTGTTATTATTAGTGCTAAGCTTTCAGATTTTGAGGAAGAAAGATTATTGGAAATATTGAAGAAACACCGAGGAGCTATTGGCTACACTCTTGATGACTTGAAGGGGATTTCTCCCTCTATTTGCCAACATGCCATCAACATGGAAGATGATGCAAAACCTGTTGTTGAACATCAGCGTCGTCTAATTCCTAAGATGAAGGATGTGGTAAGGAATGAGGTATTGAAACTTCTTGAAGCTGGTATTATATATCCTATTGCTGATAGTAGATGGGTTAGTCCTGTGCATTGTGTTCCTAAGAAAGGAGGAATAACTGTTGTACCTAATGATAATGATGAGCTCATCCCTCAAAGAGTAGTTGTAGGGTATAGAATGTGCATTGATTTTCGAAAGGTTAATAAAGTTACTAAGAAAGATCATTACCCTTTACCATTTATTGATCAAATGCTAGAAAGGTTATCTAAAAATACTCATTTCTGCTTTCTTGATGGTTATTCTGGGTTTTCACAAATTGCTGTTAGAGCTAAAGATCAAGAGAAAACCACTTTCACTTGTCCCTATGGAACTTATGCTTATAGGCGTATGCCTTTTGGTTTATGTAATGCTCCTGCTACTTTTCAAAGATGCATGCCTGCTATTTTTCATGGCTTTTGTGAAAAGATTGTAGAGGTATTCATGGATGATTTTTCTGTCTATGGAAATTCTTTTGATAATTGTTTGCGAAACCTTGATAAAGTTTTGCAGAGATGTGAAGAAACTAACCTTGTTCTTAATTGGGAGAAATGCCACTTTATGGTTAATGAAGGAATTGTATTGGGACATAAAATTTCTGAGAGAGGTATTGAAGTTGATAGAGCTAAAGTTGAAGCAATTGAGAAGATGCCCTATCCTAGGGATGTTAAAGGTATTCGTAGTATTCTTGGTCATGCTGGTTTTTATAGGAGATTTATTAAAGATTTCTCTAAAATTTCAAAGCCTCTTACTAATCTTCTTCAAAAAGATGTACCTTTTGTTTTTGATGATGATTGTAAGGAAGCTTTTGAAACTCTAAAGAAAGCCTTAACAACTGCTCCTGTAGTTGAACCTCCTGATTGGAATTTACCTTTTGAAATTATGTGTGATGCTAGTGATTTGCTTAGGTGTGATACGTCTCAACGTATCGATAATTTCTTATGTTCCATGCTACTTTATTGATGATACCTACATGTATGCACATTATATGTCATATTTTGCATTTTGGAACTAACCTATTAACAAGATGCCGAAGAGCCAGCCCGTTTTCTCTGTTTTTGGTTTTCAGAAATCCTAGTAAAGAAATATTCTCGGAATTGACGAAAAACTCGCCTTGGTCCTATTTTTGAAGCTTCCAAGACCAAGACCTTAAATGGGGCCACGAGGATAGGGGGTGGCGCACCAGTTCCCACGCGGCCCTGCTCCTGGCTCCTCGTGTGGCCCCCGCGTTGACCTTCGCAAAGCCTCCCAAACCCCAGTACTGAGATACGATACGGAAAACCTTCCAGAGACGCCGCCCGCGAATCCCATCTCGGGGGATTGAGATCGCCTCCTGCACCCTGCCGGAGAGGGATTCATCTCCCGGAGGACTCTACACCGCCATGGTCGCCTCCGGAGTGATGAGTGAGTAGTCCACCCCTGGACCATGGGTCCATAGCAGTAGCTAGATGGTCGTCTTCTCCTTGTTGTGCTTCATTGTTAGATCTTGTGAGCTGCCTAACATGATCAAGATCATCTATATGTAATACTATATGTTGTGTTTGTCGGGATCCGATGGATAGAGAGTACTATGATTATGGTGATTATCAATCTATTGTTCATGTGTTGTTTATGATCTTGCATGCTCTCCGTTATTAGTAGAGGCTCTGGCCAAGTTTTTACTCTTAACTCCAAGAGGGAGTAATTATGCTCGATAGTGGGTTCATGCCTTCATTGTTACACAAGACAAGTTCTAAGGTTGTGATGTGCTGTTGCCACTAGGGATAAAACATTGATGCTATGTCTAAGGATGTAGTTATTGATTACATTACGCACCATACTTAATGCAATTGTCTGTTGCTTTGCAACTTAATACTGGAGGGGGTTCGGATGATAACCTGAAGGTGGACTTTTTAGGCATAGATGCAGCTGGATGGCGGTCTATGTACTTTGTCGTAATGCCCGGATTAAATCTCACTATATTTACCATGTCATGTATATGTTATGCCTTTCTCTATTTGTCAATTGCCCGACTGTAATTTGTTCACCCAACATGCTTTTATCTTATGGGAGAGACACCTCTAGTGAACTGTGGACCCCGGTCCTATTCTTTCCATAGCATACAATCTACTTGTTTTACTGTTTTCTTTGCAAACATCTTCCACTCGATACGTTTAATCCTTTGTTACAAAAGCCGGTGAGATTGACAACCTCACTGTTTCGTTGGGGCAAAGTACTTTGGTTGTGTTGTGCAGGTTCCTAGGCGCCGGAATCCCCGGTGTTGCGCCGCATCACATTTCGCGACCATCAACCTTCAACGTGCTTCTTGTACTGGTTCGATTAAACCTTGGTTTCATACTGAGGGAAAATTTGCCGCTGTGCGCATCATACCTTCCTCTTGGGGTTCCCAACGGACGTGTACATCTACGCGCATCAAGCACTTTTTCTGGCGCCGTTGCCGGGGAGATCAAGACACGCCGCAAGGGGAGTCTCTACTTCTCAATCTCTTTACTTTGTTTTTGTCTTGCTTTATTTTATTTACTACTTTGTTTGCTGCACTAAATCAAAACACAAAAAAAAATTAGTTGCTAGTTTTACTTTATTTCCTGTCTTGCTCTCTATATCAAAAACACAAAAAAATTAGTTACTACTTTATTTTGCCTAGTTTACTTTATTACTGTTATCATGAGTAATCCTGAAGTTGAAGTTCGTTCTTTTAAGCAACAAGGTGGAGAAAGTTTTAAAGATGCTTGGTATAGAATTAGTAATGCTCATCAAAGGTGCATTAAGAAACACTCCACCACTATCCTTCTTAGGAACTTTTATGTTGGTTTGTCTAGTTGGAATAGATATGTTCTTGATACTCTTTCGGGAGGTAATTTCCTAGGTACTCCCGCTTTAGAAGCTAGTTGCATCATTGAGAGTCTAGTTGGAATACCACCTGTTAATGAAGTTAAAATTGAAATCTCTCTTGAAGATGTTATGAAAAAATTGGAAACCATAGAGAAAAATTTTCCAAGTATTGAAGCTAAATTGGGAATGTTATTTGACAAAACTTATGAACTTGATAAATCCTTAGGAGGAATTGATGAAAGAATTAGTATCCTAGGAACTTGTGTTGTCCATGATAATCAAACCAATAGGATTGATGAACTTGAAAAAGCTATGGGAACCTTGGGTTCAACCTTTTCTTCTCTCAAGTATAATGAGAAAGCTTATGTGGGTAAAGAGCAAAAATTCATGTACGCCTCTAAGGTGCCTAAACAAAAGAATTATTATAGGCCTAAAATTGCTAAAACCCCTAGCACTACCATAGAAAATCTAGATAATGGAACACCTAAAGTACCCCCTGCAACAAGTTGTGTTTGCATGAAGAATAATAATGTTGATGCTTCTACTCTCGATGTTACTTGATTTGCACTTTCTGCGCCTAGCTGAAAGGCGTTAAAGAAAAGCGCTTATGGGAGACAACCCATGTTTTTACCTACAGCAATTTTTTGTTTTATTGAGTCTTGGAAGTTGTTTACTACTGTAGCAACCTCTCCTTATCATGTTTTTGTGCCAAGTAAAGTTTCTATGTCAAAGTTGATGTTATATTTGGGATCGCTGCGCAGAAACAGCATTGCTGTCTGTCACGAATCTGGGCATAATTCTCTGTAGAAAATTCGAAAAAATCTGCCAATTTACGAGCGTGATCCTCAGATATGTACGCAACTTTCATTAGTTTTGAGTTTTTCCATTTGAGCAAGTCTGGTGCCATTTATAAATTCGTCTTTACGGACTGTTCTGTTTTTGACAGATTCTGCCTTTTATTTCGCATTGCCTCTTTTGCTATGTTGGATTTATTTCTTTGATCCATTAATGTCCAGTAGCATTATGCAATGTCCAGAAGTGAAAAGAATGATTGTGTCACCTCTGAATGAGTGAATTATTAATGATGCACTAACCCTCTAATGAGTTTGCTTGAAGTTTGGTGTGAAGGAAGTTTTCAAGGGTCAAGAGAGGAGAATGATATACTAAGATCAAGAGGAGGAAAGCTCTAAGCTTGGGGATGCCCCCGTGGTTCATCCCTGCATATTTTAAGAAGACTCAAGCGTCTAAGCTTGGGGATGCCCAAGGCATCCCCTTCTTCATCGACAACATCATCAGGTTCCTCCCCTGAAACTATATTTTTATTCAGTCACATCTTGTGTTCTTTACTTTGAGCGTCGGTTTGTTTTCGTTTTTGTTTTTGTTTGAATAAGATGGATCCTAGCATTCACTTTGTGGGAGAGAGACACGCTCCGCTGTTGCATATGGACACATGTGTCCTTAGGCTTTACTCATAATGTTCAAGGCGAAGTTTCTTCTTCGTTAATTTGTTATATGGTTGGAATTGGAAAATGCTACATGTAGTAATTCTAAAATGTCTTGATAATGTGATACTTGGCAATTGTTGTGCTCATGTTTAAGCTCTTGCATCATATGCTTTGCACCCATTAATGAAGAAATACATAGAGCTTGCTAAAATTTGATTTGCATATTTGGTTTCTCTAAGGTCTAGATAATATCTAGTATTGAGTTTTGAACAACAAGGAAGACAGTGTAGAGTCTTATAATGTTTACAATATGTCTTTTATGTGAGTTTTGCTGCACTTGTTCATCCTTGAGTTTGCTTCAAATAACCTTGCTAGCCTAAACCTTGTATCGAGAGGGAATACTTCTCATGCATCCAAAATCCTTGAGCCAACTACTATGCCATTTGTGTCCACCATACCTACCTACTACATGGTATTTACCCGCCATTCCAAAGTAAATTGCTTGAGTGCTACCTTTAAAATTCCATCATTCACCTTTGCAATATATAGCTCATGGGACAAAATAGCCTTAAAAACTATCGTAGTATTGAATATGTACTTATGCACTTTATATTTTATTAAGTTGCCTGTTGTGCGATAACCATGCTTCTGGGGAACGCCATCAACTATTGTTGAATATCATGTGAGTTGCTATGCATGTCCGTCTTGTCTGAAGGTCTATCATTTTAGTGGTTGGAGCATGCAAAATTGTTAGAGAAGAACATTGGGCCGCTAACTAAAGCCATGAATCATGGTGGAAGTTTCAGTTTGGACATATATCCTCAATCTCATATGAGAATAATAACTTTGCTACATGCTTATGCATTAAAGAGGAGTCCATTATCTGTTGTCCATGTTGTCCCGGTATGGATGTCTAAGTTGAGAATAATCAAAAGCGAGAAATCCGAAATGCGAGCATTCTCCTTGGACCTTTGTACAGGCGGCATGGAGGTACCCCTTTGTGACACTTGGTTGAAACATGGCATGCAAAGATCCGGTAGTCCAAGTTAAGTAGGACGAGGTGCGGGCACTATTAGTATACTATGCGTGAGGCTTGCAACTTGTAAGATATAATTTTCATAACTCATATGCTTTATTACTTGACAAAATTGTTTCATGTTTTCAAAATAAAAGCTCTAGCACAAATACAGCAATCGATGCTTTCCTCTTTGAAGGACCATTCTTTTACTTTTATTGTTGAGTCAGTTTACCTATCTCCTTCCACCTTAAGAAGCAAACACTTGTGTGAACTGTGCATTGATTCCTACATACTTGCATATTGCACTTGTTATATTACTTTATGTTGACAATATCCATGAGATATACATGTTACAAGTTGAAAGCAACCGCTGAAACTTAATCTTCTTTTTTGTTGCTTCAATACCTTTACTTTGATTTATTGCTTTATGAGTTAACTCTTATGCAAGACTTATTGATGCTTGTCTTGAAGTACTATTCATGAAAAGTCTTTGCTTTATGATTCAGTTGTTTACTCATGTCATTACCTTTGCTTTGATCGCTGCATTCATTACATATGTTTACAAATAGTATGATCAAGATTATGATGGCATGTCACTTCAGAAATTATCTTTGTTATCGTTTTACCGGCTCGGGACGAGCAGAACTAAGCTTGGGGATGCTGATACGTCTCCAACGTATCGATAATTTCTTATGTTCCATGCTACTTTGTTGATGATACCTACATGTTTTATGCACATTATATGTCATATTTATGCATTTTCTGGAACTAACCTATTAACAAGATGCCGAAGAGCCAGCTGCTGTTTTTCTGCTGTTTTTGGTTTCAGAAATCCTAGTAAAGAAATATTCTCGGAATTGACGAAACTTTCGCCTGGGTCCTATTTTTGCACGAAGCCCAAGACCGAAGACCTAAGGCCACGAGGCAGCCAGGGGGTGGCCGGCTGCCCAGCTTGGCGCGCGGCCCTGCCCCCGGGCCCTCGGCCCCCGCGTTGACCTTCCGCCTACTTAAAGCCTCCGTCGCAAACCCCCAGACCGAGAGCCACGATACCGGAAAACCTTACAGAGACGCCGCCGCCGCGAATCCCATCTCGGGGATTCTGGAGATCGCCTCCGGCACCCTGCCGGAGAGGGGATCTCCGGAGGACTCTACACCGCCATGATCGCCTCCGGAGTGATGAGTGAGTAGTCCACCCCTGGACCATGGGTCCATAGCAGTAGCTAGATGGTCGTCTTCTCCTTGTTGTGCTTCATTGTTAGATCTTGTGAGCTGCCTAACATGATCAAGATCATCTATATGTAATACTATATGTTGTGTTTGTCGGGATCCGATGGATAGAGAGTACTATGATTATGGTGATTATCAATCTATTGTTCATGTGTTGTTTATGATCTTGCATGCTCTCCGTTATTAGTAGAGGCTCTGGCCAAGTTTTACTCTTAACTCCAAGAGGGAGTAATTATGCTCGATAGTGGGTTCATGCCTTCATTGATACCTGGGACAGTGACAGAAAGTTCTAAGGTTGTGATGTGCTGTTGCCACTAGGGATAAAACATTGATGCTATGTCTAAGGATGTAGTTATTGATTACATTACGCACCATACTTAATGCAATTGTCTGTTGCTTTGCAACTTAATACTGGAGGGGGTTCGGACGATAACCTGAAGGTGGACTTTTTAGGCATAGATGCAGTTGGATGGCGGTCTATGTACTTTGTCGTAATGCCCGGATTAAATCTCACTATATTTACCATGTCATGTATATGCATTATTATGCCTTTCTCTATTTGTCAATTGCCCGATTGTAATTTGTTCACCCAACATGCTTTTATCTTATGGGAGAGACACCTCTAGTGAACTGTGGACCCCGGTCCTATTTCTTTCCATAGCATACAATCTACTTGTTTTACTTTTTCTTTGCAAACATCTTCCACTCGATACGTTTAATCCTTTGTTACAGCAAGCCGGTGAGATTGACAACCTCACTGTTTCGTTGGGGCAAAGTACTTTGGTTGTGTTGTGCAGGTTCCTAGTTGGCTCCGGAATCCCTGGTGTTGCGCCGCATCACATTTCGCGACCATCAACCTTCAACGTGCTTCTTGGCTCCTACTGGTTCGATTAAACCTTGGTTTCATGAGGGAAAACTTGCCACTGTGCGCATCATACCTTCCTCTTGGGGTTCCCAACGGACGTGTACATCTACGCGCATCAAGGTGCTGTTCTTGGACAGCGAGTAGATAAAAAATTGAATGTTATTCATTATGCTAGTAAGACTCTTGATGCTGCTCAAAGAAATTATGCTACAACTGAAAAAGAGTTATTAGCTGTAGTTTTTGCTTGTGACAAGTTTAGACCTTATATTGTTGATTCAAAAGTCACAGTTCATACTGATCATGCTGCAATTAGGTACCTCATGGAAAAGAAAGATGCTAAGCCAAGGCTTATTAGATGGGTGCTTCTTTTGCAAGATTTGATTTACATATTGTAGATAGAAAAGGTGCTGATAATCCTGTTGCTGATAATTTGTCTATAGATTGGAAATATTGCTTATGATCCTGTTCCTGGTAATGATAGTTTTCCAAATGAATAATTGGCTGCAATAAAGGTGAGCTCGCGAGATAGTCCTTGGTATGCTGATTATGCTAACTTTATTGTTTCAAAATACTTGCCTCCAACCTTTTCAGCTCAGCAAAGTAGGAAATTCTTTTATGATTTGAGGCATTATTTTTGGGATGACCCACACTTATATAAAGGAGTGGACGGTATTATGCGAAGACGTGTCCCCGAATATGAACAACAAGAGATATTGAGTAAGTGTCATGGTATTGTTTATGGAGGACATCACGCCAGAGATAGAACGCACAAAGGTTTTACAAATTTCAGGGTTTTTATTGGCCAATGCTAGCTGCAAAGAAGCTTCCTAGACGGGCAGGAACACACGTCCGTTGGGAACCCTGGCGAGGAAGGTATGTGATGAGCACAGCAAGAGTTTTCCCTCAAAGAAGAAAGTTCCAAGGTTTATCGAACAAGAGGGAGATGAAGGTCACGGAAGGTTGTTGGTGGAGGAGGCGCAAACACTGCCCCTGATTCCGGCACGTGAACCCGCACAACACACAAGACATGGTCTCAATTCCTAATAGCTGGAGTCTCACCGCTTGCCGGGAAACAAAGGATTAGTGGTGTGAAAATGATGTTTGCTTGCTAAGAACAACGGAGAATCAATGATTGCAGTAGATTGTATTTCAGATGTAGAAGAATGGGGTCCACAGCTCACTAGTGGTGTCTCTCCAATAGGATAAATAGCATGTTGGTGAACAAATTACATGTGGGCAATTGACAAATAAAGATTCATATACATATCATGATGATCACTTATGAGATAATTCTGTATTACGATGTTAAACAGAGGACCGCATCCAGCTATGTATCTATGCCTAAAAACACTCAGCAAGATTCGCACTTCTCCAAGATTAAGTTGCAGTCAACACAATTGCATTAAGGTATGGTGCGCACGGGAATCAACACAAATAATCTGTATTGTGCATTATTGCCTTTATCCTAGTGGCAACAACATGATCTCATTGCCCTTAACTTCTCGCCATCGTCCCAGACTAATGGGGAGCATGAACCCATTATCGAGTATAATAATCTCCTGGAGTTACAAGTGATCAACCCCACACGGGCCTCCCATTAAGCACCCGAGAGCATGCAAGAACATAAACACATATCTGATAGATCAATAATCAACTTTACAGGTATTCCATATTCATCGGATCCCACCAAACACAACATGTAGCATTATGATGAGATTGATGATCTTGATCATGTTAGTGTCACAAGACCTAAACATGATAGCACAAGAGAAGACAACCATATCTAGCTACTACTATGGACCCATAGTCCAAGGGATGAACTACTCACGCATCGGGCCCGGAGGCGGGCATGGTGATGCAGAGCCCTCCGGTGATGATTGATACGTCTCCAACGTACCGATAATTTTTTATGTTCCATGCTACATTATTGATGATATATACATGTTTACACACATTATATGTTGTATTTACGCATTTGAACTAACCTATTAACAAGATGCCGAAGAGCCAGCTTGTCAGTTTTCATTGCTTTGGTTTCAGAACTTAGTAAGGAAATATTCTTTAATTGACGAAATCAACGCCCAGGGTCCTCTTTTGCCACGAAGCTTCCATAAGACCGAAGAGGGAAGGAAGGGGGGCCACGAGGCGCGCACAGCGGCGCGCCTTACCGTCGCCGCGCCGACCTAGCGTGTGGGCCCCTCGTGCCGGTGCTCCTCCTTTTCGCCTACTTAAAGCCTCCGCTCGCGAAACCCCTATAGAGGAGCCACGATACGGAAAACCTTCCAGAGTCGCCGCCGCCGCGAATCCCATCTCTGGGATCAGAGACGCTCGCACCCTCCGGAGAGGGATTCATCTCCTGAGGACTCTTCATCGCCATGATCGCCTCCGGAGTGATGAGTGAGTAGTTCACCCCTGGACTATGGGTCCATAGCAGTAGCTAGATGGTGTCTTCTCCTAATTGTGCTTCATTGTTGGATCTTGTGAGCTGCCTAACATGATCAAGATCATCTATCTGTAATACTATATGTTGTGTTTGTCGGGATCCGATGGATAGAGAATACTATGTTATGGTGATTATCAATCTATTATTTATGTGTTGTTTATGATCTTGCATGCTCTCCGTTATTAGTAGAGGCTCTGCCAAGTTTTTACTCTTAACTCCAAGAGGAGTATTTATGCTCGATAGTGGGTTCATGCCTTCATTGACACCTGGGACAGTGACAGAAAGTTCTAAGGTTGTGTTGGTGTTGCCACTAGGGATAAAACATTGATTCTATGTCTAAGGATGTAGTTGTCGATTACATTACGCACCATACTTAATGCAATTGTCCTGTTGCTTTGCAACTTAATACTGAATGGGGTTCTGATGATAACCTCGAAGGTGGACTTTTTAGGCATAGATGCAATGGATGGCGGTCTATGTACTTTGTCGTAATGCCCAATTAAATCTCACTATATTTATCATATCATGTATATGCATTGTTATGCCCTTTTCTATTTGTCAATTGCCCGACCGTAATTTGTTCACCCAACATGCTTTTATCTTATGGGAGACACCTCTAGTGAACCGTGGACCCGGTCCTATTCTTTACATCGCATACAATCTACACTGCAATACTTGTTTTACTATTTTCTTGCAAACAATCATCTTCCACACAATACGGTTAACTTTGTTACAAGCAAGCCGGTGAGATTGACAACTCATCAAGCTTTCATAGTGGCATTTTGGTTGTGTTGTGTAAAGTTCCACTTGGCGCCGTAATCCCAAAAGTTGCGCCGCACTACATTTCGCCACCATCAACCTTCAACGTGCTTCTTGGCTCCTCCTGGTTCGATAAACCTTGGTTTCTTTCTGAGGGAAAACTTGCCACTGCGTATCATACCTTCCTCTTGGGGTTCCCAACGGACGTGTACATCTACGCGCATCAAGCCCGTCGCGCCGTTGCCGGGAGATCAAGACACGCTGCAAGGGAGTCTCCACTTCCCAATCTCTTTACTTTGTTTTTGTCTTGCTTTATTTTATTTACTACTTTGTTTGCTGCACCTAAACAAAACACACACAAAATTAGTTGCTAGTTTTACTTTATTTACTGTCTTGCTCTCTATATCAAAAACACAAAAAATTAGTTACTTGCGTTTACTTTACTTGATTCATCATGTTTCCTTTTAATTTTACCACAAAAGACATACCGGTAGGACGTGGGTCTATAGATAATATAGAAGAATTTTTTAATCATGTTAGTATTACTGAAGATTTTGAAGATAGACACTTGGTAGAACTTGCACCTACCTATGAAATTGCTGCTGCTGCTTTAGTTCGCATGTTGGAAACTAAATTTGTTAATCTCAATCCTATAATCCAACACATGTTTCTTACACTTAGTGATATGGAAGAAGGGGAAAAGAAAGATTTTGTTTTAGAAACTCTTCTTAGAGAATTTGGTGGTCTAGCAAGAGAGGCTAGAAAGGTCTTTGCTAAATTTAATATGCTAGGTTCTCATACTAATTTTGTTGGTCTCCTTGAAAAAATGGACATGGATAGAATAAGGTACACTAATAATATTAATGATGGTGGGGAGATCAAAGCACCAATACCATGTAAACTCCTAGCTATGAATGATGCACTAGAAAATAACTATGCTTGGCTTGTTCCTGAAAATTTGTTCGATGAGAGTAGCAAGCCCAAGACTAATGAAAAGGGAGACGCTGAAACTTATGTATCCAATATACTATGCTTGGTTGAGAAAACTCCAAACCCCGCTGAAGATGCTTCATCTCTTGATAACACTTGATGCGCCTAGCTGAAAGGCGTTAAAGAAAAGCGCTTATGGGAGACAACCCATGTTTTTACTACAGTAATTTTGTTTTATATTTGAGTCTTGGAAGTTGTTTACTACTGTAGCAACCTCTCCTTATCATGTTTTTGTGCCAAGTAAAGTTTCTATGTTGAAGTTGATGTTATATTTGGGATCGCTGCGCAGAAACAGCATTGCTGTCTGTCACGAATTCTCCACAAGTCTCTGTAGAAAATTCGAAAAAATCTGCCAATTTACGAGCATCCTGTATATGCGCAACTTTCATTAGTTTTGAGTTTTTCCATTTGAGCAAGTCTGGTGCCATTTTAAAATTCGTCTTTACGGACTGTTCTGTTTTGACAGATTCTGCCTTTTATTTCGCATTGCCTCTTTTGCTATGTTGGATGAATTTCTTTGATCCATTAATGTCCAGTAGCTTTATGCAATGTCCAGAAGTGTTAAGAATGATTGTGTCACCTCTGAATATGTGAATTATTAATGCACTAACCCTCTAATGAGTTTGCTTGAAGTTTGGTGTGAAGGAAGTTTTCAAGGGTCAAGAGAGAGTATAATATACTATGATCAAGAGGAGTGAAAGTTCTAAGCTTGGGATGCCCCCCTGGTTCACCCCTGCATATTTTAAGAAGACTCAAGAGCCTAAGCTTGGGGATGCCCAAGGCATCCCCTTCTTCATCGATAACATCATCAGTTCCTCCCCGAAACTATATTTTTATTCAATACATCTTTTGTTCTTTACTTGGAGCGTCGGTTTGTTTTTGTTTTTGTTTTGTTTGAATAAAATAGATCCTAGCATTCACTTTGTGGGAGAGAGACACGCTCCGCTGTTGCATATGGACAAATATGTCCTTAGGCTTTACTCATAATATTCATGGCGAAGTTTCTTCTTCGTTAAATTGTTATATGGTTGGAATTGGAAAATGCTACATGTAGTAATTCTAAAATGTCTTGGATAATGTGATACTTTGCAATTGTTGTGCTCATGTTTAAGCTCTTGCATCATATACTTTGCACCCATTAATGAAGAAATACATAGAGCTTGCTAAAATTTGGTTTGCATATTTGGTCTCTCTAAGGTCTAGATAATTTCTAGTATTGAGTTTTGAACAACAAGGAAGACGGTGTAGAGTCTTATAATGTTTACAATATGTCTTTTATGTGAGTTTTGCTGCACCGGTTCATCTTTGAGTTTGCTTCAAATAACCTTGCTAGCCTAAACCTTGTAGAGAGGGAATACTTCTCATGCATCCAAAATCCTTGAGCCAACCACTATGCCATTTGTGTCCACCATACCTACCTACTACATGGTATTTCTATTCCAAAGTAAATTGCTTGAGTGCTACCTTTAAAATTCCATCATTCGCCTTTGCAATATATAGCTTATGGGACAAAATAGCCTTAAAACTATCGTAGTATTGAATATGTACTTATGCACTTTATCTCTTATTAAGTTGCTTGTTGTGCGATAACCATGCTTCTGGGGAACGCCATCAACTACTCCTTGTTGAATATCATGTGAGTTGCTATGCATGTCCGTCTTGTCTAAGAGAGATCTACCACCTTAATGGTTGGAGCATGCATATTGTTAGAGAAGAACATTGGGCCGCTAACTAAAGCCATGAATCATGGTGGAAGTTTTAGTTTGGACATATATCCTCAATCTCATATGAGAATAATAATTGTTGTCACATGCTTATGCATTAAAGAGGAGTCCATTATCTGTTGTCCATGTTGTCCCGGTATGGATGTCTAAGTTGAGAATAATCAAAAGCGAGAAATCCAAAATGCGAGCTTTCTCCTTAGACCTTTGTACAGGCGGCATGGAGGTACCCCTTTGTGACACTTGGTTGAAACATGTGTATTGCGATGATCCGGTAGTCCAAGCTAAGTAGGACAAGGTGCGGCAATATTAGTATACTATGCATGAGGCTTGCAACTTGTAAGATATAATTTACATAACTCATATGCTTTATTACTACCGTTGACAAAATTGTTTCATGTTTTCAAAATAAAAGCTCTAGCAAAAAATATAGCAATCAATGCTTTCCTCTTTGAAGGACCTTTTCTTTTACTTTTATTGTTGAGTCAGTTTACCTATCTCTCTCCACCTTAAGAAGCAAACACTTGTGTGAACTGTGCATTGATTCCTACATACTTGCATATTGCACTTGTTATATTACTTTATATTGACATATCCATGAGATATACATGTTATAAGTTGAAAGCAACCGCTGAAACTTAATATTCCTTTGTGTTGCTTCAATACCTTTACTTTGATTTATTGCTTTATGAGTTAACTCTATGCAAGACTTATTGATGCTTGTCTTGAAGTACTATTCATGAAGTCTTTGCTTTATGATTAACTTGTTTACTCATGTCATTACCATTGTTTTGATCGCTGCATTCATTACATATGTTTACAAATAGTATGATCAAGATTATGATGGCATGTCACTCCAGAAATTATCCTTGTTATCGTTTTACCTGCTCGGGACAAGCAGACTAAGCTTGGGGATGCTGATACGTCTCCAACATATCGATAATTTCTTATGTTCCATTCTACATTATTGATGATATCTACATGTTTTACACACATTATATGTTGTATTTACGCATTTTCTGGAACTAACCTATTAACAAGATGCGAAGAGCCATTGTTGTTTTCTGCTGTTTTTGGTTTCAGAAATCCTAGTAAGGAAATATTCTTAATTGACGAAATCAACGCCCGGTCCTATTTTTGCACGAAGCTTCCATAAGACCGAAGAGGGAAGGAAGTGGGGCCACGAGGCACCGCCACACCAGGCGGCGCCGGCCCAGCCTCTGGCACGCCGACCCAGCGTTGTGGGGCCCTTGTGTGGCCCCTGCGTTGCCCTTTTCGCTTCCACTTAAAGCCTCCGTCGCGAAACCCCCAAGACAGAGAGCCACGATACGAAAAACCTTCCAGAGCCGCCGTCACAATCCCATCTCCGGGATTCAGAGATCGTCTTCCGCACCTGCCGAGGAGGGATTCATCTCCGAGGACTCTTCATCGCTGCGATCGCTCCTGAGTGATGAGTGAGTAGTTCACCCCCGACTATGGGTCCATAGCGTAGCTAGATGGTCCTCTTCTCCTAATTGTGCTTCATTGTTGGATCTTGTGAGCTGCCTAACATGATCAAGATCATCTATCTGTAATACTATATGTTGTGTTTGTCCGGATCCGATGGATAGAGAATACTATGTTATGGTGATTATCAATCTATTATTTATGTGTTGTTTATGATCTGCATGCTCTCCGTTATTAGTAGAGGCTCGCCAAGTTTTTACTCTTAACTCCAAGAGGGAGTATTTATGCTCATAGTGGGTCCATGCCTTCATTGACACTGACAGTGACAGAAAGTTCTAAGGTTGTGTTGTGCTGTGCCACTAGGGATAAAACATTGATTCTATGTCTAAGGATGTAGTTGTCGATTACATTACGCATCACTTATCAATTGTCCTGTTGCTTGCAACTAATACTGAATGTCTTGATGATAACTCAAGGTGGACTCTTTAGGCATAGATGCTTGGATGGCGGGTCTATGTACTTTGTCGTAATGCCCAATTAAATCTCACTATATTTATCATGTCATGTATATGCATTGTTATGCCCTTTCTATTTGTCAATTGCCCAACTGTAATTTGTTCACCCAACATGCTTTTATCTTATGGGAGAGACACCCCTAGTGAATGTGGACCCCGGTCCTATTCTTTACATCGCATACAATCTCTGCAATACTTGTTTTACTGTTTTCTTGCAAACAATCATCTTCCACACAATACGGTTAATCCTTTGTTACAGCAAGCCGGTGAGATTGACAACCTCACTGTTTCGTTGGGGCAAAGTACTTGGTTGTGTTGTGCAGGTGTTGGCGCCGGAATCCCTTGTGTTGCGCCCTACATTTCACACCATCAACCTTCAAGTGCTTCTTGGTCCTCCTGGTTCGATAAACTGGTTTCTTTCTCGAGGGAAAACTTGCAATCAGGCGGATCATACCTTCCTCTGGGGTCCCAACGGACGTGTACATCTACGCATCAATGATTCCCTCCGGCAGGGTGCCGAGACGATCTCCCGAATCCCCGAGATGGGACTGACGCGGCGGCGCTTCGGAACTTTTCCGATCGTGGCTCTCGGTACTAGGTTTTCGACGGAGAGTCGAAGAGAGGGAGTGCGTAGCCGGGAGAGGCTCGAGGGGCCCACCCCAGGCCGGCGCGGGACCCTCCTTGGTCGCGCCGCCAGGGTGGGGCCCCTTGGCCCCTCTCCGTCTCTCCTCCTGGTCTTGGAAGCTCCGTGGAAAAATAAGACCGTGGGCTTTTGTTTCCCACCCCGAGAATATTTCGTGTAGGATTTTCTCAAACCAAAACAAAACAGAAACAGGCGCGTTCGGCATCTTGTTAATAGGTTAGTGCCGGAAAATGCATCAAAACATCATAAAGTGTGAACAAAACATGTAGGTATTGTCATAAAACTAGAATGGAACATAAGAAATTATAGACACGTTGGAGACGTATCAAGCATCCCTGCTACCTACTCGTCCCCGAGTAGGTAAACGATAAAAAGCAATAATTTCTGAAGTGACATGCTACCATCATAATCTTGATCAACATTATTGTAAAGCATATGAGATGAATGGAGTGATTCGAAGCAATAGATTGCTAACAAAAAGATAATGACTAAAAGAATCATATAGCAAAAACTTTTCATGAATAGTACTTTCAAGACAAGCATCAAAAAGACTTGCATAAGAGCTAACTCATAAAGCAATAGATTCAAAGTAAGAGGTTTCGAAGCAACACATAGGATGATTAAGTTTCAGCAATTGCTTTCAACTTGTAACATGTATATCTCATGGATAATTGTCAACATAAAGTAATATAACAAGTGCAATAAGTAAACATGTAAGAATCAATGCACACAGTTGACACAAGTGTTTGCTTCTAGGATAGAAAGAAGTAGGTAAACTGACTCAACATAAAGTAAAAGAAAGGCCCTTCACAGAGGGAAGCATGGATTACTATTTTTGTGCTAGAGCTTTTATTTTGAAAACATAGAAACAATTTTGTCAACGGTAGTAATAATTCATATGTGTTATGCATAAACCTCCTATAAGTTGCAAGCCTCATGCATAGAATACCAATAGTGCCCGCACCTTGTCCTAATTAGCTTGGATTTACATGGATTATCATTGCATAACATATGTTTCAAACAAGTGTCACAAAGGGGTACCTCTATGCCGCCTGTACAAAGGTCCAAGGAGATAAATCGATTTGATTTCTCGTTTTTGATAGATCTCAACTAAGGACATCCATACCGGGACAACATAGAAAATAGATAATGGACTCCTCTTTAATGTATGCATTCAACAACAGATAATATTCTCATAAGAGATTGAGGATTAATGTCCAAACTGAACTTCCACCATGATACATGGCTTTGGTTGGCGGCCCAATGTTCTTCTCTAACAATATGCATACTCAAACCATTTAATCATGATAAATCACCCTTACTTTAGACAAGACAAACATGCATAGCAACTCACATGATATTCAACAAAGGTGTAAAAAGTGATCCCCAAGAACATGGTTACCGCTCAACAAGCAACTTATAAGAACTAAGATACATAGCTACATATTCATCACCACAATAGTTTTTAAGCTATTTTCCCATGAGCTATATATTGTAAAGACAAAGGAATGAAATTTTAAAGGTAGCACTCAAGTAATTTACTTTGGAATGGCAGAAAAATACCACATATAGGTAGTTATGGTGGACACAAATGGCATGGGTTTTGGCTCAAGGTGTTTGGATGCACGAGAAGCATTTCCTCTCAGTACAAGGCTTTGGCTAGCAAGGTTGTTTGAAGCAAACACAAGTATGAACAGGTACAACAAAAACTTACACAAGAACATATTGCAAGCATTATAAGACTCTACACTGTCTTCCTTGTTGTTCAAACACTTTTACCAGAAAATATCTAGACCTTAGAGAGATCAATCATGCAAACCAAATTTCAACAAGCTCTCACGGTAGTTCTCCACTAATAGATTTAAACTACATGATGCAAGAGCTTAAACATGATCTATGAGAGAGTCAAAACAATTGCCAAGTATCAAATTATTCAAGACCATATGAAGCATCTGATTCCAACCAAACAGCAATCAACGAAGCTTTTCACCTTCGCCATGAACACTAAAAGAAACTAAGAACACAAGTGTTCAATATGAAAAAGCGGAGCGTGTCTATCTCCAATACAAGGATGTGGGATCCAATTTATTCAAACAAAAACAAAAATAAAAGCAAACCGACGCTCCAAGTAAAGAACATAAGATGTGACGGAATAAAAATATAGTTTCACTAGAAGTGACCTCGATAAGTTGTCGATGAAGAAGGGGATGCCTTGGGCATCCCCAAGCTTAGATGCTTGAGTCTTCTTGAAATATGCAGGGATGAACCACGGGGGCATCCCCAAGCTTAGACTTTTCACTCTTCTTGATCATATTATATCATCCTCTTCTCTTGACCCTTGAAAACTTCCTCCACACCAAACTTTAAGCAAACTCATTAGAGGGTTAGTGCATAATCAAAAATTCACATGTTCAGAGAGGACACAATCATTCTTAACACTTCTGGACATTGCAAGGCTATTGAAAGTTAATGGAACAAAGAAATCCATTCAACATAGCAAAAGAGGCAATGCGAAATAAAAAAGGCGGAATCTGTCAAAACAGAACAGTCCGTAAAGACGAATTTTTTCGAGGCACTTAACTTGCTCAGATGGAAAAACTCAAAACTAATGAAAGTTGCGTACATATCTGAGGATCACGCATGTAAATGGGCAGATTTTTGATTCTTCTACAGAGAGAAGGACGTGAATTCGTGACAGACTTTCTGCGCAGAAATCCAAATCTAGTATCAACCTTCTATCAGAGACTTTACTTGGCACAAAAACATGATAAGGAGAGGTTGCTACAGTAGTAACAACTTCCAAGACTCAACAAAACAGTATTAAAAATAAAAACAACATGGGTTATCTCCCAAGAAGTGCTTTTCTTTAACGCTTTTCAGCTAGACGCAGAAAGTACAAATCAAGTATTATCAAGAGAAGAAGCATCAACATCATAATTTGTTCTAATAATAGAATCAAAAGGCAACTTCATTCTCTTTCTAGGGAAGTGTTCCATACCTTTCTTGAGAAGGAATTGATACTTAATATTTCCTTCTTTCATATCAATAATAGCTCCAACAGTTCGAAGAAAGGGTCTTCCCAAAACAATAGGACAAGATGCATTGCATTCAATATCCAAGACAACAAAATCAATGGGGACAAGGTTATTGTTAACCGTAATGCGAACATTATCAATCCTCCCCAAAGGTTTCTTTATAGAATTATCAGCAAGATTAACATCCAAATAACAATTTTTCAATGGTGGCAAGTCAAGCATATCATAAATTTAGGCATAACATAAATACTTGCACCAAGATCACATAAAGCATTACAATTAAAATCATAATTTCATCTTAATGATGGGCTCCCAACCATCTTCCAACTTCCTAGGAATAGAAGCTTCAAGTTTTAATTTCTCTTCTAGCTTTAATGAGAGCATTTGTAATATGTTTTGTAAAGGCTAAATTTATAGCACTAGCATTAGACTTCTAGCAAGTTTTTGTAAGAACTTAATAACTTCAGAAATATGACAACTATCAAAATCTAAACCATTATGATCTACAGCATTCTGAAAAATTTTAGCACTATTATCACAAACAGTTTCAGCAGTTGATGCGCGTAGATGTACACGTCCGTTGGGAACCCCAAGAGGAAGGTATGATGCGCACAGTGGCAAGTTTCCCTCAGGATGAAACCAAGGTTTAATCGGACACCAGTAGGAGCCAAGAAGCACGTTGAAGGTTGATGGTCGCTAAATGTGATGCGGCGCAACACCAGGGATTCCTCGCCAACTAGGAACCTGCACAACACAACCAAAGTACTTTGCTCCAACGAAAGTGGAGGTTGTCAATTCCACCGCTTGTCGTAACAAAGGATTAAACGACGAGTGGAAGATGTTTGCAAAGAAAACAGTAAAACAAGTAGAATGTATGCTATGGAAAGAATAGGACCGGGTCCACAGTTCACTAGAGGTGTCTCTCCCATAAGATAAAAGCATGTTGGGTGAACAAATTACAGTCGGCAATTGACAAATAGAGAAAGGCATAACAATGCATATACATGACATGATAAATATAGTGAGATTTAATTGGGCATTACGACAAAGAACATAGACCGCCATCCAACCTGCATCTATGCCTAAAAAGTCCACCTTCAGGTTATCATCCGAACCCCCTCCAGTATTAAGTTGCAAAGCAACAGACAATTGCATTAAGTATTGTGCGTAATGTAATCAATAACTACATCCTTAGACATAGCATCAATGTTTTATCCCTAGTGGCACAGCACATCACAACCTTAGAACTTTCTCTCACTGTCCCATGTATCAATGAAGGCATGAACCCACTATCGAGCATAATTACTCCTCTTGGAGTTAAGAGTAAAAACTTGGCCAGAGCCTCTACTAATAACCGAGAGCATGCAAGATCATAAACAACACATGAACAATAGATTGATAATCACCATAATCATAGTACTCTATCCATCGGATCCCGACAAACACAACATATAGTATTACATATAGATGATCTTGATCATGTTAGGCAGCTCACAAGATCCAACAATGAAGCACAACAAGGAGAAGACGACCATCTAGCTACTGCTATGGACCCATGGTCCAGGGTGAACTACTCACTCATCACTCCGGAGGCGATCATGGCGATGAAGAGTCCTCCGGAGATGAATCCTCTCGCAGGGCGCCGGAGGCGACCGAAATCCCCGAGATGGGATTCGCGGCGGCGGCGTCTCCGTAAGGTTTTCCGTATCGTGGCTCTCGCATGGGGGCTCGCGACGGAGCTTAAGTAGGCGAAGGTCAACGCGGGGCCACACGAGGGCCCAGGGGCAGGGCCGCGCGGCCAAGGGCCGGGCCGCGCCGGCCACCCCCTGGCTGCCTCGTGGCCCCACTTCGTTAGTCTTCGGTCTTCTGGAAGCTTCGTGCAAAAATAGGACCCTGGGAAAGTTTCATCCAATTCCGAGAATATTTCTTTACTAGGATTTCGAAACCAAAAACAGCAGAAAACAAAGAAACTCTTTCTGCATCATTAATAGGTTAGTTCCAAATGCATAAATATGACATATAATGTGCATAAAACATGTAGGTATCATCAATAAAGTAGCATGGAACATAAGAAATTATCGATACGTTGGAGACGTATCAGCATCCCCAAGCTTAGTTCTGCTCGTCCCGAGCAGGTAAAACGATAACAAAGATAATTTCTGAAGTGACATGCCATCATAATCTTGATCATACTATTTGTAAACATATGTAATGAATGCAGCGATCAAAGCAAAGGTAATGACATGAGTAAACAACTGAATCATAAAGCAAAGACTTTTCATGAATAGTACTTCAAGACAAGCATCAATAAGTCTTGCATAAGAGTTAACTCAGAAAGCAATAAATCAAAGTAAAGGTGTTGAAGCAACACATAAGAAGATTAAGTTTCAGCGGTTGCTTTCAACTTATAACATGTATATCTCATGGATATTGTCAACATAAAGTAATATAACAAGTGCAATATGCAAGTATGTAGGAATCAATGCACAGTTCACACAAGTGTTTGCTTCTTAAGGTGGAAGGAGATAGGTAAACTGACTCAACAATAAAAGTAAAAGAATGGTCCTTCGCAGAGGAAAGCATCGATTGCTGTATTTGTGCTAGAGCTTTTATTTTGAAAACATGAAACAATTGTCAACGGTAGTAATAAAGCATATGAGTTATGAAAATTATATCTTACAAGTTGCAAGCCTCATGCATAGTATACTAATAGTGCCCGCACCTCGTCCTACTTATGGACTACCGGATCTTTGCATGCCATGTTTCAACCAAGTGTCACAAAGGGGTACCTCCATGCCGCGCCTGTACAAAGGTCCAAGGAGAATCGCATTTTGGATTTCTCGCTTTTTGATTATTCTCAACTTAGACATCCATACCGGACAACATGGACAACAGATAATGGACTCCTCTTTAATGCATAAGCATGTAGCAAAGTTATTCTCATATGAGATTGAGGATATATGTCCAAAACTGAAACTTCCACCATGATTCATGGCTTTAGTTAGCTAATGTTCTTCTCTAACAATTTTGCATGCTCCAACCACTAAAATGATAGACCTTCAGACAAGACGGAACATGCATAGCAACTCACATGATATTCAACAATAGTTGATGGCCCCAGTAACATGGTTATCGCACAACATGCAACTTAATAAAATATAAAGTGCATAAGTACATATTCAATACTACGATAGTTTTTAAGGCTATTTTGTCCCATGAGCTATATATTGCAAAGGTGAATGATGGAATTTTAAAGGTAGCACTCAAGCAATTTACTTTGGAATGGCGGTAAATACCATGTAGTAGGTAGGTATGGTGGACACAAATGGCATAGTAGTTGGCTCAAGGATTTTGGATGCATGAGAAGCATTCCTCTCGATACAAGGTTTAGGCTAGCAAGGTTATTTGAAGCAAACTCAAGGATGAACAAGTGCAGCAAGACTCACATAAAAGACATATTGTAAACATTATAAGACTCTACACCTCTTCCTTGTTGTTCAAAATCAACATTAGAGTATTATCTAGACCTAGAGAAACCAAATACAAATCAAATTTTAGCAAGCTCTATGTATTTCTTCATTAATGGGTGCAAAGCATATGATGCAAGAGCTTAAACATGAGCACAAAAAAATTGCCAAGTATCACATTATCCAAGACATTTTTAGAATTACTACATGTAGCATTTTTCCAATTCCAACCATATAACAAATTAACGAAGAAGAAACTTCGCCTTGAACATTATGAGTAAAGCCTAAGGACACATGTGTCCATATGCAACAGCGGAGCGTGTCTCTCTCCCACAAAGTGAATGCTAGGATCCATCTTATTCAAACAAAACAAAAACGAAAACAAACCGACGCTCCAAGTAAAGAACACCAGATGTGACGTAATAAAAATATAGTTTCAGGGAGGAACCTGATGATGTTAAATGATGAAGAAGGGGATGCCTTGGGCATCCCCAAGCTTAGACGCTTGAGTCTCTTAAAATATGCAGGGATGAACCACGGCGGCATCCCCAAGCTTAGAGCACTCCTCTTGATCATAGGATATCATTCTCCTCTCTTGACCCTTGAAAACTTCCTTCACACCAAACTTCAAGCAAACTCAGAGGGTTAGTGCATCATTAATAATTCACTCATTCAGAGGTGACACAATCATTCTTTTCACTTCCGGACATTGCATAATGCTACTGGACATTAATGGATCAAAGAAATAAATCCAATATAGCAAAAGAGGCAGCGAAATAAAAGGCTGAATCTGTCAAAAACAGAACAGTCCGTAAAGACGAATTTATAAATGGCACCAGACTTGCTCAAATGGAAACACTCAAAACTAATGAAAGTTGTATATCTGAGGATCACGCTAGGGAATTGGCAGATGTTTTCGAATTTTCTACAGAGAATTATGCCCAGATTCGTGACAGATACCAACAATGCTGTTTCTGTGCAGCCATCCCAAATATAACATCAACTTTACATAGAAACTTTACTTGGCACAAAACATGATAAGGAGAGGTTGTTACAGGAGTAAACAACTTCCAAGACTCAATAAAACAAAAATTGCTGTAGGTAAAAACATGGGTTGTCTCCCATAAGCGCTTTTCTTTAACGCCTTTCACCTAGTGCAAATCAAGTATCATCGAGAGATGGTGTGTCAACCTTACCTTGGGCTTCATCTTTACCTTTCTTAATGTTTTTCTTTCCTTTTGGTTTAGGAAATATGATTTCCCCTGGTATAGAGGTGAATTTCAGAGTGCCTTCTCCCACATCAATGACTGCTCCCAAAGCAAGGATCTTCCGAATATGATTTTTCCTGTTTCAATAATAAGATAATCAATGGATATTGTTCTTCCACGAATGGTTGTATGCACACCTGCAGCTATTCCCTTAGGAATTATGATAGAGTTATCAATAAGAGCTATTTCTTCTCCCCCTTTATCGACTCCCCAAAGTTTCAAAGATTTATAAATGTTTTCAGGCATAAGGCAAAATTCATACATAATATCACAATAGGCATGAAGAGTTCGATCACCGATGACAATTTTAACAGAAGGGTCCCATGATGAAGGTTTAGGATTCTCTAAGACTTGTTCAAGACGATTACGAACACAGTGATAATTATCATTTAAGCGAGATGTACTTATCTCGAGATTGTTCAATCTATTATGAATGCTAATAAGGGCTGAATCAAAGTTATTAGCTGAATCATGTGATGCAACCAATTTCTTTATGGCATTAAAAGCTTGATCCCCATTACAATGAAGGAAATCTCCCCCTACTAAAGTGTCCAAAGCATATCTATAGCGAACCATAAGACCAAAATAAAAATTACTAAGGAGCAAGCTTAGAGTCATTTGAGGTTCAGTTTTGCGATAAGAAGTAAAAATTCTAGACCAAGCATCCTTAAAACTCTCCTCATCCCCTTGCTTGAAAGTGAACACTAAGTCTTCAGGTGAAGAAGTAACAGGTTCAGAGCTAGACATGGTAATAAAAGTAAAAAAAAAATTTTGTATTTTAAATATAGAGTGCAGGACAATAAAGCAAACTAGATAGAGTAAATGCGAGTACTAATTTTTTGTGTTTTTGATATAGCAAACAAGATAGCAAATAAAGTAAAACTAGCAACTAATTTTTTTTGTATTTTGATTTAGTGCAGCAAACAAAGTAGTAAAATAAATAAAGCAAGACAAAAACAAAGTAAAGAGATTGAGAAGTGGAGACTCCCTGTGTCATAGCAGCCTTGATCTCCCCTGTTAACCACGCTTCTGTAAAAGTGCTGGCGAGAAGCTGACGGGAGTTACAAATCTTGTGGTGTAGCTTTTCTTCATTCCCCGGCAACGGCGCCAGCGGCTGATGCGCGTAGATAAACACACGTCCGTTGGGAACCCCAAAGAGGGAAGGTATGATGCGCACAAAGGGCAAGTTTTCCCTCGGGGTGATGAAACCAAGGTTTGAATCAAACCAAGAGGGAGCCAAGAAGCCACGTTGAAGGTTGAAGGTCGCGAAATGTGATGCGGCGCAACACCAGGGATTCCTACGCCAACGGGAACCTGCACAACACAACTAAAGTACTTGCCCAACCAAACAAAAGTGGAGGTTGTCAATCTCACCTAGCTTTGTCGTAACAAAGGATTAAACGTGACGAGTGGAAGATGTTTGCAAAGAAAACAGTAAAACAAGTAGAATGTATGCTATGTAAAGAATAGGACCGGGGTCCACAGTCCACTAGAGGTGTCTCTCCCATAAGATAAAAGCATGTTGGGTGAACAAATTGCACCGGCAATTGACAAATAGAGAATGGTATAACAATGCATATACATGACATGATAAATATAGTGAGATTTAATTGGGGCATTACGAGATAAAGAACATAGACCGCCATCCAACTCTGCATCTATGCCTAAAAGTCCACCTTCGTGCTATCGTCCGGAATCCTCTTCCTGTGATGTTGCAAAGCAATGGGATAATTGCATTAAGTATTGTGCGTAATGTAATCAATAACTACATCCTTAGACATAGCATCAATGTTTTATCCCTAGTGGCAACAAGACATCACAACCTTAGAACTTTCTCTCACGTCCCATGTATCAATGAAGGCATGAACCCACTTATCGAGCACATAATTATTCCTCTTCGGGAGTTAAGAGTAAAACTGGGCCGTAGCCTCTACTAATCAGAGAGCATGCAAGATCATAAACAACATATGAACAATAGATTGATAATCACCATAATCATAGTACTCTATATCATCCGATCCCGACAAACACAACATATAGTATTACATATACATGATCTTGATCATGTTAGGCGCCTCACAAGATCCAACAATGAAGCACAACAAGGAGAAGACGACCATCTAGTTCACTGCTATGGACCCATGGTCCAGGGTGAACTACTCACTCATCACTCCCGAGGCGATCATGGCGATGAAGAGTCCTCCCAGAGATGAACTCTCGGGCAGGTGCCGGAGGCGCACCTCCAGCGTAACCCCCGAGATGGGACGGCGGCGGCGGCGTCCCCTGTAAGGTTTTCCGTATCGTGCCTCTCGGTACTGGGGTTTCGCGACGGGAGCTTTAAGTAGGCGGAAGGTCAACGCGGGGGCTACACGAGGGCTCAGGGCAGGGCCGCGCGGCCATGTATTAGCCGCGCTGCCACCCCCTCGGTTGCCTCGTGGCCCCACTTCGTTAGGTCTTCGGCCTTCTCGAGCTTCAGGCAAAATAGACCCTGGGCGAAAGTTTCGGCCAATTCCGAGAATATTTTCTTTACTAGGATTTCTGAAACCAAACACAGCAGAAAACAGCACAAGCTCTTTTCAAGATCTCGTTAATAGGTTAGTTCCGTAAAATGCATAAATATGACATATAATGTGCATAAAACATGTAGGTATCATCAATAAAGTAGCATGGAACATAAGAAATTATCGACACGTTGGAGACGTATCAAGCTTCGCTTTGCGCTAGGAGTAGAAACATTGCCAACACCAATTATTTTACCATTGATAGTAGGAGGTTTAGCAACATGTGAATAATCAACATTACTAGTGGTGGTAATAGTCCAAACTTTAGCTACATTATTCTCTTTAGCAAGTTTTTCTTTTCTTCTCTATCCCACCTAGCATGCAATTCAGCCAACATCCTAATATTATCATTAATTCAAACTTGGATAGCATTTGTTTTAGCAAACTTAGTATCTTTAATTTCATCAGGCATATCGCTTTAAAGATCAACATCAAGAGCAAGCTAAGACTATCAACCTAGAAGCAAGAACATCAATTTTACCAAGCTTTTCCTCAACAGCTTTGTTAAAGCACTTTGTGTACTAATAAATTCTTTAACCATGGCTTAAGACCGTGAGGGTACACTCTTATTATTGTTGTAAGAATTACCATAGGAATTACCATAACCACTACCATTATTAGAAGGATATGGCCTAGTAGTTGTTGTTACCATAATTATTCCTATAAGCATTGTTGTTGAAATTATTATTCTTAATGAAGTTCACATCAACATGCTCTTCTTGAGCAACCAATGAAGCTAAAGGAACATTATTAGGATCAACATGAGATCTACCATTAACAAGCATAGACATAATAACATCAATCTTATCACTCAAAGAAGAGGTTTCTTCAACATAATTTACCTTCTTACCTTGAGGAGTTCTTTTAGTATGCCATTCAGAGTAATTTATCATCATATCCTCGTCAAGAAGCTTTGTTGCAGCACCCAAAGTGATGGACATAAAGTACCTCCAGAGCAACTGAATCCAATAGGTTCCTTGAAGAAAAATTCAATCCTGCATAAAAGGTTTGGATAATCATCCAAGTAGTTGGTCCATGGGTAGGGCACCCTTACCAAAGATTTCATTTCCCGCCATGCTTGAGCATGTCATTAACACTAAATTGCTTAAAATTCATAATGCTACTTCTCAAAGATATAATCTTAACAGAGGATAATATTTACTAATAAAAGCATCTTACATTTAGTCCATGAACCAATAATATTTTTAGGCAAAGAAAGCAACCAATCTTTAGCTCTTCCTCTTAAGGAGAGAGGAAACAACTTCAGTTTTATAATATCACCATCTATATCCTTACACTTTTATTTCACAAATTTCAACAAAATTATTAAGATGGGCAAGAAAGACTATCATTACTAACACCAAAATTGTCTCATAACAAGATTCAGTAAAGCATGTTTAATTTCATAAAATTCTGCCGTAGTAGCGGAGGTGGAGCAATAGGAGTACTTATAAAATCATTATTATTTGTGCTAGTGAAATCACACAACTTAGTATTTTCAGTATATTCATTTAGCAATATTAAAAAGTGAATCACAAACAAAATAAATTACAAAAAATAAGTAACTAATTTTTTTTGTGTTTTTGATATAAAGCAAACAAGATAGAAAATAAAATAAAGTAAAATAAGACAATAAACAAAGTAAAGAGATTGATGTGAGACTTCTGCGCCGTGTCTTGATCACTAAGAATCTGCAAGCTAAAAGTAGCTGCTAATATGTAGAAGCCTTGGACGACAGACACGTCTGGGAACCCCAAGAGGAAGGTATGGTGAGCAGCAGTAAGTTTCCCTCAGTAAGAAACCAAGGTTTATCGAACCAGTAGGAGATGAAGGCCACGTGAAGGTTGTTGGTGGAGGAGTGAAAAGTGCGCGCAACACCCGTGATTCCGGCGCCAACGTGAACCCGCACAACACAATCAACATACTTTTGCCCCAACTTAACAAGCAGGTTGTCAATCTCACTGAAGCACTGAAACAAGGATTAAACGCGGTGGAAATGATGTTTGCTTGCGAAGAACAACAGAGAACAATGATTGGCAAAGAGATTGTATTTCGTATAAAGAATAGGACCGGGGTCCACAGTCCACTAGTGGTGTCTCTCCAATAAGATAAATAGCATGTCGGGTGAACAAATTACATGTGGGAAATTGACAAATAAAGATTCATATACATATCATGATGATCACTATGAGATTTAATCAGTGGCATTATGACAAAGTTAACAGACCGCTATCCAAGATACTCATGCCTAAAGTCCATTTTAGGTTAGCATCCGCACTTCCAGATTAAGTTGCAAACAATGATAATTGCATTAAGTAGAAGGGTGCGTAATATAATCAACACAAATATCTCAGACAAAGCATTGATGTTTTATCCCTAGTGGCAACAAAACATCCACAACCTTAGAACTTTCTGTCACTGTCCCAGATTCAATGCAGGCATGAACCCACTATCGAGCATAAATACTCCTCTTGGAGTTACATCAATCCCACAGAGCCTCTACTAGCAACGGGGAGCATGCAAGAACATAAATACATATATGATAGATCAATAATCAATTTGACATAGTATTCAATATTCGGATCCCACCAAACACAATATGTAGCATTACAAATAGATGATCTTGATCATGTTAGGCAACTCACAAGACTTAAACATGATAGCACAAGAGGAGAAGACAACCATCTAGCTACCGTTATGGACCCATAGTCCAAGGATGAACAACTCACGCATCAATCCGGAGGCGAGCATGGTGATGTAGAGCCCTCCTGTGATCCCTCTCCGCAGGGTGCCGGAGGCGATCTCCTCTAATCCCCCGAGATGGGATTGACGGCGGCGTTGCCTCCTCGGAACTTTTCCGATCGTGGCTCTCAGCACCAGGGTTTTCACGACAGAGTTTAAGTAGGCTAAGGGCGTAGGCCGGAGGAGGCTCGAGGGGCCCACCCCATAGGCCGGCACGAGCCCCTCCTTTGGCCGCGCCGCCTTGTGGGGTGGGGCCCCCTTGGCCCCTCTCCATCTCTCCTTCAGTCTTCTGGAAGCTCCGTGGAAAAATAAGACCGTGGGCTTTTGTTTCGTCCAATTCCGAGAATATTTCGTGTAGGATTTTCAAAAACCAAAATAGCAAAAGGTGAATCGGCGCTTCAAGATCTTGTTAGTAGTTAGTGCCGAAAATGCATCAAAACATCATAAAGTGTGAACAAAACATGTAGGTATTGTCATAAAACTATCATGGGACATAAGAAATTATAGATACGTTGGAGACGTATCAGCCAACTCTCTTTAAAGATGCAAGAAAGTTTATTTTATCTTGTGATGAATGTCAAAGAGTTGGTAATATCTCTAGACGCAATGAAATGCCTATGAATTATACTCTTGTTATTGAACCATTTGATTGTTGGGGATTTGACCTCATGGGTCCCTTTCCTCTCTCTCGGTTGTAACACTCATATACTTGTCGCTGTGGATTATGTTACTAAATGGGTGGAAGCCATACCCACAAAAAGTGTTGATGGAGACCTCTTTAAAATGCTTTTAGATGTTATTTTTCCTAGGTTTGGAGTACCTAGATATCTTATGACCGATGGAGGTTCTCACATTTTATTCATGGTGGTTTTATAAAAACTCTTGCCAAATATGGTATTAATCATAGAATTGCTTCAGCTTATCATCCTCAAACTAGTGGGCAAGTAGAATTATCAAATAGAGAAATTAAATCTATCTTGCAAAAGACTGTTAATAAATCTAGGAAAAATTGGGCTAGTAAGTTGAAGAAAGCGTTGTGGGCTTATAGAACTGCTTATAAAAATCCTATGGGTATGTCTCCTTATAAAATGGTTTATGGAAAACCTTGTCATTTACCTTTAGACAAAGCTTATTGGGCTGTAAGAGAACTTAATAAAGATTTTAAACTTGCTGGTAAGAAAAGGTTGCTACAATTGAGTTCTTTAGATGAGTGGAGAAGTGAAGCTTATGAAAATGCTAGACTTTTTAAGGAGAAAGTTAAGAAATGGCATGATAGAAGAATTATTAAAAGAGAATTTAATGTTGAAGATAAAGTCCTATTGTATCGGTCTCGTCTCAGATTTTTTGCAGGGAAATTACTCTCAAAATGGGAAGGACCATATGTCATTGTGGAGTTGTATCGCCTGTGTGGGCACAAAATTGCTTCGCTGAAAGATGATGCCACACAAGTGGTGAATAGACAAAGACTCAAGCATTATATTTCGAGATTCTTATAATGAAGATGTTGATGTTATTCGAGTGGTGACTCCGAAAACTTTCATCAAAGATCAAATTGGATAGTTCGCAGTTCACTTTGAATAGGTAATAGCTTTGTAGTAAAGTCCGTACTTAATCCTTTCGAATAATATTTCGCTATTTTTAGAAAATATGAAAAATTACGATATACGGAGTGGAGGAGGCGCACGAGGGCACGTCCCCACGCAGGCGCGGCCCACCCTCGGCCGCGCCGCCATATGGGGGGACGACTCGTAGTCCCTCTCCACTCGGTGTTCAACCCGTACTTTCCTTTTTGTCGTGAAAATTCTTGCATAATCACCTGCATCTCTCGCAGATCCGTATATCGTCTTCCTGTCGTGTTTTGTTTCGACTGCTTCTGTTCAGATGTCGTCGCAAGGTTCATCCTCAGAAGATTATGCAATGCGTCGCAAACGTGAGCTCCTCCAGGATCTAGATCAAGGAACTTTCGTTGGATGGGCGGAAGAGGAAAGGGTCGTGACAAGACGGAAAGAGATGGATGAGGGTGTCAAGGAGGAAGTGAAGAAGATGTCATCAATAAAAAGAGAGCGGCAAGCTGTGGGGAGTAAGCCAATCTTGGTGGGATCGGTTAACACTCGACGTTCTTTTTCTCATAACTTGCAGGGACCTTTACCACCTGCTCCTAGCCTCAACTCTTTCCCTGCTGTGGAGGAAGCTCTTCGGGTTACCGATGAGTTTTGTGACCAATACCGTGTTCTGAGAAGGGAAGTGGAGATTCTTCAGGAGGAGAACAACCGACTTCGCAGAATGCTAGAGCGGTTCCTCACTCCCATCAGGGTCGTTCCACCATCACCACCGAAGGAGTAATTCATCATTGGTATTGGCACCCCCTTGGCTTGTTCCAAGCTTGGGGAGTGCCGCGTATCACATCATCACTATCTTTACCTTTTAAACAAGTAGTGTCATATCATGAGTAGGGAAGTTATCATATAAGATGGTTTGTAGTGTGGAAGTATCTCTCTTTTAGTTGGTTATCTATGTATCCCTTTGTGTGAGTTATCGTTATGAAATATTAATGAGAAGTTTTATCATTTACTTTCTGCACACCTTATTTTAGTTTGCAATTTCAGTTATATGATTGATCTTGTTGTTAATATTGATATCACTTTGGGAGCATCAAGTAAATCTATTTGGTTTTGGCAAACTTAGCATTGGTCAACAACAACAATACTTTGAGGCTTAAGTAGAAAAAAGGGAAGTACATGTAGATATATTATTTCATTATCTTTCTTTCTTGTTAGCTAATGAGCTTAGTATTCTCAAGTTAAAATTGTTTGTGATTACAAGGAAGATGCATGATTTTTTCTATCACATGTATATTTGTTTGTTTCCCCTCAACTCTTATGCTTGCTAATCAACCTTGCTAGCCAAAGACCTGTACTGAGAGGGAATGCTTCTCGTGCATCCAAAACCTTAAACCAAACCCATGCCATTTGTGTCCACCATAACTACCTATTATGTGGTATTTTGCGCCACTCCAAGTAAATATTTCAATGCTACCTTTAAACAATTCAAACTCTATTACTCCTTATTTGTGTCAATGTTTTATAGCTCATGAGGAAGTATGTGGTGTTTTATCTTTCAATCTGTTGGGCAGACTTTCACCAATGGACTAGTGGTATATACATCCGCTTATCCAATAATCTTAAAAAGAGTCAGCAACGGTTCCCACCTAATTAATAACCGTCATTAATAATTCTCTACATGTTTTGCCCTCGATTTATTAGTAAGCAACTTAATTTTGCAATAGAAACTCCTCCATGGTATGTGAAATGCTGGAAGGCACCTGAGGATTCGGTTAGCCATGGCTTGTGAAAGCAAAGGTTGGATGAGTGTCATCCATAAATAAAACTAAAGTACATGTGTAAATAAAAGAGAAGAGGGGATGATTTACCTTGTTGGTAGAGATAACGTCCTTCATGGAGCGCTCTTGAAATTCGTTTGGACAAGGGGGTAGAGTGCCCACTACCATTCGCTGACAACAACAAACACCTCTCAAAACTTTATTTTTATGCTCTCTATATGATTTCAAAACTTAAAAAGCTCTAGCACATGATTTAATCCCTGCTTCCCTCTGCGAAGGGCCTATCTTTTACTTTTATGTTGAGTCAGTAAACCTATTTCCCTCTATCTGAAGCAAGCAATTGAGTTGTTGTGATCCAACCATTTATATTGTGATCTATTTAATCATGTCTTTTATTCTTCCTTGTTTAGTACAAATTTTATCTGAATGAATATGACTTCGAAGGTTATCAATGATTATGAGGAGACTGTTATGATTGAGTGACGAGGGATCACCTCGGCAATGCCTACGTATTGTAGACTTGGGTTTCGGGAGAGAGCGATCACGGAGACCTGAGGCGAGAAAAAGTGCTTGATGCGCGTGGATGTACACGTCCGTTGGGAACCCCTCAAGAGGAAGGTATGATGCGACAAAGGGCATTTCCCTCAGCATGAAACCAAGGTTTAATCAACCAGTAGGAGCCAAGAAGCACGTTGAAGGCTGATGGTCGCGAAATGTGAGGCGCAACACCAGGGATTCCCGCGCCAACGCGGAACCTGCACAACACAACCTAAGTACTTTGTCCCAACGAAATATTGAGGTTGTCAATCTCACCGCTTGTCAGAATAAAGGATTAAACGGATTATAACATGTTTGCAAAAAAACAAGAAACACAATTGCAGATTGTATGCTATGTAAAGAATAGGACCGGGGTCCACAAAGCTCACTAGAGGTGTCTCTCCCATAAGATAAAGCATGTTGGGTGAACAACTTACAGTCGGGCAATTGAATAGAGAAAGGCATAATAATGCATATACATGATATGATAAATATAGTGAGATTTAATTGGGCATTACGACAAAGTACATAGACCGCCATCCAACCGCATCTATGCTCTAAAAGTCCACCTTCAAAGTTATCATCCGAACCCTCCAACATTGTTGCAAAGCAATGCATAATTGCATTAAGTATGGTGAGTAATGTAATCAACAACTACACACTAGTAGGAAAACCATTATAGGTAGAAATAACACCATGCACGAAAATATGCTCCACAAAATTATTTCGTGGCGCACCAAAATGCGGCTGACAGTCGACATTCTCGTGGGCGCATGGATGGATCGGTGCGCCTGCTGCACGTTTACTTTCCGTGGCGATGGCCAGATGCGCCACAAAATTTCATGGGCCCACGTCTGGCCGTTGCACATGGGCGAGCAGAGCTGCGGGCGCACATGCCACCATGCGCTACGAGCCTGTACCCGTGGCGATGGTGGCATGTGCTGCCGTAAGTTTAAAATTCTGTATGGCGGTGGCATGTGCGCCATGTAGTTCATATTTCGGGTATGCGCACCAAAAATACGCGCCTACGTAATTCGTGCGTTTTTTTCCCACGCAACTCACTCCCCCGTGGATCGCCTTTACCTTTGTACAAAATAAAAGAAATAGATAGAAATTTCAAAAAATAAAATCTTCGAGATTCTCATATATTATGTCATCTAGCACCACTGAAATTTTAATAAACATGAATTTCGACTTTTTTTGCAAAATTACGTGGGAAAATCATCAAACTGGATTTTGCATACGAATCCGAATTCTCTCAAGTTGGACAATTTTTAGAATCTCAAAATTCGGAAAGAGTAAAAAGTTACGGCCAGTTAAAGATTTTTTCCTGCAAAATACAAAAAGTTAGTAAAAATCGTATGATCTTGTCTCATGCTCATAATGTTGGTCAATTTTGAAATTGAGGCGCCAAATTCCTACTACTCTACTCCTCCTCCACCACTTCTCCATCTTCTCACTTCTCCTCCCCACTTGTTCTCCACCACCACCACCTCCTCACACCCTGTTCTCCACCACCACCACACCCTTCGACTCCTCCCACTCACTCACCACCTACTCCTAGCTGACCACCACCACCTCCTCCCACACCACCATCACCACCACCACCACCTTCGACCACCACCACCACCTCCTCCGGCGACCACCATCACCACCACCACCTCCTCCTCCACCTCCTCCGGCCACCACCATCACCAACACCACCACCACCACCACCACCACCACCACCACCTCCGGCCACCATCACCGGGACCATCACCATCACCACACGGCCACCACCTCCGCCACCACCACCACCACCACCTCCTCCCGCCGGCCACCACCACCACTCTCGCTCCGCCGGCTACCACTACCACTCCTCCCTTCCGGCCGCCACCACCACCTCCGGCCGGCCACCACCATCTCCTCCGGCCAACACCACAACCACCCCACCTTCCTAGCGATATTTCAAAACCAGCTGAATTTTGCGTCTGTGATCTGATCTAGACGTATCTTACCGCCACTTTTTTAAAATTGAAAATTTGTGGCGCATATTACATGATACACATGTGGTTTTCAAGACAATTGGTATGATATCGCAAGGTGCGCCACGTAATTTTTAACTTCGTGGCGCATGTACATATGCGCCACGTAATTTCAACACAGGTCGCGTGGCAACCGTGGGCCACCCAGATATGCGCCATGCACTGGACTGCGGCGTCACGTATAGCTCTTTTTTTCCACTAGGTGACATCCTGTACATAGAATCAATGTTTTATCCTAGTGGCAACAGCACATCCATAACCTTGTCACTGTCCCACATTCAATGGAGGCATGAACCCACTATCGAGCATAAATACTCCTCTTGGAGTTAAGAGTAAAAACTTGGCCAGAGCCTCTACTAATAACCGAGAGCATGCAAGATCATAAACAACACATGAACAATAGATTGATAATCACCATAATCATAGTATTTATCCATCGGATCCCGATAAACACAACATATAGTATTACGTATAGATGATCTTGATCATGTTAGGCAGTCACAAGATCCAACAATGAAGCACAACAAGGAGAAGACGACCATCTAGCTACTCGCTATGGACCCATGGTCCAGTGGTGAACACTCACTCATCACTCCTGAGGCGACCATGGCGGTGTGAGAGAGTCCTCCGGAGATGATCCCCTCTCCTCACAGGGTGTCGCAGGCTATCTCCAGAATCCCCGAGATGGGACTGCGGCGGCGGCGTCTCGGGCAAGAAGGTTTTCCAGACGTGGCTCTCAGACCGGGGGTTTTTGCGGACGAGGCTTTAAGTAGGCTGGGAGGGTCAACGTGGGGGCCACACGGCAGGCCCAGGGGGTAGGCTCTGCGCGCCAGTGCGCCACAGTGGCTGGGCCGCTGCCACCCTCTCGGCCGCCTCGTGCCCCACTTCGTTATCTCTTCTGCCTTCTCTGAAAGCCAAGGCAAAAAATAGGACCCCAAGCGAAGCCTCACCAATCTAGAATATTTTTACTAGGATTTCTCAAACCAAAAACAGCAGAAACAACAACTGGCTTCCTTCTAAGATCTTGTTAATAGGTTAGTTCCGGTGAAATGCACAAATATGACATATAATGCATAAACATGTAGGTATCATCAATAAAGTAGCATGGAACATAAGAAATTATCGACACGTTGGAGACGTATCAAGATCCTTGTGCTTATTCGGCTCGTCCCGAGCATGTAAAACGATAACAAAGATAATTTCTCGAGTGACATGCCATCATATAATCTTGATCATACTATTTGTAAACATATGTAATGAATGCACATCAAAGCAAAGGTAATGACATGGGTAAAACAACTCAATCATAAAGCAAAGACTTTCATGAATAGTACTTCAAGCACAAGCATCAATAAGTCTTGCATAAGAGTTAACTCATAAAGCAATAAATCAAAGTAAAGGTGTTGAAGCAACACATAGGAAGATTAAGTTTCAGCGGTAGTTGCTTTCAACTTATAACATGTATATCTCATGGATATTGTCAACATAAAGTAATATAATAAGTGCAATATGCAAGTATGTAGGAATCAATGCACAATTCACACAAGTGTTTGCTTCTTAAGGTGGAGGGAGATAGGTAAACTGACCCAATAAAAGTAAAAGAATGGTCCTTCAATGAGGAAAGCATCGATCGCTGTATTTGTGCTAGAGCTTTTATTTTGAAAACATGAAACAATTTTGTCAACGGTAGTAATAAAGCATATGAGTTATGTAAATTATATCTTACAAGTTGCAAGCCCCATGCATAGAATAAATAGTGCCCGCACCTTGCCCTACTTAGCTTGGACTACCTATTCGGTGATGCCATGTTTCAATCCAAGTGTCACAAAGGTACTCTCCATGTCGCTTCGTGATAAAGGTTCAAGGAGAATGCTCGTATTTTGATTTCTCGCTTTTGATTATTCTCAACTTAGACATCCATACCGGGACAACATGGACGACAGATAGACTCCTCCTAAATGCATAAGCATGTAGCAATGATTATTATTCTCATATGAGATTGAGGATATATGTCCAAAATTGAAACTTCAACCATGATTCATGGCTTTAGTTAGCGGCCCAGTGTTCTTCTCTAACAATTTTGCATGCTCCAACCACTAAAATGATAGATCCTTCAGACACAAGACGGACATGCATAGCAACTCACATGATATTCAACAATAGCTGATGGCGTTCCCCAGAAGCATATTATCGCTCAACAAGCAACTTAATAAAAATATAAAGTGCATAAGTACATATTCACTACGATAGTTTTTAAGGCTATTTTGTCCCATGAGCTATATATTGCAAAGGTGGATGATGGAATTTAAAGGTAGCACTCAAGCAATTTACTTTGGAATGGCGGAGAAATACCATGTAGTAGGTAGGTATGGTGGACAAAAATGGCATAGTAGTTGGCTCAAGGATTTTGGATGGACAAGTATTCCCTCTCGATACAAGGTTTAGGCTAGCAAGGTTATTTGAAGCAAACTCAAGGATGAACAAGTGCAGCAAAACTCACATAAAAGACATATTGTAAACATTATAAGACTCTACACCGTCTTCCTTGTTGTTCAAAACTCAATACTAGATATTATCTAGACCTTAGAGAAACCAAATATGCAAATCAAATTTTAGCAAGCTCTATGTATTTCTTCATTAATGGGTGCAAAGTATATGATGCAAGAGCTTAAACATGAGCACAACAATTGCCAAGTATCACATTATCCAAGACATTTTAGAATTACTACATGTAGCATTTTCCAATTCCAACCATATAACAATTTAACGAAGAAGAAACTTCGCCTTGAACATTATGAGTAAAGCCTAAGGACACATGTGTCCATATGCAACAGCGGAGCGTGTCTCTCTCCCACAAAGTGAATGCTAGGATCCATCTTATTCAAACAAAAACAAAAACAAAAACAAACCGACGCTCCAAGTAAAGAACACAAGATGTGATTGAATAAGAATATAGTCTGGGGAGGAACTCGATGATGTTGTCGATGAAGAAGGGGATGCCTTGGGCATCCCAAGCTTAGACGCTTGAGTCTTCTTAAAATATGCAGAGTGAACCACGGCATCCCCAAGCTTAGAGCTTTCACTCCTCTTGATCATAGTATATCATTCTCCTCTCTGACCCTTGAAAACTTCCTTCACACCAAACTTCAAGCAAACTCATTAGAGGGTTAGTGCATCATTAATAATTCACTCATTCAGAGGTGACACAATCATTATTTTCACTTCTGGACATTGCATAATGCTACTGGACATTAATGGATCAAAGAAATAAATCCAACATAGCAAAAGAGGCAATGGAAATAAAAGGCAGAATCTGTCAAAAACAGAACAGTCGAAAGACGAATTTAAAGCTGGCACTAGACTTGCTCAAATGGAAAAACTCAAAACTAATGAAAGTTGTACATATCCGAGGATCACGCTCAGAATTGGCAGATTTTTCGAATTTTCTACAGAGAACTGTGCCTAGATACACAGACAGCGATGCTGTTTCTGCGCAGCGATCCTAAATATAACATCAACTTTGACATAGAAACTTTACTTGGCTCCAAAACATGATAAGGAGTGGTTGCTACAGTAGTAAACAACTTCCAAGACTCAACAAAACAAAAAATTGCTGTAGGTAAAAACATGGGTTGTCTCCCATAAGCGCTTTAACGCCTTTCAGCTAGGCGCAGAAAGTGCAAATCAAGTAACATCGAGAGTAGAAGCATCAACATCATAGCTTGTTCTAATAATAGAATCAAAAGGCAACTTCATTCTCTTTCTAGGGAAGTGTTCCATACCTTTCTTGAGAGGAAATTGATATTTAATATTACCTTCCCTCATATCAATAACAGCACCAACGGTTCGAAGAAAAGGTCTTCCCAATACAATAGGACAAGATGCATTGCATTCGATATCCAAGATAACAAAATCAACGGGACAAGGTTATTGTTAACCGTAATATGCACATTATCAATCCTCCCCAAAGGTTTCTTTTTAACATTATCTGGTAAGATTAACATCCAAATAACAATTCTTCAATGGTGGCAAGTCAAGCATATCATAAATCTTTTTAGGCATAACAAAAATACTTGCACCAAGATCACATAAAGCATTACATTCAAAGTCATTGAATTTCATTTTAATGATGGGCTCCCAACCATCTTCTAACTTTCTAGGAATAGAAGTTTTTAGTTTCTCTTCTCTAGCTTTTATGAGAGCATTTGTAATATGTTTTGTAAAGGCTAAATTTATAGCACTAGCATTAGGACTTTTAGCAAGTTTTTGTAAGAACTTTATAACTTCAGAGATGTGGCAATCATCAAAATCTAAATCATTATGAGCTACAGCAATTGGATCATTGTTCCCAAGGTTGGAAAAATTTCAGCAGTTTTATCACAAGCAGTTTCAGCAGTTTTAGCAATTTCAGGCAGTTTTGTACGCTTCGCACTAGGAGTAGAAACATTGCCAACACCAATTATTTTACCATTGATAGTAGGAGGTGCAGCAACATGTGGAGAATTAGCATTACTAGTGGTGGTAATAGTCCAAACTTTAGCTACATTATTATCTTTAGCTAGTTTTTCATTTTCTTCTCTATCCCACCTAGCACGTTCAGCCATTAATCTTATATTCTCATTAATTCTAACTTGAATGGCATTTGCGTAGTAATCTTATTATCAATATCATTATTAGGCATAACTTTCAATTTTAAAAGATTAACATCAGAGGTAAGTCTATCAACTCTAGAAGCAATAGTATCAATTTTATCAAGCTTTTCCTCAACAGATTTGTTAAAAGCAGTTTGTGTACTAATAAATTCTTTAAGCATGGTTTCAAGACCAGGGGGTACATTCCTATTATTGTTGTAAGAATTCCCATAAGAATTACCATAACCATTACCATTAGCAGAAGGATATGGCCTATAGTTATTACCAGAGTTGTTCCTATAAGCATTGTTGTTGAAATTATTATTTTTAATGAAATTCACATCAACATTTTCTTCTTGAGAAACCAATGAAGCTAAAGAAACATTATTTGGATCAACATTAGATCTACCATTCACAAGCATAGACATAATCACATCAATCTTATCACTCAAGGAAGAGGTTTCTTCAACAGAATTTACCTTCTTACCTTGTGGAGCTCTTTCCGTGTGCCATTCAGAGTAATTTATCATCATATCATCAAGAAGTTTTGTAGCCGCCCCCAATGTGATGGACATAAAGGTACCTCCAGCAGCTGAATCCAATAAATTCCGCGAAGAAAAATTTAGTCCTGCATAGAAGGTTTGGATGATCATCCAAGTAGTCAGTCCATGGGTTGGGCAATTCTTTACCAAAGTTTTCATTCTCTCCCATGCTTGAGCAACATGTTCAGTATCTAATTGTTTAAAATTCATTATGCTACTTCTCAAAGATATAATTTTAGCGGGAGGATAATATCTACCAATAAAAGCATCCTTGCATTTAGTCCATGAATCAATACTATTCTTAGGCAAAGATAGCAACCAATCTTTAGCTCTTCCTCTTAATGAGAAAGGAAACACTTTCAATTTAATAATATCACCATCTACATCTTTATACTTTTGCATTTCACAAAGTTCAACAAAATTATTGAGATGGGCAGCAGCATCATCAGAACTAACACCGGAAAATTGATCTCTCATAACCAAATTCAGTAAAGCAGGTTTAATTTCAAAGAATTCTGCTGTAGTAGCAGGTGGAGCAATAGGTGTGCATAGGAAATCATTATTATTTGCATTTGTGAAGTCACACAACTTAGTATTTTCAGGGGTATTCATTTTAGCAACGGTAAATAAACTAAACAGATAAAGTAAATGCAAGTAACTAATTTTTTTGTGTTTTTTGATATAGAGAGCAAGACAATAAATAAAGTAAAACTAGCAACTAATTTTTTTGTGTTTTGATTTAGTGCAGCAAACAAAGTAGTAAATAAAATAAAGCAAGACAAAAACAAAGTAAAGAGATTGAGAAGTGGAGACTCCCTTGCAGCGTGTCTTGATCTCCCCGGCAACGGCGCCAGAAAAAGTGCTTGATGCGCGTAGATGTACACGTCCGTTGGGAACCCCAAGAGGAAGGTATGATGCGCACAAGGCAAGTTTTCCCTCAGCATGAAACCAAGGTTTAATCGAACCAAGTAGGAGCCAAGAAGCACGTTGAAGGTTGATGGTCGCGAAATGTGATGCGGCGCAACACCAGGGATCCGGCGCCAACGCGGAACCTGCACAACACAACCCTGTACTTTGTCCCAACGAAATGCTGAGGTTGTCAATCTCACCGGCTTGCTGTAACAAAGGATTAAACGTATCGAGTGGAAGATGTTTGCAAAGAAAACAATAAAACACAATTGCAGTAGATTGTATGCTATGTAAAGAATAGGACCGGGGTCCACAGTTCACTAGAGGTGTCTCTCCCATAAGATAAAAGCATGTTGGGTGAACATTCGGGCAATTGACAAATAGAGAAAGGCATAACAATGCATATACATGATATGATAAATATAGTGAGATTTAATTGGGCATTACGACAAAGTACATAGACCGCCATCCAATTGCATCTATGCCTAAAAAGTCCACCTTCAGGTTATCATCCGAACCCCCTCCAGTATTAAGTTGCAAAGCAACAGACAATTGCATTAAGTATGGTGCGTAATGTAATCAACAACTACATCCTTAGACATAGAATCAATGTTTTATCCCTAGTGGCAACAGCACATCCACAACCTTAGAACTTTCTCACTGTCCCAGATTCAATGGAGGCATGAACCCACTATCGAGCATAAATACTCCCTCTTGGAGTTAAGAGTAAAAACTTGGCCAGAGCCTCTACTAATAACGGAGAGCATGCAAGATCATAAACAACACATGAACAATAGATTGATAATCACCATAATCATAGTACTCTCTATCCATCGGATCCCGACAAACACAACATATAGTATTACAGATAGATGATCTTGATCATGTTAGGCAGCTCACAAGATCCAACAATGAAGCACAACAAGGAGAAGACGACCATCTAGCTACGCTATGGACCCATGGTCCAGGGGTGAACTACTCACTCATCACTCCGGAGCGACCATGGCGGTGTAGAGTCCTCCGGAGATGAATCCCCTCTCCGGCAGGTGCCGGAGGCGATCTCTAGAATCCCCCGAGATGGGATTCGCGGCGGCGGCGTCAAGAAGGTTTTCCGTATCGTGGCTCGGATCGGGGTTTTCGCGACGGAGGCTTTAAGTAGGCGGAGGTTCAACGCGGGGGCCACACGAGGGGCCCAGGTAGGTCGCGGGCCAGCCGCGCGGCCACCCCTCCGGCCGCTCGTGCCCCACTTCGTTATCTCTTCGGTCTTCGGAAGCTTCGTGCAAAATAGGACCCCGGCGAAAGTTTCGTCCAATTCGAGAATATTTCTTTACTAGGATTTCTGAAACCAAAACAAAGCAGAAACAGCAATTGGCTCTTCGGCATCTTGTTAATAGTTTAAAATGCATAAATATGACATATAATGTGCATAAAACATGTAGGTATCATCAATAAAGTAGCATGGAACATAAGAAATTATCGATACGTTGGAGACGTATCACACGACGTACCCAGCTTCGGGTCCCCTCGGTGGAGGATCCCTACGTGCTGCTAGCAATCTACTATATGATCACAGATGTGTTTACAGGGTGCCGCCATAGGCGGAGCTTTGTTGTCTATCTCTTCTCCTCCCTATTTCGGGTGCCCTGGCTAGCTTTATATATGCAACCAGCCTAGGGTTTTACAAGAGTTCTAGTCGACTACTTCTTCGGGCTGCCTTGTTGGGCCTTCTCCATATTGGGCCGAGCCGATCCAGGTATACCAATAATGGGTACCAAGGGTATACCCATGTCGTAGCCCCCGAGTGTCTAGGGAAGTCGAAGACTTGCGTAGAGACTCCAAGCATAATCATCTCCAAAGGCGAGGTCCCTGTCGTAGATCATGTGTAGCGTAGATGATGTCGACTATTCTTGAAATTATTTTTCTATCGGGTGCGCTGCAGCGCTCCCGATGGGAGTAGCCCCCGAGTCTATGGGTAAGTGCTTGCACTTAGGCATAGACTCAAGTTGTACTACTCGATGAAGAACTTAACTATATTTCTGGAGGACTTGATGAAATCCATGTGCTCCCGATGGGAGTAGGCTCCGCTCGAGTCGTAGAATCGAGTTGAGTCTACAAACCTTGATTGTCATAGATGCCGTCGAAGTTATTTTTCTATCGGGTGCGCGGCCAGCGCTCCCGATGGGAGTAGCCCCCGAGGCTACAGCCAAGTGTTTGCACTTGGGTGTAGGCTCAACTTGCTTTTAATCGACACCACAATTTTTCTCTTTCTTGTATCTGGAGGGTGAACAATACTCTCAATAAGAGTAGCCCCCGAGCCTATGCACGTGCTTGCACTGGCATAGACTCAAGTTGTACTACTGATAAAGAACTTGACTATATTTCTGGGCGCAGCCCCTCGTTTTATTGACTCCAGGCCGTTGATATCTATGTTGTTCAGGGATAATGGTAAATGGGGCTGGTTCATCTGACGGATCAGGTAGTTAACTGCTCTTGTGGCAATCCCGCAAGAACCTACTTCAAGATCACGTCCCTGGACATGATCCGGGACTGGCGTAATTCGTCACGTGCCGCTTAAGGACACCATGATCCGACCATTAATGTTATCGGATCCACAGCCGCGTCCCGGATATTTCTTCACATCTCGTTGATGTGGAAAAGTAGCGTAGCGCAGTCTTTGGCGATGCCACGCCGCAAGAGACGGATCCTGGGTCTTACCTTCGCAGAGTTTTGCGGCATTCAGAGATTATTCGCGACTTTTAGCGCCGAGAATATATTGTCGAGTGCCTTGTTCGTCGATGCAATGACCCATTTTGCGGGTTCTTCTATTTTTCTCTCGGGCTTGATGAGTCAGCCGAATATATTGCGTTCTTCTATATTGTCGTCAGGCATATCATCGATGTTCTTGATCGGAACAAATGACGAGTCAACGGACCCGAAGATTTGTCCACCTTTTTTTTTGGGTTCCTCCTTGATGAAAATTTCTGAGTTCCTCCTTCAGAAAATTTCTTCGGGTCCTCTTTGAGGACAATTCTTCGGGTCCTCCCTGAGGACAATTCTTCGGGTCCTCTTTGAAGACAATTCTTCGGGTCCTCCGTGAGGACAATTCTTCGGGTCCTCTTTGAAGACAATTCTTCGGCACCTACTTGAAGATAATTTTTCGACACCTCCTTGAAGATAATTTTTCGACACCTCCTTGAAGATAATTCTTCGGCACCTCCTTGAAGATAATTTTTCGAGACCTTCTTGAAGATAATTTTTCGACACCTCCTTGAAGATAATTCTTCGAGACCTCCTTGAAGATAATTTTTGGGTCCTCCTTGAGGCAAAATTCGTCGGGTCCTTCTTGAGGCAAATTCTTCGGGTCCTTCTTCAGGCAAATTCTTCGGGTCCTTCCTGAATAAGATTTCGTCGGGTTCTCTCTTGAAGATAATTTTGTCGGGTCTCTCTTGATTTCGTCGGGTTCCTCCTCAAGAAGAATTCGTCGTCTCTCTCTTGATTTCGTTTAGTTCTTTTGAAGACAGCTGGTTCCTTTTTTTTGTAGACACGGTTCTTCTTTGGTCAACCTGAGATGTATAGTGAAGAAGTATGGTGCAGCCCCCGAGTGTCGGGTGCGGCGAAAGTAAACGATAATCAACTTTGTGCAAAATAAAAGAATACTTAGCTTTTTGGACACGACGAAGTCGATGCATGATGAAGTCTTCGAGTGTAGATAAGAAATCTAGCCAAAGTAGAAACCACCAAATAGCAAAAGTGGATGCCGCGAAATTGTTGATGAAGAAATAGCCGAGCCCCCGAGCGTTGCTGAGGTGATGTCATGATTGTCGTGTCACCGTGACGAAGTCGTTGTCGAGCCCCCGAGTATTATCCGTGTCGCCGAAAAAAGGCCATTAAGGATGAAATACTGAAGATGAAGTCCAAGATGAAGTACTTGAGATGAATCCATATTAAAGATTACACCATCATATATTGAAGATGAATCCGCCGATATCATAGAGGATGAATCCATTGACCCGAAGAATCCAGTAATAACCATAAAAGATGAATCCGTTGATATCATAGAGGATGAATCTATTGACCCGAAGAAAATAAATCCAGTAATAACCATAGAAGACGAATCCATTGACCCGGAAACTCATCGGGTAGTATTGTATAAGAGTAAACTTAGTAATATCCATATAGATGAATCCGAAATAAATTCACTGACCCAAAGATAATAAATCCAGTAATAATCGTAAATGACAAATCCACTGACCCGGAAACTCATCGGGTAGTATTTTATTAGAGGAAACCAATAATAATCTTAGAAGATGAATCCACTCACTCGGAAGTGCTCTGGGTTATATTATATACCATAGATAATAAATCCACGAAACCGAAGAAGATAGATCCACAATAACTTGTTTTCGATCGATGTAGTAGTGCTTGGCCTCGAGCATAAGTATACAGTTTCTTCCGATATTATAGTTGCAGCCGAAATAAACAATCACGCCGAAATAACCAACAAATTCTCATGTATCAGAAGGATTTACTCGTACAAAAATGAATTAAAGAAAAAAGATTAGTATCCAAGACCAGTTATTCTAATGAGGGAATAAGATGCATGTGCATGCTCCAACACTTGATAGTTAAGTCCTTAAATACTCAATCGACTGGGTTATTGCATATAAAAATTTAAAAAATACATAGAACGAGCAGATTACCGATAGGTTCATGAATTTATGATCATTGTTGAAATTTAATCCGGCGATGCAGTCAATGTACTCGGCCGCAACGTCGGATGAGGTCGATGAAATCGCAGTAATGAAATCATGCGGCACTTACCCGATAGTGGACGATGCAGTAGATGAATGTCGAAGGTGGCCGCGCGAAGACGAAGAAGGACACTTAGCTTTTTCGTCGGCTGCTGCGGAGCCGACGTGAAAGTGGGTCGTGCGGCACACACAAAGACGAGAGCATGACGGCAGGTCCGCTCCAGAGACTCCGCGGCGGGTGCGCCCCCAGTGTCACATCCCGAAATTTTCTAAATTTTGGAATGTAAAATAAAAATTAATTTAATGCTTGATTGTTTGATCTTGACTGAAAATTTACGAAGATTTAAAACTTTTGAAGTTATTTAAAAGTAATTTCAAAATGAAGTTTTCATAAACCTTAGTTTCAAAAGATTTGCCAACAATACTCTATTTTGTTCGGAAGTTTTGAAACTTATAAATATTTTATTTGAGAAAACAAAACACTAGGAAAACCTTACTTTGAAAAATATGCATAAATGACCTATGTGTCTACATGCGATAATTTGAATTTAGAAATTTTGTTTTGAAATAAAATTAGTGCCAAAGTTATATTTTATTCAAAATTTTCTAAAACCGTTTTGAATCATTTTTTTGATTAAATTCGTTTTTCATGTAAATATAACAGAAAAGGAAAGGAATAAAGTAAGAAAAATAAAAAATGAACCGACCTAGCCAAGGCCAGCCCACCGTGGCCTCCCTACGTCTCTATTTTTATTTTCAGCACATTTCCTTGGGCTGCACTACTTCTCAGGCCCATTGGAGGAACCTGACCGAACCAACCCAACTCATCGATCGTCTTCCTCCACACATACAACTACAAGCAAACGTACACAGCCATGGAGTCAACCTTTCCATTCTCATTCCCTCAAATCTAGTTACCGTTTCATGTCGACTTAAACACGAAAATTGCTCAGTATTGAATGGGGAATTAATTCAGGAAATTAAAATCTCATTTAGTTTCCTTAATCTCCCAAACCCAACCGGCGCCCCGAATGCCATTCGTTGACATACTCCTACCCATCTATCTCCTCAATCTATTTCCGGAAGATCTGAGCGCGTCACTTTATTCCTCTATTCCTCCTCCCTCATTTCTATTCACGGACTTTCTCCAGAGGATGTATCTAGACACCATACCAGCCATGCCAAGATCAGCCAGAAATCGGAGTTCATCGTCTGACCTCGTCGCCCCCACTTATCATCTCGGCATGTCCTCGCACATGGAGACTCTCCTCGTCAAGGCCTACCTCCAGAACATGGTTGTGCACCTTGTTGTCACTGTTTGTCGCGTCGCCGTTGTCCCGCCGGCCACGGTGACGACGCCGTCGTTTTCGTCGAGTAACAAGGGACACAGGCCCTGGTTATTTCCTTTCTTCTATACCGTGTCCACATGCTGATGCCATCCTTTCTTAACTCGCAGCCGGAGGATCGATTCTTCCGCGAGCAGGACATGAGACGACTCTCGCTGGTCCGTGTCCGTACGACGCCAAGGACTGGTGCCCATGAACTGCACCACAGCGCACACTACATTTTCTACTACTTGCTAGACTCCCGCAGCTCTTCTTCCCGACGAATTCCGTGCCAGCGCCGCCGTCCAGGACATCAACATCGACTACGTGCACGATCGGTGGTATGGTCCTGGCTATGCCTTTGACGTTTCAGCGCTCGTGCTAAGACTGTGCGAACATGCAACAGTACTAGTTTGGATCTCATCTATTTAGATGCATGCTAGCACACTTCAAAAGAAACACACGGTCTCTACTAAGCGTAGATTCGTATATGCATACGAGTCCTATATATCCAGACACAACTTTTGTTTTTCTAAGATAATATATCCTAACTGAACTGACATGCTCCTGTTCCGATCGATCAAGTGTGGATTGTGCTAGCTAACTCACCTATGCAAATTTTGAAATTCCGTAACTATAGATCTAGAGCTATGTTTTGAATAGTTGTTCTTCCGTTAAGTTTGTAATTAAATTCTCTACGACTTTCATGTAGAAAGTTTTTCGATCCGAGAAACTTTTCGGACAACTTTTCGGACACCATTAGAATTCTAACCGCGTATCGTAAAATCCATACCTTGAGTTCTACACGTCATTTTTCGACAAACTGTATACCGTTGGAATCAGTAAAATGCCTAGATCATTCTGAACATTTTGCATGTCAGATTCACACGCTTTGTTTTCGCGGTATTTCTATGGTCCGCAGTGTCGTTCTTCGACTATGCAAATCATTTAGACACATTCACCATGTTCCATGATCACATCTCTCCAAATCATTTTATCCTTGTACATATTATTTAAAATAACAATTGAGCTATTTAAGTAAATGGCGACCAATCTTAGCTATAGATTTTCCCATGTGCAAATGTTATGTTGATTCACTGTACTACATAGCACATGTTTTGAACCCTTGATATCCGTTAGCATCTTGACCCACATCTCCAATATCATTCATGCCTATTCAACCTCATGCCCAGTAAATCTTATTACGTTATATTGAACTATTCAATTTATAAATGAGTTAATTGAGTAATTCAATATATCACAAATCTATACCCAATCCTATGTGTAACTTGTACTATTTTGTAAGTGTACTCACACTCTATTTAATAGTATGGTGGTTGCACTATTTGACACTTATGTGATTCAAATCACATGAGCCATTCCAATTTCCTTTCATGCTTTTGTAAGCATAAAGATATTTTTTTCAATTATATCTTGAATGGTCCAATACTTCATAAATCATGGGACTTGGTCATTCCATCTCCCAAAGCCATATTTTGCAAGGCCAACCTCATGCCACACCTTAGTACCATAGAACGATTTCCGATTGTTGTTTGTTTGATTTTGTTGTTGTTGTTGAATGGTGTGTTTATGTTGTGCTATTTTTTTATCTTATAGTTCGTGTGAAGAGAGACGCGTTTGGTTGAGAGAAGTGAACGATCTTCAATTACCAAAAAGGCAAGTGACATTCAAATCCTACCCATTTTATATTATGCATTAGTGTTTTGAAACTAGTATGCATGGTAGGATTTTGTTTTCAAAAGAAAAGTTTTATGCTATGCTTAGATCCTAGTAGTGTGTAGCCACCCCTTAAACACAACTTGCTAGGATTGTCAGAAGTGATTTAAAAATGATGCCAATGCTTTGTTTCGCTTGTTGGTTAAAGTGTTGTTTGAAAAATTGAAAATTAATAACCTTAATGAAACACCTGGGTGGAATTGGTGTGGCTTTGGATTATGTTGAGTGGCTACTCGGGGCTGCATACCTGGTGGATTTAACCATGGTGTGTGGTGGTGACCCGAGGGTTAGTACACTTGTGGTTTGCCACCCAGGAACAAAGAGATTGCTATGTCTTCCGTGTTTAGTGTACTTCCAGTGCAGCCTTATGATATTATGGGCTCTGTCTTGATTGAGTAAGATGCGAGGGTTCAACTTGTTGCAAGACATTGGCTGGTAGCAGAATTATAGGTGGGAACGAGTCTTGCGTGTATGGTTGCTCTCTCCTTCTGAAAGGTCTCGTCTCATTCTTCTCTCTGGGTAGAATGGGTCGTAAGGTGAAAGTGCACAACCTCTGCAGAGTTAAAAACTAAGATCTTAGCCGTGTCCCCGGTTATGGACAATTTGAGTCTCTAGACAAGGATGTACGGAATAATCTCATCACCTTTTCTGAATGATTAAAACTTGTGTAGAAACAATCTCAGGACTGGATTTTCTCAGGGCTACATACCTGGTGGATTTAACCATGGTATGTGGTGGTGACCTGAGGATTATCCTAGTTGAGTGGCCCCAGGGCTACATACCTGGTGGATTTAACCATGGTATGTGGTGGTGACCTGGAAGTCATCTCAACTTGGTGCTCATGGTGGATTTAACCATGTGCCCCCTTTTTGTAAAACCTTTTCAAAAATTACAAAATGTTTTGTTTTGAAAAACATAGGATAAAATTGGCTTTATGCATATTAGCCCAAGACTCCACCAACCAAATATCATGTAGATAGTCATGTCTAAAAACTGCCACCATATAAGTGTCATTTGCCAGTACATCATTGTACTGACCTCCATTCGTGGGCTGCATATTCAAACGTGCAGGATTTTTCGAGGAGAAGTACGTGGTAGGATCTCGAGTCTACATTCCAACATGACTGCCTGTGGCACATGAAGATGATGAAGGCTCATTGATGATTTACTTTCCGCTGTGTTTGTTCTGAACATTGTTGAGCTAGTCCATGTGACTATGCAATTTGTAAGGTTTTACTTTACCCTTTGGATCAACGATGTAGTAATTTGATACTATTGCAATGATTACTATATTTTGTAATGTGTGTGCTATCAGTGATCCCGGGAATAGCACTATACACATGTATCTTACCTTTATTAAAAGGTAAGGTGCTACAGAATGGTATCAGAGCATAGTGTTGCCTGTAGGATCGAGACCCTAGGTTTGGATTAGAAATAGGAAGACCCTAGGATGAAAATTTTGTCTAATCCTATTTCAAAAAAAATGTTTGCTTGTGAACTTCTAGTATTCTCATCTATTCCATCTTCAAAATTGTTTTCCTCTTGCCTTTGATTACCTACCTTATGAAACCATCAAGGAAGTAGAGATGATGACCTTGTACCTGAAGTGAGGGACTGATGCTTCATGTGATGTTCTTCAACTCCGCAAGAATGATTTTATGGAAGACCAATGAAGAACTTGAAGAAAGACTTCGATGCAAACTACACAACACGAGGATACACCGAAGTAGTAGAATATAAACTTGATGCATCCAATATAGAAATAGACAAGACCACCATTAGTTCTCTTTTAGCAAACCAACGATAAAGTAACAAAGTATTGATCTTACCAAATTGAGGTATGACCATACAAGTTTGTTTGTGTTTGAAACATGTTGCTTGATGCTTGTTAAGATGATTGTTGTTTGCTGAAATGCTTTGATCTGCTGTGTTTGGGTAGGAACCTTCTGTAGAATCTTTCTATCTATTCTCACCTATACCCAACCCAACAAAGGTTTTCCCGGCAAATCGCCATGAAGGCAATCTTAGCAAACCCAATTTTGATGTTTCCTATCAAGATGAAGAAGCATAGAGCGTGAGATACACAAAACCATAGCTAGGGATCGATAGAAATGTTTTCAAAGTAGTTCAATAATGGGGATTGAAACATTGATTCAATTCTCCATGGAAAATTTTTACAAACTTGTGAGGTTGACCAAGTGTTAGAATACGAGATTCAATAAATCAATTACGGAGTAATGATCTGGGTGCAGGATGGATTGATCACCATTCCTACTACTCTTATTATTCTCTTTCGTAATATTGACTTTGCGAATCTAGAGAGACATACCTACAAAAGAGATGTCGCCGAATAAGCCTAAACCTTAAGGTGGAGAAATACTATACCCTTATAGTAGGCAAGTGCTGCCAAGCGTAGGACTACAACGAGTTTGAAAATCTAGCCACTAGGTGAAGAGTGGTGGAAGGTTGCTGTCGAAGATACCAATAAACAAAGATGAGGAAAGTCGTGAACTCCTCTCATCTTGGTCTCCTCATAGACCCAAGGAGTGACCATCAGTATCAGAAGTAGTTTAACAACCAACCATTTGGATTAGAAGCCCTTCTATGAAGGAAACCTATTCGATTCACCTTGGAGATATATGTTGTTCACTATATGTGAATAAACATTAGCCTATTGGAATTAACTCAAAAGTTAAAAGCCATAGATTGTTTCAAAAGATAACTTGTTGTCAAGTCATATCCTCGGATGTGCCAAGTCATATCCAAGTTCAGCTTAGCCTAAACCCAAGACCTAAGACTACCTACAAAAGTTTCTTTTAAGGGTGGTAGAAACCATACCCTTGGATTTTTGGATTTACACCAGATGCCGCATGAGATGTTACATGGATAAAGTATCATAATGAGTTCCCCATGATCAAGTGTACTCAAGTAAAAGATAATAACCATGGGATGAGTACCCTCATATGAATGGACACAGTTGATGATATGACCGCATATAGTTTAGTGTCAAGTTTTCAAAGCCCAAGGTTGACTTCAGAAATCTCCTCGGAGATGTTCGAAAAATAAGCAATAGTGAGTATGAACTTATTAGAAGACCTGGACCCAAAACCTTTTCTTTCTAGCCTTTCTCAAATCTCGAGGACGAGATTTCTTTTAAGGGTGGTAGTCTGTCACATCCCGAAATTTTCTAAATTTTGGAATGTAAAATAAAAATTAATTTAATGCTTGATTGTTTGATCTTGACTGAAAATTTACGAAGATTTAAAACTTTTGAAGTTATTTAAAAGTAATTTCAAAATGGAGTTTTCATAAACCTTAGTTTCAAAAGATTTGCCAACAATACTCTATTTTGTTCGGAAGTTTTGAAACTTATAAATATTTTATTTGAGAAAACAAAACACTAGGAAAACCTTACTTTGAAAAATATGCATAAATGACCTATGTGTCTACATGCGATAATTTGAATTTAGAAATTTTGTTTTGAAATAAAATTAGTGCCAAAGTTATATTTTATTCAAAATTTTCTAAAACCGTTTTGAATCATTTTTTTGATTAAATTCGTTTTTCATGTAAATATAACAGAAAAGGAAAGGAATAAAGTAAGAAAAATAAAAAATGAACCGACCTAGCCAAGGCCAGCCCACCGTGGCCTCCCTACGTCTCTATTTTTATTTTCAGCACATTTCCTTGGGCTGCACTACTTCTCAGGCCCATTGGAGGAACCTGACCGAACCAACCCAACTCATCGATCGTCTTCCTCCACACATACAACTACAAGCAAACGTACACAGCCATGGAGTCAACCTTTCCATTCTCATTCCCTCAAATCTAGTTACCGTTTCATGTCGACTTAAACACGAAAATTGCTCAGTATTGAATGGGGAATTAATTCAGGAAATTAAAATCTCATTTAGTTTCCTTAATCTCCCAAACCCAACCGGCGCCCCGAATGCCATTCGTTGACATACTCCTACCCATCTATCTCCTCAATCTATTTCCGGAAGATCTGAGCGCGTCACTTTATTCCTCTATTCCTCCTCCCTCATTTCTATTCACGGACTTTCTCCAGAGGATGTATCTAGACACCATACCAGCCATGCCAAGATCAGCCAGAAATCGGAGTTCATCGTCTGACCTCGTCGCCCCCACTTATCATCTCGGCATGTCCTCGCACATGGAGACTCTCCTCGTCAAGGCCTACCTCCAGAACATGGTTGTGCACCTTGTTGTCACTGTTTGTCGCGTCGCCGTTGTCCCGCCGGCCACGGTGACGACGCCGTCGTTTTCGTCGAGTAACAAGGGACACAGGCCCTGGTTATTTCCTTTCTTCTATACCGTGTCCACATGCTGATGCCATCCTTTCTTAACTCGCAGCCGGAGGATCGATTCTTCCGCGAGCAGGACATGAGACGACTCTCGCTGGTCCGTGTCCGTACGACGCCAAGGACTGGTGCCCATGAACTGCACCACAGCGCACACTACATTTTCTACTACTTGCTAGACTCCCGCAGCTCTTCTTCCCGACGAATTCCGTGCCAGCGCCGCCGTCCAGGACATCAACATCGACTACGTGCACGATCGGTGGTATGGTCCTGGCTATGCCTTTGACGTTTCAGCGCTCGTGCTAAGACTGTGCGAACATGCAACAGTACTAGTTTGGATCTCATCTATTTAGATGCATGCTAGCACACTTCAAAAGAAACACACGGTCTCTACTAAGCGTAGATTCGTATATGCATACGAGTCCTATATATCCAGACACAACTTTTGTTTTTCTAAGATAATATATCCTAACTGAACTGACATGCTCCTGTTCCGATCGATCAAGTGTGGATTGTGCTAGCTAACTCACCTATGCAAATTTTGAAATTCCGTAACTATAGATCTAGAGCTATGTTTTGAATAGTTGTTCTTCCGTTAAGTTTGTAATTAAATTCTCTACGACTTTCATGTAGAAAGTTTTTCGATCCGAGAAACTTGCTCGGACAACTTTTCGGACACCATTAGAATTCTAACCGCGTATCGTAAAATCCATACCTTGAGTTCTACACGTCATTTTTCGACAAACTGTATACCGTTGGAATCAGTAAAATGCCTAGATCATTCTGAACATTTTGCATGTCAGATTCACACGCTTTGTTTTCGCGGTATTTCTATGGTCCGCAGTGTCGTTCTTCGACTATGCAAATCATTTAGACACATTCACCATGTTCCATGATCACATCTCTCCAAATCATTTTATCCTTGTACATATTATTTAAAATAACAATTGAGCTATTTAAGTAAATGGCGACCAATCTTAGCTATAGATTTTCCCATGTGCAAATGTTATGTTGATTCACTGTACTACATAGCACATGTTTTGAACCCTTGATATCCGTTAGCATCTTGACCCACATCTCCAATATCATTCATGCCTATTCAACCTCATGCCCAGTAAATCTTATTACGTTATATTGAACTATTCAATTTATAAATGAGTTAATTGAGTAATTCAATATATCACAAATCTATACCCAATCCTATGTGTAACTTGTACTATTTTGTAAGTGTACTCACACTCTATTTAATAGTATGGTGGTTGCACTATTTGACACTTATGTGATTCAAATCACATGAGCCATTCCAATTTCCTTTCATGCTTTTGTAAGCATAAAGATATTTTTTTCAATTATATCTTGAATGGTCCAATACTTCATAAATCATGGGACTTGGTCATTCCATCTCCCAAAGCCATATTTTGCAAGGCCAACCTCATGCCACACCTTAGTACCATAGAACGATTTCCGATTGTTGTTTGTTTGATTTTGTTGTTGTTGTTGAATGGTGTGTTTATGTTGTGCTATTTTTTTATCTTATAGTTCGTGTGAAGAGCGACGCGTTTTGTTGAGAGAAGTGAACGATCTTCAATTACCAAAAAGGCAAGTGACATTCAAATCCTACCCATTTTATATTATGCATTAGTGTTTTGAAACTAGTATGCATGGTAGGATTTTGTTTTCAAAAGAAAAGTTTTATGCTATGCTTAGATCCTAGTAGTGTGTAGCCACCCCTTAAACACAACCTGCTAGGATTGTCAGAAGTGATTTAAAAATGATGCCAATGCTTTGTTTCGCTTGTTGGTTAAAGTGTTGTTTGAAAAATTGAAAATTAATAACCTTAATGAAACACCTGGGTGGAATTGGTGTGGCTTTGGATTATGTTGAGTGGCTACTCGGGGCTGCATACCTGGTGGATTTAACCATGGTGTGTGGTGGTGACCCGAGGGTTAGTACACTTGTGGTTTGCCACCCAGGAACAAAGAGATTGCTATGTCTTCCGTGTTTAGTGTACTTCCAGTGCAGCCTTATGATATTATGGGCTCTGTCTTGATTGAGTAAGATGCGAGGGTTCAACTTGTTGCAAGACATTGGCTGGTAGCAGAATTATAGGTGGGAACGAGTCTTGCGTGTATGGTTGCTCTCTCCTTCTGAAAGGTCTCGTCTCATTCTTCTCTCTGGGTAGAATGGGTCGTAAGGTGAAAGTGCACAACCTCTGCAGAGTTAAAAACTAAGATCTTAGCCGTGTCCCCGGTTATGGACAATTTGAGTCTCTAGACAAGGATGTACGGAATAATCTCATCACCTTTTCTGAATGATTAAAACTTGTGTAGAAACAATCTCAGGACTGGATTTTCTCAGGGCTACATACCTGGTGGATTTAACCATGGTATGTGGTGGTGACCTGAGGATTATCCTAGTTGAGTGGCCCCAGGGCTACATACCTGGTGGATTTAACCATGGTATGTGGTGGTGACCTGGAAGTCATCTCAACTTGGTGCTCATGGTGGATTTAACCATGTGCCCCCTTTTTGTAAAACCTTTTCAAAAATTACAAAATGTTTTGTTTTGAAAAACATAGGATAAAATTGGCTTTATGCAAATTAGCCCAAGACTCCACCAACCAAATATCATGTAGATAGTCATGTCTAAAAACTGCCACCATATAAGTGTCATTTGCCAGTACATCATTGTACTGACCTCCATTCGTGGGGCTGCATATTCAAACGTGCAGGATTTTTCTGAGGAGAAGTACGTGGTAGGATCTCGAGTCTACATTCCAACATGACTGCCTGTGGCACATGAAGATGATGAAGGCTCATTGATGATTTACTTTCCGCTGTGTTTGTTCTGAACATTGTTGAGCTAGTCCATGTGACTATGCAATTTGTAAGGTTTTACTTTACCCTTTGGATCAACGATGTAGTAATTTGATACTATTGCAATGATTACTATATTTTGTAATGTGTGTGCTATCAGTGATCCCGGGAATAGCACTATACACATGTATCTTACCTTTATTAAAAGGTAAGGTGCTACACCCAGGCAAAGCGAGTTCACCAATAGCGCGTACGCGCGGCGAGGCCGAACAGCAAATAAAATAACAGATTGTTAGAGTAGTCAATGCATAAGAGAGATTAGTAGTAGTTTGAGCTTTTCCACGGAAGAGACAAGATCACGTGGAGTAGTCAGTCTGCAGCTACTTAATTTTCTTCTCTTTCTTCTTTTCTCCAACGTACATGCATGTCACACCATGTAAAGGATCAAAGCTAGGTTAAGCAAATCAGTTGTCATGGTAATTAAAGCGAGAGAAGGAGGAGGAACAAGTATATAAAATATTCCAGCGACGCGATCCTGCGGCGGCGCTGCTTGATGAAGATTTGGATCGCCTCAGAACAGCAATCTTTCGAGAAGGCATGCATCGTAGCATGTTGTAGATCAAACAGCGCATGCATGTGTCGGGGCGCCACCAATCACCATGAAAAGCGCTGCTCGTTCGGCCGATGAGTTACGCGATGCGATCCAGCGATTGATTGAAGACGATAATAGATCTCGCCCGGATAACAAAATCCAGTCGTCGTTGTTTCCCACAGACGGCGCCAATTGACGAGGGATCACCTCGGCAATGCCTACGTATAGACTTGGCTTTATGACGCCTCGAGACAGCACACGACGTACTCAGCTTCGGGTCCCCTGGAGGATCCCTACGTGTGCTAGCAATCTACTATATGATCAAGATGTGTTTACAGCCGCCATAGGCGGAGATATGTTGTCTATCTCTTCTCCTCCCTATTTCTGTGCCTTAGCTTTATATATGCAACCACTAGGGTTTTACAAGAGTTCTAGTCGACTACTTCTTCGGGTTGCCTTGTTGGGCCTTCTCCATATTGGGCCGAGCCGATCCAGGTATACCAATAATGGGTACCCGAAGGGTATACCCATGTCATTGAGCATGTAAGTTCTGCCATATAAGCTCTAATATAAAGACTCTCCTCATAAGATAAGTACAATCTGTTAATAGTTCTTTAACCAAGAACAAAGTTTGCCATCACCAATTATGATTTCCTATGCACCTTTATTTGTGATTTCTCTTTACTTATTTCAAGTTGAGTTATATGAGGAAGTTGTTTACTTAACATGATTGCGTGTTGTGGAGGAGGTGCGGAAATAAACCTAGCTCCCGCCCCGCCAACCACCCGCACTCTCGAGCCAATTAGATCACAGGAATTTCGTTCCTGCGGATTACCCTATTAAACTCGATTCGAGCCGTCCATCTAGGATAAATCCAACTGCCATAGCCCTCATCTCGGCTCCCGAGGCTAACACGTGTTGCCCCAGACTCAACTCACACTAATTACACACACTAAACGTTCACACTAATTGCGTTGCTGAATCCAAACAGCCCACCCACCGCTAATTCCTCTCCCCAACGATTCCCCTAATTTCTCAGCTTCCCTCGATGAGGTTCCCCGACACCTCCTCTCCCCTCTCGATCCCGCCGCCGGCACTGTCCCTCCGCTGCCTCCGCCTCCCCCTCACAGCAGCTCCTACCTCCCTCGCCAGCCACCCTCCACCGCTCCCGCAAACCAGCACCGCAGCGCTTATCCTCCTCATGGACCAGCACCCCGCGAAAGCGGATGCGCGCCGGCTACCGACCATGCTCGCTGGGCTCCTGGTGTTGGATTACAAGAAAGAAGACTCCAATACGAATCCTACTAGGACTCTTGTAAACCCTAGCTTGGCTGATATATAAAACCAGGCAGGGGCACCCCTTAGGACGGATACTCAGAAACATAAATCATAAAGGCGACACGCCTAGAAACCACAATCCGCGGATTAGAACTAGACTAGATCCAATAACTCCGCCTATGGCGGCCCCCCGTACACGTATATTCATATAGTGGATTGCTAGCAGGACGTAGCGATCCTCCACCGCGGGGACGTGAACCTGGGTACGTCGTGTACTGCCTCGAACCTCCATTGTCGCCTTTCTCTAAAACCCAAGCCCCTCATGGTGGGCATTGCCGAGGAACCGCCTCGTCAACATATATTTGGACTTTTGCCCAGCTAAAACTTCTACCATGTGAACATGGCTTTAGTTGGCGCCCCAATGTTCCTCTCTAACAATATGCATACTCCAATCTTTGCAACTCTTGGTAAATCTCCCTTACTTCAAACAAGATGAGCATGCATAGTAATTCACATGATATTCAACAAATGCATATTGATGACGTTCCCCATGACAGCATGGTTATCACACAACAAGCAAATTATAAGAACTATAAATGCATAGGACATAATACTTACAACAATAGTTTTTAGACTACTTTTCCATGAGCTATAATTTACACAAAACAAGTGATAATTTTTGAAGGTTTAAAGGTAGCACACAAGCAATTTACTTTGGAGTAGCGGTAATATACCACATTGTTGCCTGCCAAAACCCACCGACGAGCAGCGACGGGCAACACGTAGAGCCGGGAGGCTCCCAGATCTGGTGGGCCCCGGTCCTCGGGCGACGGCCCGCACGTTCTCGCACACGTCCCGACGGCCGCAAGGGCGTGCCACGTGACCTATACCTGGTCGAAGGTGCTGGATTGCTTCAATTAGTTTCCTGCATGGTAGACACGTAAACATTAAACGAGCCTCGATCGGCTCTCAGGTTACCCTGTGAATCGGCTCAAAGAGCCGATTAACCCATGGTTCATAATGGATATGCAATAACATGGGGTTTCTGCTTCATCAAAGCTAAGCTAAATCGATCTACGACGTTTAGGGTTCTCACCGCATAACCGGAACATCCTACACGTAGTTGATCCTGGCAGATACGAAAGATAACACAAACTAACCTAAAACGGGGCCTAAAAACCAACACTAGTCGATCCTCGGAACATCCTTCTTAGATCGCAAACCGTACCTTACGCACTACCGGATCATTCAACCCGTTTGCAAGGCCTAACCATGCAGATATCAAACTAATCCTCGAAGAACAAGGAACAACTATAACAGATCGAATCTACTAAACAAAGATAAAGCAGGGTGTTGCCCTTACACCTAAAATAGGTGTAAGGACAGCTAGATATTTAGGGGCACACGTAAATATATCAGAAAAGCATCGATGCAAACCCTAAAACATCTATGATAAAAGTGTTACTCGCCATCAAAAAGGCTTCAGACAAGCAACACCCAACAACGAATAAACAGATACGCCTAGATCGCAAGATGCGATCTAGGCAGCATGACGCTTACCCGGAAGAAACCCTCGAAACAAGGGGTGGCGATGCGCTGGTTTGTGTTTGTTGTGAACGTGATCGTCCTCCTTTCTCAATAACCCTAGGTACATATTTATAGTCCGTGGACTTTCTATCTTTGGAAGTACACCTAACCATGTACGAGCTAAACTCTATCTCTTAATTCTAAACTAAGATGCAATCTACTATAATATAGATACACGGGCAATCTAGCCCAAATTCTCGCACGAGGCCGATTCAGAGATACTCCATGCGTATATCCTTCAAGCCCATCTCAGTTACGGCCCATCTCCTGACTTGGCCAAAATCTGGTGATAACACATGCCCCCTGGTTTTGGCAATAATAATTCCAAAACCACTCTGTTTTTCTTCACCATGATTTGACATGACAGAGCAAAACTGCATTGCAGAGCCGAACCGCTACAGTGCCCTTCATCATGATGCCTTGCCTTCTCAACTTCTCTACTCGCATTTTTGACAGTTTTGGCAACGCATCCTCGAAACTGCCACAACATTGAACCGTTTTTCATTATATCCCTTTATTTAAACTCGTCCAGGCAGTTTGCTTCTTCATCCCCCTGCTCCACAGTAGCCATCGGCAAACAAAAAACCCTTCTCAGCCGCCATGGATTCCTCTTCCTCCTCTGTCTCCTCCGGCCTGTCCTTCCAGTCCTCCTCCTCCAGCGAGCTCGAGCGGGAGGTCAATCCTGATGGCCATCTACGAGGCCCGCGCCCCAGAGTATTGGGACGCGCGGGACTGGGATTCCTCCATCGAGTCGGAGGACGACGAACCCCTCACCGACGGGGAGGAAGACCTTCGCCTCGTCGACGGGAGCTGGAGGCGGCAAGCGACGACGACCTCTTCTCATGGGAGGGGACCTCTCCTCCGACGAGGAGGAAGAGGAGGAGGAGGAGGAGGACTCCTCCTCCGAGGAGTACCCACCGGCCAAGCGCTTCCGCGCCGGGTCGGACGATGACGACGACGATGAAGAGGAAGATGAAGCCCTGCCGGCGGCTTCATCGCCAGCCGACGAGACTCGTCGCGCGCCGACGGTGAGCTACGACGGCGACGACGAGGGCAGCAACGGCCCGTAGATTAGGGGCTAGAACAGGGCTAGTAATAGTGCATTAGGCACTAGATGATCCCTTTTGAGAGCAATCAGCTCTTCGTTGTAAAATCCCCTTTGAATCAATGAAAATGTTCTTCCAATTTGATTTTCCAATTGTCCAATTTCGAATCTTCCAATGGTCAAAGCAGGTCAACGCCCCAAGAACCGATAGCAGCGTATCGGTCCTTCACCATCAAAAGCTCATAAGGCCAACCCGAAAACCAAATTAGACAGGTTTAAGCAGACATTTCCAAAATTCAGATAATAACTTGATGCCGGCTCATAATATTTTGTACCTCTATAGTCGATGGCTGCGCATCGGCTGTTTTTATTCTAAAGTCGATGTCTGTGCATCGGCTGTTTTTAATCTAAAGTCGATGTCTGAGCATCGGCTATTTCCCAAAAAATTTCAAAAAAAATTTACTGGCCGATTTCATGAATCGGCCCCCATATTTCACTGTCCATCATCCCACATACTTGGGAAATACTTCTTGAGATGCTGGCCATTGACAGCCACTGGGAATTTCACACCATCCAACTGCTCGAGCATGTATGCATTACCCTTTAAAACTTGGTCGACTCTGTACGGCCCGTGCCAATTTGGAGACCATTTACCATATATTGCATCCTTAGTTCCCAATGGCAATACAGCTTCCCACACCAGATCACCAACGTGGAACTCCTTCGGTCTCACCTTCTTATTATATGCACGAGCTACCTTAGCTTTGTTCTCCTTAATCTTCTCAAGCGACCACAGCCTGAGCTCCGTCACATCCTCAATGCTATCGCTCATCAGGGCTGCATATTCTTCGATGTTAAATCATTTTGAAACGCAACACGTCTCGATCCAGCCGTGATTTCCCAGTAGTACAGCTTCCTGTCCATAGACCAGATGATATGGCGAGGTTTTGATCGCTCCATGACATGACATACGGTAAGCCCACAAAGCTTCCGACAATACCTCGTGCCAACGTCTAGGATACTCGTCGATCTTTCTCTTAATCAGCTTGATAAGACTCTTGTTGGACGCTTCAGCTTGTCCATTCGCTTGAGCATAATATGGAGACGATCGGATCAGCTTAATTCCCATCTCCTCGCAGAATTCTCTAAACTCATGGGAAACGAAAACCGAACCTCCATCGGTCGTGATAATCTGGGGAATCCCGAATCTGTGAATGACATGTTCCTTCACAAAACTGATAATATCTTTTGATGCCACTGATCTCATAGGGACGGCCTCCACCCATTTAGTGAAGTAATCTGTAATGGCCAACACCCACGCATGGCCTTTGCTCGAAGGAGGATGTATCTTGCCGATCATATCCATGCCCCACCCTCGGAACGGCCACGGCTTGATGATGGGATTCATTGCTGATGCAGGTACCATCTGAATGCTTCCAAACTTCTGACATGCTTGACACCCCTTATAATAATTAAAACAGTCCTCAAGCATGGTTGGCCAATAAAACCCTGATCGCCTAATCATCCATTTCATCTTATGAGCCGATTGGTGAGTCCCACAAGCACCTTCATGTACCTCATGTAAGAGCCGATTCAACTCGGCTGGTCCCAAACATTTGAGAAGTAAGCCTTCCAAAGTCCTATAGAACATGTCATCTCCAATAAGGACGTACTTCATGGCCTTGTATCTTATCCGTTTAGGTGCCCCCCGAGCCGAATCCTTCAAGTAATTGAAGATATCGGCTCTCCAATCATCCGGTTCTAAGGCCTGTACCTGGACGTCGGCTCCATCTGCTACATCCTTGTAGCCTGACGCCATCTGTGCAAGATCATTTGCCTCGGAATTTCGTGATCTTGGGACCCAATTGAAGTTTATATACTTAAATTGTGCCATCAGCTCGCGGCATTGCATCCATAACGGGAAGAGCGACTCGCTCTCACACTTGTATTCCTTCGTGAGCTGGGAAATCACCAATTTGGAGTCTCCAAAAAGTTCCACTGCCTCTGCCCCGGCTTCCAACAGCAACTCCATTCCCTTGCGTATGGCTTCATACTGCAACATTGTTGGTGCAAGGGGTAGGTAACCTGATGGAGAAGGAATATGTTGCCCCCCGGGGCGACACGATTAAAATGCCGATGCCACAACCACCATCACAAACCGATCCATCAAAAAACATAGCCCATGCATGTACAGACAGTGCAGCTATATCAGTGTTGATTCGTTCAGCAATAAGATCGGCCAACGCTTGTCCCTTGACTGCTTTCGCAGGCTGATACCGGATATCAAATTCCGATAATGCAAACATCCATTTACCGAGTCGGCCTTTCAACACAGGAGCCGGCATATGCTTGATGACATCTGATTTGCAGATGACGACAATCTCCGCAGTCCACAAGATGTGGTGAAGTTTGGTGCAGGTAAAAAATAGGCAAAGGCACAACTTCTCGATCTCGAGGTACCTCGTTTCTGCATCCAACATCCTTCGCTGAGATAGAAAACGACTTTCTCCATGCCATCATAAACTTGCACCACCACTGAGGCAATGGAAGTGTCAGCTACCGACAAGTAAATGTAGAATGGCCCGTCTTGCGGGTGGCACTAATATTGTGGCTTCATCGTACTCTTTAATCTCGCAAACGCTTGTTGTTGCTGCTCTCTGCTGGAACTCACATCGATTTGATCTTTACCAACCCCATGAACGGCTCAATTCGTCCCGACAAGTTGGAGATGAACCTTCTGACGAAGTTGATCTTGCCGATTAGACGCTGGAGCTCCTTCTTCGTGGTAGGTGGCTGCATTGTTCGCACTGCCTCCTGACTTTTCAGGCCGATCTCAATTCCGCGTTCATGAACCAAGAAACCCAAGAATTGACCGGCCGAGACACCAAAGGCACACTTCTTTGGATTCATTCTCAATCCGAATTTTCTAGTTCGGTCTAGGACGTGTCGCAGATCCTCCAAGTGTCTTTCCACTGAGACAGACTTAACTACCACGTCATCGATGTAAATCTCCACCAACTTGCCGATTAGATCATGAAAGATGTAATTCATGGCCCTTTGGTATGTTGCTCCGACATTTTTCAGGCCAAACGTCATGACTACATATTCAAACAAGCCCACCGATCCCGGCACTCTGAATGCAGTCTTGTGTATATCTTCTGGAGCCATGAAAATCTGGTTGTAACCGGATTGCCATACATGAAACTTAAGACCTTATGACCAGCAGCCGCATTGATCAATGTCTCTGCTATGGCATTGGATACTCATCCTTTGGAGTGGCACTATTGAGATTCCAAAAATCTATGCGACGCGCCATCGGCCATCCTTTTTCCCCAGTACGACATTAGAAATCCATTCAGCATACCTGCATGGCCTGATGAACCCGGCGTTCAACATTTTCTCGATCTCTTTCTTGACTTCTTCTACAATTCCGGCCTTCATCTGCCGTGCTCTCTCGCCGAACGGCCGAAATCCTTTCTTCTATGGAGCCGATGCTCGATGATGCTCCGGTCTAACCCGGGCATCTCTGTGTAATCCCCGCAAAGCAACTGGTACTCCTTCAACAAAGCTACCATCGGGCCCTCTCAGATGCGGTTCCAACTTTTTGGTGATAAATGTTGGTCGTGGCTTATCCCCAGGACCAATGTCAACCTCTTCTAGCCCATCAGCCGATGTAAACCCATATCCTAGCTTTCCGTCGCCTGCTACATCGATGCTGAACACAGGCAAAACGTACGGAGAGGATAATTTTGGCCGATTTGGAATCGGCCTCCTTTGCAATTGCATTGCACAATGAAGGTTTACACCTTATCTGTACTCCATGACTACGTGACATGCTTGAGGTGAGATCATCGCTTTTTATTTGGGGCCGATCGCAGGGATCGGCCTTGCCACGTACGTCCGTCGACTTGGTCTTGCTACTCGGTCGCCGGTGGATAAGACCAGCCTCACCCCGTTTTTTGTCACCTCGATGCGCTCACAGCCGTCCAAACTAACTCCAGAGATCGGCTCTTGGTCGTTTATGTCCCAAATGCTCATGTCAGTTGTTGAGACCTCGATCGAGTCATCCGCATGAACGACCTCCACTTCATCTCCATCCCACTTGATGCATTGGTGCATACCGGATGGAATGCAGCTTGGTGTGAATCCAATCCCCCCGTGACCGCATAGGTACTTGTCGTCGACGATGAAGAACGACGTAGGGATGGTTTTTCGGCCGACGGTTAAGTCCACGTTCGTAACGCCTCGCGCTTCGATGCCCGCCTTGAAATCGCTTAATGTGACGTTGGTCTTGATCGATCTTCGGTAGAGCGTCCCAAACGTCGTAGCATGGAGTATGGCATTATGTTGACCGCCGCTCCCGTGTCAACCAAACATCTTGCCGACAGGCGCCCGTTGATGTAACCTCTTAGATAGAGGGCCTTCAAATGTTTGTAGCTCTTCATTGCGGCTTTTCAAAGATGATCGGCTGCAGTCAAACCGAGCTACTGGCACTTCTTCGATCCTTGGAGCACAAAACTCGACGGTATGAACATATGTTTGGCCACCGATGCCTTTGCATCGGCTTTTGCTTGCTTGGGGCGCCATTCCTTCTTTTGGTGGACGTGTATCCGCTCCAAAGTTTGCTAATTTTCACGGCCAGATCGGGCCGAGCTCAACGTGCTGTGCACCGCCCTCGCTTCCTCCAAACTACATAGCCGTTGCACCGCGCTTCTGGGAGTGACTGAGTCCATCGGCACCACCTTGGCCGGTGGTATCTATCTTCTTCTTCGTCATACTCCTCGAAGTCTTCCCCTTGAGATGACTCAGCTTTTCGCTTGGGATGGGAGAGGCCCCAGACGCCCGAATACCGAAACGTCTCCTTGTCCTTCCTCCGCTCCGCATTCCGGCAGTTGTCGATTGTAGGCAACGGCCATTCCCGAATCCCGCATGCTCGAAGAACGGACAATCCCAGTGTCTGTCCATGTCTTCTTGTTCCCTTGACCTCCCATTAGCGCGGCGTTCATACCCTTCGTCGTCTCTATCATACCGACAAAATTTTCCGTTGTCTGCATCGGACCGACGATATCTGGGTCATCCGATCGTATCGCCACGTCGGTCGCATCGATGCTCATATTTGTTAAGGAGGTGTGCGGAAAGTGGTCGTTGGTATCGCACGCTTCTCACTTGTTCCTCGGTGATGTACCGTTTATCCTCATGTCGGCGCCGGTCGCGCGGACCGGCCTCTTTATCCTTGCCACGGGAGTTTTCTTCCTTGTCGTTGCCGTGGTGGTGCACAGGCCCTGCCATGTTAATACCAAATGAGAACCTGGCCGACGCTGCACGGGGTGACCTAGCTCCACCATGTTGACGCTAGGGAACGGTTGCGTGTCCACTTTCATGGCAACCGACTAAAGATCAAACGGCCCCGTTCTATCGCCAACCGGATCTGCCGACGCAACTTTGCGCATTGGTGACATGGGAGAACGAGTGATGCCACTTGCAGTATGGTCTCCCATTCATCTCTTGCGCCGTAGGGATTTTATGGCCTTCGGTAACTTCACTGTTTCTCCTTGAGCAATAAATCGAATATCTCGTCAGCTTTGTTTATATCGGTTAAACCCTTTTGTGCCCTTGTGGCTTCACCCATTTGCAGGACACAGGACTGCCCCAGCCCATTCAGCCACCGCAACTTCCCGGTCTTCGTGGTCCTCAACCTCTGCTATCTCGACTCAGGGTGATCGAGCGCTTGATGAACTTGTCTTGGTACAACTCGGATGGTGGCCGTTCATACAAAGTTAACTGACCATGTGCGCCAGTGAGTTGTAATCTGCTTGTAAAGCCATATCCTTGAGCGGCGCGGCGAGGCCCAACGCTGCCGCCCACTTCTTTTTCATTCAAACGAACCGAATAACATCGGTTCCTAAGCGCTGGATGTACTCTGACACCGTTTCTCCTCGCTTCTGCTCGTACTGCGTGAGATCGGCAATGTCAGCCTCGGTAGCCTCGAGTGATATTACGTGAAACGCTTCGAGTTTTCCAGTCCGATCGAATCTGGTGGCAACGAGGTGTACCATCCAAAGCTGGTCCTGGAGAGACTGCGAAAAATTCACACGTAATCGGTCGATGTCAATCATGCCCGCTGTGCGATATCGGCTCACATGCTCAATTGAGCTAGATCCTTCGACCCGCTGAACTTTGAGAACTCAGGGAGCCGATATTTGGGTGGCAATGGAATCAAATCATATTCATTGGGGTACGGCTTGGAATAGACGATTGCCCTCCTCTTTGGCAGGATGCCAAATTGGTCTCTCAAGATTGTACTGATCTGTTTCACTATTTGTGCTGCAGGGGCCGAACTTTCATGACTAGTTCCGGTGGCATATTTAGCTAGCCACGCCGTTTATCGGCATCTGCTCCGAAACTCCTCCCTGCGGAAATCCCTGCCGCTGCAATCCGGTTTGTGCGCGTGAAGTTGTTTGCCAGTCACGTATGTGCACACGTATCTATGCGGGATTTCTTGGGCGGCTCAGACAGGAATTGGCAATCTCCAGGATCGCCTCCAACCTTGTAGACGACGTATGCCGGTGAAGCCTGTTGCTCTGAGGCGGCAAGCGTGAACGGCAGCTGCGGTCTGGTGTAGAGCGGTATCTCTCCCTGGTGAGTCCCTAGAGTAGGTCCTGAAGGAGAATAGTGATGCTTCATGATTTCCTGAACCACACGCACCGCAATGCGCTCCAAAGAGTTCAGCAGTCTCTCAGAAAAACGGTGCATAGAATGAGCCACCATGTAATTGACTTCATGGCGCAGAGCTCTGGTGCGTTCCTCTGAAGGGGAGACAGTCTACCCCGTCGAGAACGCCTTCGGGTGAGAATCCCTTCCACCTAACGCCATGTGAACGGGTTCTTCGAAAGAGCCGATGAGATCGGCTTCGAACTGAGATTTGATCGCATCATAATTCTTCTTGTGATCCTCGGAGCTCGTCGTACGTGACTGGTGTGCCGGCCATCTCGGTTGCAGATGTTGACGCCGTTGTTGTAGAGTGTCCCACCGGGCGTGCCAGAATGTATTGCCTGCCAAACCCACCCGAGCAGCGACGGGCAACATGTAGAGCCGAGGCTCCCAGACCGCCGGTGGGCCCGGTCCCTGCGACGGCCCGCAATGCTCGGCACACGTCCCCGACGGTCGCAGGGCGTGCCACCTGACCTATACCTGGTCAGAAGTGCCGGATTGCTTCAATTAGTTTCCCGCATGGTAGACACGAACATTAAACGAGCCTCGATCGGCTCAAGATCTCGTGAATCGCTCAAAGAGCCGATTAACCCATGATTCATAATGGATATGCAATAACATGGGGTTTCTGCTTCATCAAAGCTAAGCTAAATCGATCTACGACAGTTTAGGTTTTCACCGCATAACCGGAACATCCTACACGTAGTTGAGCCTGGCAGATACGAAAGATAACAGAAACTAACCCAAAATGAGGCCTAAAAACCAACACGGAGTCGATTCCCGGATCATCCCTCTTAGATCGCAAACCGTACCTTACGCACTACTGATCATTCAACCCGCTTTAAGGCCTAACCATGCAGATATCAAACTAATCGAAGAACAAGGAACAACTATAACAGATCGAATCTACTAAACAAAGATAAAGCACCCTTACACCTAAAATAGGTGTAAGGACAGCTAGATATTTAGGGGCAGCACATCTACGATAAACAGTGTTACTCGCCATCAAAAAGGCTTCAGTACGAGCAACACCCAAAAACGAATAAACAGATACTGCCTAGATCGCAAGATGCGATCTAGGCAGCATTACCCGAAGAAACCCTGAAACAAGGGGTGGCGATGCGCCGGTTTGTGTTTGTTGTGAACGTGATCGTCCTCCTTTCTCAATAACCCTAGGTACATATTTATAGTCCGTGGACTTTCTATCTTTAGAAAACACCTAACCGTGTACGAGCTAAACTCTATCTCTTAATTCTAAACTAAGATGCAATCTACTATAATATAGATACACGGGCAATCTAGCCCAAATTCGACGAGCCGATTCAGAGATACTCCACGCGTATATCCTTCAAGCCCATCTCAATTACGGCCCATCTCCTGACTTGGCCAAAATCTGGTGATAACACACATATAGGTAGATATGGTGGACACAATTGGCAACTTTAGTTTTTGGTGGTTGGATGCACGAGTAGAGCTTATACTCAGTACAAGTAAAAGCTAGCATCAAAGGAGAATACCACAATACTATGCTTTTATGATAGAAACAACACATGATTCTTTCTATGACACATTATGCACTCTCAGCCATTTGAAAAAAACTAATCATATATAAAACAATAAATACTAAGCATATGACAAGAATAACATAACATGACATGCCAAAGTCTATGCCACAATCTAGACAAACTTCCTTTTGCATCACTATAGCCAGGAAATATTTTACTCGTATCCAACACCAATCAATTTATTTAAAATAACTCTTAGAGATGAAATACATTATGGACTAGAGAGCTAATCATACATAAATAAGGAATACTAACGCTCTCTGAACAAAATTCAAGTGAAAGAACAAGAGCTAAACGCAGTGATACGTCTCAAACGTATCTATAATTTGTTATGTTCCATGCTACTTTTATAACAACTAGCAAAGTGGCCCTCGCAAATGCGAGGGCATCATCTTAGGTTGTCCAAAGTATGAAGTTTTTATTCTTAAGTAGCCTTTTTTTCTACCCTACTTATACTATTCATTGCAAATATGCAACGTTTTAGACATGGATAAATATCTAATAAATGTGTTACTTTGACCATTAGTTTTCATATGCTTGTGTGTTGCTAAGATTCACCGATGAGATACGTGTACTCCCTCCGTTCCTAAAAAAAGCTTCGTAACTTTTTCTAGATACAAATAAATATATAGCTAAAACATGTATACATACTTCTGTATTTAGACAAAGTTGGAAAGCTTTTTTAGAAACGGAGGAAGTAGTATCTGTTGCATGCAGTCATGATACTCGCTCCATTCTCCAGTCTAAAGTCCTAGAAAATTTTGTTGAGACCACCATTAGACCTATTGATGGAGTAAAATGAAGAAAGTGTTATTATTTAGTTTATGAACGTCCAATGCATTAATTTTTCTTCTTGAACATCTAAAAATCCCGAGACATCCTCTGAATATTGTTTGATACGGTTGTAACAAAGACTGAACACTGTTTGTATGAAAAAAATAAGGAGCATGAAAATTCTCCTCTGGTTAGCACATATAAAACTGAGATATGTTTTGTAGTGGTGTTCTCTGAATACCAAAATACTTTAAGTTCGCATTTGTTCTTTTGCTAGTACATTTGGAAATTTATTCTTGCAGAGAAAAGAACAAAAAGAGTAAGGTTAGATTGTGATGTCTACCTTATGTTAATTTAATATATACCCATGTACGGAGTAGAAAATATCCATGGGATGGTAATGGCGGCAGGAAGTTGCACAACTCGCCTCAACCCTTCATCCTTGATATTCACCATCGTCTTCCCTGTGGTTCCATCATACTTGCAGCATCCTGGGAGCACATATGAACTTCAACACCTCACGAATTGTTCAGGGCATGTATACATGTATATATTATCACAGGAATTTTGAATGTATTATAGAAAATAATATGCTATTATTGAACGCTTTTAAAATAAAGCTCAAATATAATAATTCAGCATCGTGCATGTCAACGTAGTTAAATAGCTCCTCTCACAAATCACAATCTGGATTGGTTAATTTAATTATATCATCTAGGTATTGTATAATCCATAATGGATTCTCGACTGCTCTCCTTTTCTGGTTCTGTAAGCTAGCAGATTTGGTTGCCCGCCCATCAATTTAGACGTGCTATCTGACAGAGTTGCCACCCTAGTAATGCACAAGTAGTATGCATTGGATAACTAAGCTGTAATTTGCGGTGCCAGTTGCGCCAGTTGTAACTTGTAAGTCAGATTGATAATAATAAAATAGATGGGTTTTAGATTTCTGATGACCTGAAATCATCTCTTCTAAGTGCATGGCTGTCCTGCATAAATTTCTATAACTTCTGAAGTGAAGTGGTCAATGGTATCTGGGCAGACTGAACGAATTACCTAAAAACATAAAGGGGAAATAATTAGGCATTACTAATCATAAGACCACAGACCTACATTAATATCAAATATTAATTTTGTAGAACCAAAACTATTTACAGAATATATGAACATGCACAGTGTCAATACTGACATTACCAACCCACCTTGACTAAGAACATCTCTGCATACTTTACTAAGATTATGAAGACATTTTGTTCTAAATCTAAAAGACCGTGCACTTGTAGTTGGTGACAGTATTGCCGCAGTGCTTGATGCCTGATGCAGCTCTCAGGTCAATCGATTGGAACATATAGTTGGTGGTTCACAACCGGTTCAGTAGTTCAGTAACTTTCGGTGGTAGATCAACACAGGCTCCGCTGCAAAAATATTTTGTATGAGCATACATTGTGGTTGAGGCGTGAGCTATTTCGATATAGGAAGTCGATCATTATTATATCGTGATGCGATCATGCAATCAAAAGCACTTACCTCAACTCTAGTCTGACACATTACGCAGCTCAGCTCTCGTATGCCTCCATGACCTTGAACCTCTAATAGATTAGGCAAAAATTCCTCTTGTCTTACACAATCACGTCATCTTTGTAGCCATCGGCCATCGCTCCTTACTATCCTGCCGATCTGCCACCGCCTTCGTTCAAACAATCATGCCACTATCGCATGCCGCCGTCGGCGGTCGCTCTTTACTTTTCTATCGATCCGGCGATCTTTCGTTCTTCACTTTCCCCTCCTCACATGTCTCCTCTCTGGCCGAGCCGTCCTCGTCGCGCATAGCGCCACGCGAGCCCCTCTGCGAGCTCCTCCCTTCCCAAGGTCGTCTCGCGCGTGCCGAAGCCTCCGTTCCCGCACATCGCTTTCTCCCGACGCTGCCGCGTAAAACGCGCACCTTCTACCGCCGTCGAGATAGTCCGGCGCCGCAGCTTCGCGATCCTTTTTGGTCTTTCCTTGCCGAGCTCGTCTTCAACCACGGCGCCCAGCTGGACCTCCAGGAACCCGACGCAACGCCTCCTCTCCGCCACGTCCTGATGCGGGTCATGGTCGTCGTTTCTCTCAGGCAATCAGCGCCAAGGCTAGGGCATTAGTGTTTTCACATGGGACAGTTCGTGGGTGGAATTGAACTTTCTATTGGGGTTTAGAACTTTAGATCTAAGCAGGTCTACTCAATTACACGTGAGGTATGGCTGGGTAGAAATCTGCATGCTATGAATATGTATACGTGACAAACAATGTTTTTGTGCATATTTACGTGAACGGAATTCTTTTAATCTCAACCGTTATAATTATGTCCCACCAAAATCAGACGGATTAGATAATTTAAGTGATGTGGATTAACCTCATGTCTCTATTCTAAAGTTTTGTATTTTGCTTTTAGTATATAATAGATACTTGCATGTTTTATACATACTTTACATCATTATTATACATTTTCCGGCACTAACCTATTAACAAGATGTCGAAGCGTCACTTGCTGTTTTCTGCTGTTTTTGGTTTCAGAAATCCTACAAAGGAAATATTCTCGGAATTGGACGAAATCAACGCCCAGGGTCTTATTTTTCCGCGAAGCTTCCGGAAGACCGAGGGAGATACGAAGTGGGGCCACGAGGGGTCAGAATCATAAGGCGGCGCGCTGGCCCCTTGGCCGCGCCGGCCTATGGGGTGGGGCCCCAGCCCCCCCGACCTACCCTTCCGCCTACTTAAAGCCTTCGTCGCGAAACCCCCTGTACCGAGAGCCACGATACGGAAAACCTTCCAGACGCCGCCGCCGCCAATCCCATCTCGGTGGATTTAGGAAATCGCCTCCGGCACCCTGCCGGAGAGGGGAATCATCACCGGAGGGCTCTACATCATCATGCCCGCCTCCGGATTGATGTGTGAGTAGTTCATCTTTGGACTATGGGTCCATAGCAGTAGCTAGGTGGTTGTCTTCTCCGCTTGTGCTATCATTGTTTAGATCTTGTGAGCTGCCTAACATGATCAAGATCATATATTTGTAATGCTACATGTTGTGTTTGGTGGGATCCGATGAATCTAGAATATTATGTCAAGTTGATTATCAATCTATCATATATGTGTTGTTTATGTTCTTGCATGCTCTTAGTAGAGGCTCTGGCCAAGTTGATACTTGTAACTCCAAGAGGGAGTATTTATGCTCGATAGTGGGTTCATGCCTCCATTGAATCTGGGACAGTGACGAAAGTTCTAAGGTTGTGGATGTGTTGTTGCTACTAGGGATAAAACATCGATGCTTTGTCTAATGATATTTGTGTTGATTACATTACGCACCATACTTAATGCAATTATCTGTTGTTTACAACTTAATACTGGAGGGGGTGCGGATGCTAACCCGAAGGTGGATTATTTAGGCATAGATGCATGCTGGATAGCGGTCTATGTATTTTGTCGTAATGCCCTGATTAAATCTCATAGTAATCATCATTGATATGTATTGAATCTTTATTTATCAATTGGCCACATGTAATTTGTTCACCCAGCATGCTAGTTATCTTATTGGAGAGACACCACTAGTGAAATGTGGACCCCGGTCCATTCTTTTACATCTGAATACAATCTACTGCAATCATTGTTCTTTACTGTTCTTTGCAAACAAACACCATCTTCCACTCGATACGTTTAATCCTTTGTTTTCAACAAGCCGGTGAGATTGACAACCTCACTGTTACGTTGGGGCAAAGTATCTTGATTGTGTTGTGCAGGTTCCACGTTGGCGCCGGTTTCACCGGTGTTGCGCCGCACTACACTCCTCCACCAACAACCTTCACGTGCTTCTTGGCTCCTACTGGTTCGATAACCTCGGTTTCTTTCTCGAGGGAAAACTTGTTGTGTACGCATCACACCTTCCTCTTGGGGTTCCCAACGGACGTGTGCTTCACGCGTTATCAAGCTCTTTTCTGGCGCCGTTGCCGAGATCAAGACACGCTGCAAGGGGAGTCTCCACATCCAATCTCTTTACTTTTTTTGTCTTGCTTTACTTTATTTTATTTAATGCCTTGTTTGCTTCATATTAAAAACACAAAAAAATAGTTACTTTACTTTCTGTCTTATTTACTAGCTCTATATCGAAAAACACACAAAAATTAGTTACTGTATTTACTGTCTTGTTTATTTGCTCTATATCAAAATACAAAAAATTAGTTACTTGCATTTAGTTTACTTTTGTTATCATGTCTAGCTCTGTACCTGTTACTTCTTCACCTGAGGAATTAGTCTTCACTTTTAAACAAGGAGATGAGGAGAGTTTTAAAGATGCTTGGTCTATAATTTTTTATTCTTATCGTAAAGCTGAACCTCAAATGACTCTAAGTCTGCTCCTTAGTAATTTTTATTTTGGGCTTATGATTCGCTATAGATATGCCTTGGATGCTGTAGTGGGAGGAGATTTCCTTCATTGCAATGGTGATCAAGCTTTTAATGCCATAAAAAAATTGGTTGCATCACATAGTTCAGCTAATAACTTTGATTCAGCTCTTATTAGCATTTATAATAGATTAAACACTCTTGAGATAAGTGCATCTTGCTTGAAAGAAAATTATAGTTATGTTCGTAACCGTCTTGATCAAGTTTTAGTGAACTCTGAACCTTCAATGTGGGACCCTACTATTAAAGTTATTATTGGTGGTGAAACTTTTCATGCCCATTGTGATATTATGTCTGAATTTTGCCTTATGCCTAAGAGTATTTATGAATCTTTGACACTTTGGGGACTCGTTGAAGGAGGAGAAGGAATAACTCTTATTGATAACTCTGTTATAATTCCTAAGGGAATAGCCGAGGGTGTGCATACAACCATTCTTGGAAGAACGGTATCCACTGATTATCTTGTTATTGAATGTGTAGGAACAGGACAAATCACACTTGGAAGATCCCTGCTGAAACTATTGGGAGCAATCATAGATGTGGGAGAAGGCACCCTAAAATTCACCTCTACACCGGGAGGTAGACATGTATTCCCTAAACCAAAGAGTAAGAAAAAGAGTAAGAAGGGTAGGCGTAAAGCCCGAGGTAATGTTGATGCTTCTTCTCTAGATAATACTTGATTTGCACTTTCTGCGCCTAGCTGAAAGGCGTTAAAGAAAAGTACTTTTTGGGAGATAACCCATGTTTTATTTTATTACTGTATGTTGAGTCTTGGAAGTTGTTACTACTGTAGCAACCTCTCCTTATCATGTTTTTGTGCCAAGTAAAGTCTCTATGGTAAAGTTGATGCTAGATTTGGATTGCTGCGCAGAAAATTGTTGTCTGTCACGAATTTGCGCAGAACTCTCTGTAAAAAAATCAAAAAAAATCTGCAAATTTACGTGCGTGATCCTCAGATATGTAAGCAACTTTCATTAGTTTTGAGTTTTTCCGTTTGAGTAAGTTAGCCTCTATAAAATTCATCTTTACGGACTTTTCTGTTTTGACAGATTTTGCCTTTTATTTCGCATTGCCGCTTTTGCTATGTTGAATGGGTTTCTTTGTTCCATTAACTTTCAGAAGCTTTGTGCAATGTCCAGAGGTGTTAAGAATGATTATGTCACCTCTGAATGTATGAATTGTTGATTATGCACTAACCCTCTAATGAGTTTGCTTGAAGTTTGGTGTGGAGGAAGTTTTCAAGGGTCAAGAGAAGAGGATGATACAATATGATCAAGAAGAGTGAAAGGTCTAAGCTTGGGGATGCCCCGGTGGTTCATCCCTGCATATTTTAAGAAGACTCAAGCATCTAAGCTTGGGGATGCCCAAGGCATCCCCTTCTTCATCGACAACTTATCAGGTCACTTCTAGTGAAACTATATTTTTATTCCATCACATCTTATGTTCTTTACTTGGAGCGTCTTTTTGCTTTTATTTTTGTTTTGGTTTGAATAAAGTTGGATCCCACCATCCTTATATTGGAGATATTACGCTCCGCTTTTTCATATGGAACACTTGTGTTCTTAGTTGTGCTTTAATGTTCATGGCGAAGGCTGAAAATTGCTTCGTTGATTGCTATTTGGTTGGAATCAGAAAATGCTTCATATGGTTTGGAATAACTTGAAACTTGGCAATTGTTTTGAGCTCTTATTAGATCATGTTTAAGCTCTTGCATCATGTAGTTTAATCTATTAGTGGAGAACTACCGTAGAGCTTGTTAAAATTTGGTTTGCATGATTGGTCTCTCTAAGTCTAGATATTTTCTGGTAAAGTGTTTGAACAACAAGGAAGACAGTGTAGAGTCTTATAATGCTTGCAATATGTTCTTCTGTAAGTTTTGCTGTACCTGTTCATACTTGTGTTTGCTTCAAACAACCTTGCTAGCCCAAACCTTGTACCGAGAGGAAATGCTTCTCGTGCATCCAAACACCTTGAGCCAAAACCCATGCTATTTGTGTCCACCATATCTACCTACTATGTGGTATTTTTCTGCCATTCCAAAGTTACTTGAGTGCTACCTTTAAAATTTCATTCCTTTATCTTTGCAATATATAGCTCATGGGACAAATAGCTTAAAACTATTGTGGTGATGAATATGTAGTTATGTGTCTTAGTTCTTATAAGTTGCTTGTTGAGCGGTAACCATGTTTCTGGGGACGCCATCAACTTTTTACCTTTGTTGGATATCATGTGAGATGCTATGCATGTTCGTCTTGTCTGAAGTAAGGGTGATTTTCATGATCAAATGGTTTGAGTATGCATATTGTTAGAGAAGAAGATTGGGCCGCTAACCAAAGCCATGTATCATGGTGGAAGTTTTCAGTTTGGACATACAACCTCACTCTCTTATGAGAATATTATCTTTGTTGAATGCTTATGCATTAAAAGAGGAGTCCATTATCTCGTTGTCTATGTTGTCCCGGTATGGATGTCCTAAGTTGAGATCTGTTAAAAACGAGAAATCAAATGCAATTGATCTCCTAGGACCTTTGTACAGGCGGCATAGAGGTACCCCTTTGTGACACTTGGTTGAAACATATGTCATGCAATGATAATCCGTGTTAATCCAAGCTAATTAGGACAAGGTGCGAGCACTATTAGTACTCTATGCATGAGGCTTGCAACTTGTAGGAAGTATTATGCATAGCACATATGAATTATTACTACCGTTGACAAAATTGTTTCTATGTTTTCAAAACAAAAGCTCTAGCACAAAAATAGTAATCCATGCTTCCCTCTGCGAAGGGCCATTCTTTTACTTTATGTTGAGTCAGTTCACCTACTTCTTTCTATCTTAGAAGCAAACACTCGTGTTAACTGTGTGCATTGATTCTTACATGTTTACCTATTGGACTTGTTATATTACTCTATGTTGACAAATATCCATGAGATATACATGTTACAAGTTGAAAGCAATTGCTGAAACTTAATCATCCTTTGTGTTGCTTCGATGCATTCTACTTTGAATTTATTGCTTATGAGTTAGCTCTTATGCAAGTCTTGTTGATGCTTGTCTTGAAAGTACTATTCATGAAAAGTTTTGCTATATGATTCATTTGTTTAGTCATTATCTTTTGTTAGCAATCTTTTGCCGAATCACTCCATCCATCTCATATGCTTTACAATAATGTTGATCAAGGTTATGTTGGTAGCATGTCACTTCAGAAATTATTTGTTGTTATCGTTTACCTACTCGAGGGCGAGTAGGAACTAAGCTTGGGGATGCTTGATACGTCTCAAACGTATCTATAATTTCTTATGTTCCATGCTACTTTTATAACAATACTTGCATGTTTTATACATACTTTACATCATTATTATACATTTCCGCACTAACCTATTAACAAGATGCCGAAGCGCCGGTTGCTGTTTTCTACTGTTTTTGTTTTCAGAAATCCTACAAAGGAAATATTCTCGAATTGGACGAAATCAACGCCCGAGTCTTATTTTTCCATGAAGCTCCGAAGACCGAGGGAGATACGAAGGGGCCACGAGGGGCCGAACCATAGGGCGGCGCGGCCGGGCCCTTGGCCGCGCCCATGGGGTGGGGCCCCTGCCCCCTCGACCTACCCTTCCGCCTACTTAAAGCCTTCGTCGCGAAACCCCCGTACCGAGAGCCACGATACGGAAAACCTTCCAGAGATGCCGCCGCCGCCAATCCCATCTCGGGATTCAGGAGATCGCCCCAGGCACCCGGAGAGGGGAATCATCACCGGAGGGCTCTACATCATCATGCCCGCCTCCGGATTGATGCGTGAGTAGTTCATCCTTGGACTATGGGTCCATAGCAGTAGCTAGATGGTTGTCTTCTCCGCTTGTGCTATCATTGTTTAGATCTTGTGAGCTGCCTAACATGATCAAGATCATCTATTTGTAATGCTACATGTTGTGTTTGGTGGGATCCGATGAATCTAGAATATTATGTCAAGTTGATTATCAATCTATCATATATGTGTTGTTTATGTTCTTGCATGTTCTCCGTTGCTAGTAGAGTCTCTGCCAAGTTGATACTTGTAACTCCAAGAGGGGGTATTTATGCTCGATAGTGGGTTCATGCCTCCATTGAATCTGGGACAGTGACAGAAAGTTCTAAGGTTGTGGATGTGTGTTGCTACTAGGGATAAAACATCGATGCTTTATCTAAGGATATTTGTGTTGATTACATTACGCACCATACTTAATGCAATTATCCGTTGTTTACAACTTAATACGGAGGGGGTGCGGATGCTAACCCGAAGGTGGATTATTTAGGCATTGATGCATGCTGGATAGCGGTCATGTACTTTGTCGTAATGCCCTGATTAAATCTCATAGTAATCATCATTGATATGTATTGAATCTTTATTTGTCAATTGCCCACCTGTAATTTGTTCACCCAGGATGCTAGTTATCTTATTGGAGAGACACCACTAGTGAACTGTGGACCCCGGTCCATTCTTTTACATCTGAATACAATCTACTGCAATCATTGTTCTTTAATGTTCTTTGCAAACAAACACCATCTTCCACTCGATACGTTTAATCCTTTGTTTTCAGCAAGCCGGTGAGATTGACAACCTCACCGTTGGGGCAAAGTATCTTGATTGTGTTGTGCAAGTTCCACGTTGGCGCCGGTTTCACCGGTGTTGCGCCGCACTACACTCCTCCACCAACAACCTTCACGTGCTTCTTGGCTCCTACTGGTTCGATAACCTTGGTTTCTTTCTGAGGGAAAACTTCCAGCTGTACGCATCACACCTTCCTCTTGGGGTTCCCAACGGACGTGTGCTTCACGCGTTATCACGCAGTACCAGAAAACTAGAACACTCGCAGAACATTAACAACGAAAATTAGAGTGTTCTATGCAATTAAAAAGGAGCGTGTCTTTCTCCAAAACAAATGTGCCGGAATCCAACATATGCTACAGGAAACAAAACAAAACAAAAAAACAAAAATAAAGACGCGCCGAACATCACATAGCGTATGAAGTAATAAAAATAGAGCGCATAGAGAGATGACTTGTTGCTTTGTTGATGAAGAGGGGATGCCTTGGGCATCCCAAGCTTTGACGCTTTTACCTCTTGAATATGTCTTGGGGTGCAGGGGCATCCCCAAGTTTGAGCTTTTATCCATTCTTCATCTCATCACATCATTCTTCTCTCCCTACACTTGAAAACTTCCTTCATACAAAACTTCGCACAATTCTCTATTAGCAGCATTAGTACAATCAAAATAAACAAATCCACTTGTGTTCAGTACTAACATATACTCCCTCCGTTCCTTTTTATAATGCCTATAGATTTTTGGCATTTGTTTCAGAATATAAGGTTGTAGGTTGGCTTTTTGATACGTCCATTTTGCATCACTATTTTATATCATAATTTACTGTTATTCATTGATATATTTCATATTTAGAGATGATACTTATGTTATTTCACCTATTTTGCATGTTTCATGATTATTGGAGAATTATTCACCGGAGTCAGAATTCTGCTGGAAAAAGCACCGTCAGATACAATATTTCTGAAGATCAACAATTGGCGGAAAATATACCGAAGCTCCTATTTGTCCAGATGACGGAGCCAGCCAAAAGGAGGCCGAGGAGGGCCGCCATGGGCCCTCCCCATAGGCCGGTGCGGCCAGGGCCGGCGCGCCGCCACGTGGGGAGGGGGCCCACGACCCCTCGGCCATCGTCCTTTCGCGTACTTAATCTCCCGAAACCCTATGGTGCAGGGAGGCATCGAGATAGTCAGCGCCGCCTCCTCGAGACGGAAAACACCGAGAGAAAAGAGCTCTCGGCAGCAGAATCTGCGGGATATTCCTCCTGAGGGGGAAATCATCGCCATCGTCACCGTCATCGAGCTGTACTTCATTGGGATCATCATCATCATATCCACCACCGACACCGTCATCTCCACCGCTGCACCTCGTCTCCGCTGTAACATCTTGGGTTGAATCTTGAGTATTTCATAGGGGAAACTTTCCCGGTTGATTACTCCTTGTTATTGATGCTATTGAGTGAAACCGTTGAATTAAGGTTTATGTTCAGATTGTTATTCATCATCATATCACCTCTGATCATGTTCCATATGATGTCTCGTGAGTAGTTCGTTTAGTTCTTGAGTACATGGGTGAAGTCTAAATGTTAGTAGTGAACTATGTTGAGTAATATTTAATGGTTTGATATTTAAGTTGTGGTGTTATTCTTCTAGTGGTGTCATGTGAACGTCGACTACATGATACTTCACCTTTATGGGCCTAGGGGAATGCATCTTGTATTCGTTTGCTAATTGTGGGGTTGCCGGAGTGACAGCAACCTGAACCCCCGTTGGTATATCGATGCATGAGGGATAGCAGGATCTCAGAGTTTAAGGATGTGGTTAGATTTATCTTAATTACTTACTTGTATTTGCAGATGCTTGAAAGGGTTTTAATCACAAGTATGTATTAGTCCTAGGAAGGGCGGTGCATTAGCATAGGTTCACCCACACAACACTTATCAAAACAATGAAGATTAATCAACTATATGAAGCGAAAGCACTAGACTAAATTCCCGTGTGTCCTCAAGAACGTTTGGTCATTATAAGTAAACAAACCGGCTTGTCCTTTGTGCTAAAAAGGATTGGGCCACTCGCTACAATTATTACTCTCGCATTTTACTTACTTGTAATTTATTTATCTGCTATATCAAAACCTCCTGAAAACTTGTTTGTGAGCATTTACAGTGAATCCTTCATCGAAACTTGTTGATACGTCTCCAACGTATCGATAATTTCTTATGTTCCATGCTACTTTATTGATGATACCTACATGTTTTATGCACATTATATGTCATATTTACGCATTTTCTGGAACTAACCTATTAACAAGATGCCGAAGAGCCAGTTGCTGTTTTCTGCTGTTTTTGGTTTTTTTTTTCCTAGTAAGGAAATATTCTCGGAATTGGACGAAATCAACGCCCAGGGTCCTATTTTTGCACGGAGCTTCCAGAAGACCGAAGAGATAACGAAGTGGGGCGACGAGGCGCCGCCACCATAGGGCCGCGCGGCCAGGGGCCCGCGCCGCCCATGGTGTGGGCCCCCGTCAGCCCCCCGACCTACCCTTCCGCCTACTTAAAGCCTCCGTCGCGAAACCCCAGTACCGAGAGCCACGATACGGAAAACCTTCCAGACGCCGCCGCCGCGAATCCCATCTCTGGGGATTCAGGAGATCGCATCCGGCACCCCGCCGGAGAGGGGATTCATCTCCGGAGGACTCTTCATCGCCATGATCGCCTCCGGAGTGATGAGTGAGTAGTTCACCCCTGGACTATGGGTCCATAGCAGTAGCTAGATGGTCGTCTTCTCCTTGTTGTGCTTCATTGTTGGATCTTGTGAGCTGCCTAACATGATCAAGATCATCTATATGTAATTCTATATGTTGTGTTTGTCGAGATCCGATGGATAGAGAATACTATGTTATGGTGATTATCAATCTATTGTTTATGTGTTGTTTATGATCTTGCATGCTCTCCGTTATTAGTAGAGGCTCTGGCCAAGTTTGTACTCTTAACTCCAAGAGGGAGTATTTATGCTCGATAGTGGGTTCATGCCTTCATTGACACCTGGGACAGTGACAGAAAGTTATAAGGTTGTGATGTGCTGTTGCCACTAGGGATAAAACATTGATTCTATGTCTAAGGATGTAGTTGTCGATTACATTACGCACCATACTTAATGCAATTGTCTGTTGCTTAGCAACTTAATACCGAATGGGGTTCGGATGATAACCTGAAGGTGGACTTTTTAGGCATAGATGCAGTTGGATGGCGGTCTATGTACTTTGTCGTAATGCCCAATTAAATCTCACTATATTTATCATATCATGTATATGCATTGTTATGCCTTTATCTATTTGTCAATTGCCCGACTGTAATTTGTTCACCCAACATGCTTTATCTTATGGGAGAGACACCTCTAGTGAACTGTGGACCCCGGTCCTATTCTTTACATATCATACAATCTACTGCAATTGTGTTTTACTATTTTCTGCAAACAATCATCTTCCACTCGATACGCTTAATCCTTTGTTACAGCAAGCCGGTGAGATTGACAACCTCACTGCGTTGGGGCAAAGTACTTTGGTTTTGTTGTGCAGATTCCACGTTGGCGCCGGAATTGTTGCGCCGCATCACATTTCGCCACCATCAACCTTCAACGTGCTTCTTGGCTCCTCCTGGTTCGATTAAACCTTGGTTTCTTTCGAGGGAAAACTTGCTACCGTGCGCATCATACCTTCCTCTTGGGGTTCCCAACGAACGTGTGAGTTACACGCCATCAAGCTCTTTTTCTCGTTGCCCGGGAGATCAAGACACGCTGCAAGGGGAGTCTCCACTTCTCAATCTCTTTACTTTGTTTTTGTCTTGCTTTATTTTATTTACTACTTTGTTTGCTGCACCTAAACAAAACACAAAAAAATTAGTTGTTAGTTTTACTTTATTTATTGTCTTGCTCTCTATATCTAAAACACAAAAAAATTAGTTACTTGTCTTTGCCTAGTTTACTTTATTGCTACTAAAATGAGTAAGAAGTTGAAGTTCGTTCTTTTAAGCAACAAGGTGGAGAAAGTTTTAAAGATGCTTGGTATAGAATTAGTAATGCTCATCATAGGTGCATTAAGAAACACTCCACTACTATCCTTCTTAGGAACTTTTATGTTGGTTTATCTAGTTGGAATAGGTATGTTCTTGATACCCTTTCGGGAGGCAATTTCCTAGGTACTCCCGCTTTAGAAGCTAGTTGCATCATTGAGAGTCTAGTTGGAATACCACCCGTTAATGAAGTTAAAATTGAAATCTCTCTTGAAGATGTTATGAAAAAATTGGAAACCATAGAGAAAAAATTTCCAAGTGTTGAAACTAAATTGGGAATGTTATTTGACAAAACTTATGAACTTGATAAATCCTTAGGAGGAATTGATGAAAGAATTAGTGTCCTAGGAACTTGTGTTGTCCATGATAATCAAACCAATAGGATTGATGAACTTGAAAAGGCTATGGGAACCTTGGGTTCAACCTTTTCTTCTCTCAAGTATAATGAGAAAGCTTATGTGGGGAAAGAGCAAAAATTCATGTACGCCTCTAAAGTGCCTAAACAAAAGAATTATTATAGGCCTAAAATTTCTAAGACCCCTAGCACCACCATAGAGAATTTAGATAATGGAGCATCTAAAGTACCCTCTGCAACAAGTTGTGTTTGCATGAAAAATAATAATGTTGATGCTTCATCTCTCGATGTTACTTGATTTGCACTTTCTGCGCCTAGCTGAAAGGCGTTAAAGAAAAGCGCTTATGGGAGACAACCCATGTTTTTACTACAGCAATTTTTTGTTTTGTTGAGTCTTGGAAGTTGTTTACTACTGTAGCAACCTCTCCTTATCATGTTTTTGTGCCAAGTAAAGTTTCTATGTCAAAGTTGATGTTATATTTGGGATCGCTACAGAAACAGCATTGCTGTCTGTCACGAATCTGGGCACAGTTCTCTGTAGAAAATTCGAAAAAATCTGCCAATTTACGAGCGTGATCCTCAGATATGTACGCAACTTTCATTAGTTATGAGTTTTTCCATTTGAGCAAGTCTGGTGCCATCTTTAAATTCGTCTTTACGGACTGTTCTGTTTTGACAGATTCTGCCTTTTATTTCGCACTGCCTCTTTTGCTATGTTGGATTCATTTCTTTGATCCATTAATGTCCAGTAGCTTTATGAAATGTCCAGAAGTGTAAAGAATGTTTGTGTCACCTCTGAATGTGTGAATTATTAATTGTGCACTAAACCTCTAATGAGTTTGCTTGAAGTTTGGTGTGAAGGAAGTTTTCAAGGGTCAAGAGAGGAGTATGATATACTATGATCAAGAGGAGTGAAAGCTCTAAGCTTGGGGATGCCCTCGTGGTTCACCCCTGCATATTCTAAGAAGACTCAAGCGTCTAAGCTTGGGGATGCCCAAGGCATCCCCTTCTTCATCGACACATCATCAGGTTCCTCCCCTGAAACTATATTTTTATTCAATCACATCTTGTGTTCTTTACTTGGAGCGTCTGTTTTTGTTTTTGTTTTTGTTTTTGTTTGAATAAAATGGATCCTAGCATTCACTTTGTGGGAGAGACACGCTCCTGTTGCATATGGACAAATATGTCCTTAGGCTTTACTCATAATGTTCAAGGCGAAGTTTCTTCTTCGTTAAATTGTTATATGGTTGGAATTGGAAAATGCTACATGTAGTAATTCTAAAATGTCTTGGATAATGTGATACTTGGCAATTGTTGTGCTCATGTTTAAGCTCTTGCATCATATGCTTTGCACCCATTAATGAAGAAATACATAGAGCTTGCTAAAATTTGATTTGCATATTTGGTCTCTCTAAGGTCTAGATAATATCTAGTATTGAGTTTTGAACAACAAGGAAGACGGTGTAGAGTCTTATAATGTTTACAATATGTCTTTTATGTGAGTTTTGCTGCACCGGTTCATCCTTGAGTTTGCTTCAAATAACCTTGCTAGCCTAAACCTTGTATCGAGAGGGAATACTTCTCATGCATCCAAAATCCTTGAGCCAACCACTATGCCATTTGTGTCCACCATACCTACCTACTACATGGTATTTCTCCGCCATTCCAAAGTAAATTGCTTGAGTGCTACCTTTAAAATTCCATCATTTACCTTTGCAATATATAGCTCATGGGACAAAATAGCCTTAAAAACTATCGTAGTATTGAATATGTACTTATGCACTTTATCTTTTATTAAGTTGCTTGTTGTGCGATAACCATGCTTCTGGGGAACGCCATCAACTATTGTTGAATATCATGTGAGTTGCTATGCATGTCCGTCTTGTCTGAAGGATCTATCACCTTAGTGGTTGGAGCATGCAAAATTGTTAGAGAAGAACATTGGGCCGCTAACTAAAGCCATGAATCATGGTTGAAGTTTCAGTTTTGGACATATATCCTCAATCTCATATGAGAATAATAATTGTTGCTACATGCTTATGCATTTAAGAGGAGTCCATTATCTGTTGTCCATGTTGTCCCGGTATGGATGTCTAAGTTGAGAATAATCAAAAGCGAGAAATCCAAAATGCGAGCTTTCTCCTTAGACAGGCGGCATGGAGGTACCCCTTTGTGACACTTGGTTGAAACATGGCATGCAAAGATCCGGTAGTCCAAGCTAAGTAGGACAAGGTGCGGGCACTATTAGTATACTATGCATGAGGCTTGCAACTTGTAAGATATAATTTACATAACTCATATGCTTTATTGCTACCGTTGACAAAATTGTTTCATGTTTTCAAAATAAAAGCTCTAGCACAAATACAACAATCGATGCTTTCCTCTTTGAAGGACCTTTCTTTTACTTTTATTGTTGAGTCAGTTTACCTATCTCCCTCCACCTTAAGAAGCAAACACTTGTGTGAACTGTGCATTGATTCCTACATACTTGCATATTGCACTTGTTATATTACTTTATGTTGACAATATCCATGAGATATATATGTTATAAGTTGAAAGCAACCGCTGAAACTTAATCTTCCTTTGTGTTGCTTCAATACCTTTACTTTGATTTATTGCTTTATGAGTTAACTCTTATGCAAGACTTATTGATGCTTGTCTTGAAGTACTATTCATGAAAAGTCTTTGCTTTATGATTCACTTGTTTACTCATGTCATTACCATTGTTTTGATCGCTGCATTCATTACATATGTTTACAAATAGTATGATCAAGATTATGATGGCATGTCACTTAGAAATTATCTTTGTTATCGTTTTACCTGCTCGGGACGAGCAGAACTAAGCTTGGGGATGCTGATACGTCTCCAACGTATCGATAATTTCTTATGTTCCAAGCTACTTTATTGATGATACCTACATGTTTTATGCACATTATATGTCATATTTACGCATTTTCTGGAACTAACCTATTAACAAGATGTTGAAGAGCCAGTTGCTGTTTGCTGTTTTTGGTTTCAGAAATCCTAGTAAGAAAATATTCTCGAATTGGACGAAATCAACGCCCGTGGTCCTATTTTTGCACGGAGCTTCCGAAGACCGAAGAGATAACGAGTGGGCGACGAGGCGCGCCACCATAGGCCGCGCCGCAGGGGGACCGCGCCGCCCTATGGTGTGGGCCCTCGTCACCCCCGACCTACCCTTCCGCCTACTTAAAGCCTCCGTCGCGAAACCCACCGAGAGCCACGATACGGAAAACCTTCCAGAGACGCGCCGCTGCGAATCCCATCTCGGGGATTCAGGAGATCGCCGGCACCCGGAGAGGGGATTCATCTCCGGAGGACTCTTCATCGCCATGATCGCCTCCGGAGTGATGAGTGAGTAGTTCACCCCTGGACTATGGGTCCATAGCAGTAGCTAGATGGTCGTCTTCTCCTTGTTGTGCTTCATTGTTGGATCTTGTGAGCTGCCTAACATGATCAAGATCATCTATATGTAATTCTATATGTTGTGTTTGTCGGGATCCGATGGATAGAGAATACTATGTTATGGTGATTATCAATCTATTGTTTATGTGTTGTTTATGATCTTGCATGCTCTCCGTTATTAGTAGAGGCTCTGGCCAAGTTTGTACTCTTAACTCCAAGAGGGAGTATTTATGCTCGATAGTGGGTTCATGCCTTCATTGACACCTGGGACAGTGACAGAAAGTTCTAAGGTTGTGATGTGCTGTTGCCACTAGGGATAAAACATTGATTCTATGTCTAAGGATGTAGTTGTGATTACATTACGCACCATACTTAATGCAATTGTCTGTTGCTTAGCAACTTAATACTGAATGGGGTTCGGATGATAACCTGAAGGTGGACTTTTAGGCATAGATGCAGTTGGATGGCGGTCTATGTACTTTGTCGTAATGCCCAATTAAATCTCACTATATTTATCATATCATGTATATGCATTGTTATGCCTTTCTCTATTTGTCAATTGCCCGACTGTAATTTGTTCACCCAACATGCTTTATCTTATGGGAGAGACACCTCTAGTGAACTGTGGACCCCGGTCCTATTCTTTACATAGCATACAATCTACTGCAATTGTGTTTTACTATTTTCTTGCAAACAATCATCTTCCACTCGATACGCTTAATCCTTTGTTACAGCAGGCCGGTGAGATTGACAACCTCACTGTTTCGTTGGGGCAAAGTACTTTGGTTTGTTGTGATTCCACGTTGGCGCGGAATCCCTGTTGTTGCGCCGCATCACATTTCGCCACCATCAACCTTCAACGTGCTTCTTGGCTCCTCCTGGTTCGATTAAACCTTGGTTTCTTTCTGAGGGAAAACTTGCTACTGTGCGCATCATACCTTCCTCTTGGGGTTCCCAACGAACGTGTGAGTTACACGCCATCACTTGTCAACACCTTCTGCTCCTCGTTGGGTTCGACACTCTTATTTATCGAAAGTACTACGATACACCCCCTATATTTGTGGGTCATCACTTTTTCAATTACCTCCTCTACCGGTCAGCTCCCACACGACATGCATGAAAAAAAATCTATACAAAAGGGAAACAATTTGTGGGGACCCCGGACTAGCTGTCCGAAATACCTGTTATGTATACAGTTCACGTTCCCATGATCAGTGTGCCGTGAACACATAACCGAACTGATATCAAATTACATCATCCCTTACAAAACGAAATAAGAAAATTACAATAAGGTCACATGACCCATCTTTACAAGATAGCCTCGAAGGGCCTAATCTAATCATCACAGTAGCAAATCACTTCAGCAGCGTAGAGCCCAAGTCATCTGCCTTAACCCTACAGCAAACGACTGGGAAGACGTTCCTAGCTCGCATAGACGTCGTCAACTCCTTCTTCATCTGTCGAAGTCCTCCAGGTCTGGCCAATTAAATAGCCAGGGACAAAGCCGTGAGTACATTTGAATTGTACTCGCAAACCATCAAGAAGGTGATAACAATTCTAACTAAAGAAGACAAGAGAGGAAGAATAGTTTCTCTGGTGGATATAGCATGTGAAAGAGAATCAGTTTCTCTTGTGGATATAGCATGTGAAAGAGAATAAGTTTCTCTTGTGGATATAGCATCCCACATCACAGTTGAAGGGGACACTAAGAGGGTGATAAGACATTTCTATGACATCTCTATATCTTTGTTAAAGAAGATACTTCAAAAGATACCCTATGACATCTCTATATCTTTGTTGAAGAAGATACTTCAAAAGATATCCTATGACATCTATATATCTTTGTTGAAGAAGATACTTCAAAAGATTTCCACAACATAAAACACTAGGATGGGGTAACCCAATTTATTTGTCCTTCCCGACCATCTCCATATGGTCGACACAACCTTTCCCGTACCCTTCCGGTACTTCAAAACAAGTTCTTTCCTTTCATTTGCCAAACCATTTTGTAAACCAAAACTCATCAGGCTAAGCAACAGCCATTCCAACCGTCCATGACCGCGGACGCGGCTATTCGAATAGATTTTACTCTGCAGAGTTTGCACACTTTCCCCACCTCTATCCGGATACCTATCGTGTGGGCATCATCCCCGCATAACAACATATGCCACGACGGATACCCGAACATAGCCTTTCGCCCATTCGACTTAGCAAGAGGTCCTACCCTATGGAGTATGTACCTCCCCGGCACCGTGGCAGCTCACCTCCCTTTGAGCGTGGCTCCACCGCCAAGCCAGGAGACCCATAGTGTCTTCCGGACGGGTCAGCCCCGAAGGCCTCCCGTTATACTATTGTCCCAACCATGACAACCCGGACTCGGGGGTAACCGTACCCTTGTATAGTTGTGCGGTGCCTCATGCTAAGAAGAACAAACGTCAAGCTAAGCTCCGTGCCCACGTTGGAGTAGTTGTGGTTGCGCGGGTTAATTGTCACGGGTGAATACTTAGACGCCAAAGTTTTCATAAACAAGATTCTCTTTCCAACCATCTTTGCCAAGATCCTTTTCTTTCATAAACACACACTTAGGTAAGTCCAACTCACCCAAGGTTTTCCAAAAATTCTTTTCAACAAGGTATTTTTCCAAGGGGTTCCCAACCTATGGTTTCATGTAAGAACTAAGAGACAACAGTGGCATGATGCCAACCATCATACCACTAAGGAGGTGATAAATGAGGTGTCAAGGGGATCATACATACTTAGGATAAGCATGCATAGGGACAACATAAGTAGTATGATTAAACAAGGGTCATGATGTTAATCATCATGCCACTAAGAAGATGCTAATATAGGTGGTCAAGGGGGCATACATGCTTAGGGTAAGCATGCATGTTGTCAACATAAGAGGGAAAATACTTTCAGATTTGTGGTGTTAACCAACCAACACTAATAGAAGTGAGGGTGGTCAATGATATTTGACATACCTAAGGTAGGTAGGCATACTCATCTCAAAATGAGAGTACACCAAGATCATGATGTTGTTACTACTACACTCACAAGGGTTGTAGGAGTGAATCGACAAGAAGTGTCACATGCTTAAGGTAAGCATGTAACTCAACAAGGTAGGATGGCATAGCCATGATCAACAAGTATACCAACAATTACTAAGATGATCATGAAGTATGACCAAGAGGATCATCATGCTTAAGACAAAGCATGCATCAACAAGATAAAGAGACTAACACACACAAGATCAAGAGACAAGAGTAATAATAAGGTGACAACAATATGAGACACGTCAATCAGAGATCAAGAGATGGCTTGCCTTGGTTGGCTATTTGTCCCTGGACTTCTTCAAATTCTTCGAACCCTTGCTCTCCAACTCCAATAGCGTTCGAATCTAGCGTCGCAAAATAAACGAACAAGCAAACATACAATCACTACCAAACTCAAGATCCAAGTTTTGAAATGTAAAAGAAATACGCAGGGGAGTTGTGTAACAGTAACAAATTATGGTTGGGCTACTTTTAAAACAAAATGGGTGGCAAGGTTTTGGATAAAACAAATGGATTTTACCTCTAACATTGCATGTGACACACATACACCCATAAACCGAGACAATAATTCATGAAAAGAGACTGAAATTATTTTTCCTAGATGTACAGTACTAAAACAAGACTAACACAATTGGATTCATCCAAAAATATTAATTTTCCAAATTTTGGCAGTAGAAATACTAACCAGAATACATTGTTCATGTTAAATACACTAAAAATCGTACAAAAATCCTAAAAATACGGGACCAGTGGCATTGGAAAGATATTTGAATTTGTGAGCTAATGCAATTGGTTTCATTTGATTTGGGTCTGTAGATCTCGAGTTATTCACATTTGATTGGCTCTGGTTTCAACACAAATTAACAGCAAAAAAATCAAGGTTTGAATTAAAAAGGGCGGGAGTTTACTGGGCCATGCGGGTGGAGTTTTGGGCTGGCCCAGGTAGCTTTTCCAGGTGGAGGGTGAAGAAAAAAAAAAGAGAGGATGGGGCCAGGCGGGCCAGGCCTCTTGGGCTGACGTGGCTAAGTGGCCACGCAGCCCCCACGATCGGGACGATCGGGACGATCGGCTCGTCTCCTCCCGCAGACATGCACGCACGCGGAGGCTCTGGGAAGAAGAAGAGGCGGCCGGGAACTTACCGGTGGCGGGCGGCGGTTGCCGGCGGCGGCTGGGCGGGGTAGCGGCGGTTCACGGCGGTCCGGGGGCACGCTCGGCAGCTTCTCCCGTCCTAGCAGCAACCCACCCGGCGAGTTCTTCTCCGCAGCGACCTCCAACCGAACCGCGACGGCGGCGTCTCTCCGGTGAACCTGGCGGCGTAGAGGTCAGGGTTAGGACGGAGGGAAGACATTGAGCAGTAGGGAACAGATAGGGAGGGAAGAGATCGTCGGGGGCGAGCTCCTCCTGCTCGCCAACCGCACAGTGACCACGGGCTGGTGGTGACCACGCCGGCGTGCTGCAGCAAGGGGACGCCTTGGTGCTCTCTGTGAGGCTCAGGGAGGTGGAGAGGAGGGGTCTGGAGTGGAGAGGAGTGGCGAATGGAGAGGCTGGGGCGATCGTCCCCTTTTTATAGCCAAGGCCGGGTTCATGGTAGACACGGTGTAGGGCGATGATGGACGCGCGAGGGTGAGCGTGAATGGTCAGCTGGGTGGTGGCATCATGAAGGGCATCCAGAGGCGAATCTAGTGCCGCTGAGAACGAGAAGATTCGAGGACTGAGTCTCCCGAAACGAGGTGGTGATTGCGCGGGCTACAAGGTGTTCGATACGTCCAGACGGAAGAAGAGGGCACGCGGGATGGAAGTGATTATTCAAACACGGTCTAGACACGGTGCCTTTGCAGTGTGTAGCTGGGCACGGCCGCTGATGCTCCCTAACTTCGGGAACGCAATGGCATCAAAAACGGAGGTGACCACGTCCTTGGCAAGCATTGGCTAGAGGCTTCGGGGTTGGGGTTGCCTCGGGACCATGCCCGTTGGTTAGAGGGACGCCAGGGCATCATCATGGCGCAGCCTCGGGGCCTGGGGTGCTCGCTGCCGTGCTGACCAAGGTGGAGGTGACTACCAGGTTGGCATGCTTGGGCAGAAGTGTTGGGTGTGTTGGGGCACGAGGGAAAGGCACTAATGTCGTCCAGGAATCCAGGGAGAGAGGCTAGACATGTCTAGAGGTGCAGAAGTGCAGCCCTAGGTTGTTTTGTCAAAGGCTATGCCATTTAGGGCATTGGGAAGGGAAAGAGAGAGGGAGGAGGAAGGGGTGCTAGAGGGGTGGTGTAGGGATGCTGAGAGGAGCCAAGTAGGGTGCTGATTCGTGGTTCCCAAGATTTGACCAAGAGAGGAGAGAGGGAGAGAGGAACATGGTGTATGCGTGCCATACATGCAATGCATGGCCGGCTCACCTCTAGTGCATTTCTAGATGAGCCACGGTATTGACTAAGATGGGCAAAGTTGATTAGCTAGGTGATGGTGTGGATGATGGCAAGGTTAGTGATAAGTTCGATCAAGGTAGAAGGAAGTGGATAGTTGAAATATGTGATATTCAAATATGGATAAAGAGAGGGAAGATGAGGTGTGTGCATGATCACGTGCAATAATGCATAATCATTATTAGGTGTCAAAAAAGAGAGGTATAGTTGGGACTCAAAGGTTATTTTGTAAAAATGGCTCAACAAATAAGGTTGGGATCTCTCCTATGGCTATGGCAAATTTTTGAAATGAAAAGTAATTGGAAAATGTTGAGAGAAACTAGGTGGAGTATAGGAGTTCAAAATTTTCTACTTACTTTATAAAGCAATGAAGATTTTATCAGGTTTAAAAACAAACAAGAAATGGTATAAGTACCATATCATGCATTTTGTTAGAAAATAAAACAAGGAGAATTATTATAAAGCAAATATTTTTGGGAGGAGATAAGGTGATATGACATACCACACACATTTCCTATTTTGTTTGAGAAAATAAAATTGAAAAGCTTTGCTAAAACTAGAATTAGTTTTGTAGTGAAAATTAGAGAAGAATCTTAAATATGATTTTTGGCAAATAAAATATTTTGAGAGAAGTGACCTCAAGGGTAGAGGGTGGCTACATAATGTGGCTACCATCTTCCCTCTTGGTTTTGTGGAGATTAAACATGGAATAAAGATAAACAAAAGATAAAAGTTGAAAATGGGATCTAGTGGTGCAACATTGGATAGGGTGTAAGATCAAGTTGAAAATATAGGTTGCAAGGGTATTATGGGACATGCAAAACGTGGAAGTTGTAGAGGGTGTCGCATAGATGAGATCCATGCATTGAGGTCACTAATAACAGTTGTGGGTGCTTAGATATCAACTGCCAAAGTTTGGACATTTTAAGCCTGCCAAAACATGTTATTAACTTGGCTTCAAAACCAACAGGGATAAGTGGGTATAAGAGTGATCTGGTCCAAGGCAAGGACATGGTTGTGAAGTGCTCATGACAAGGTAGGTCTAGGACCAAGTGCATTGCCTTAGATGGCAAGGGGTGGCTTAATCCAGGGGCTCCAAAACTGATCCTGATAACAGTTTTAAGACTTAGTCAAAATTGTGATGTTGGAGGGGTTCTGACTAGGGTAAAAGAGAAGAATGCATTAATGGGTAGATGATCCCAAGTTTTGAATTCAAGGATGGGTTTTACCTCAAGGATGAATTTTGAGTAGGCATACTCATGTTGCCATGGGTAGAGAAGGTTTGATGTAGTAAAAAGAAATCAATTTTTCCTGAACCACACATGTGTTTTATTAGGTGAGTTGTTTGTCTTACCACTAGAGGTGTTGTTCTTTAAGTAGCTCAAGAAAAAGCTCAACAAAGAAAATCAAGACAATTCATCTACCAGCAGATCAAGGCAATTCATATTAACAAACAGATCAAGACAATTCATCTAAATAGTCTTTGGAAAAAGTTTTTGTTCCCCCTGATTTTTGCACTAAGGACAACTAAACATGGTTACAAAAGTTGGGGTGTGACAGATCTTCCACCCTTAAAATAATCTCGTCCCGAGATTACTAAGCGTAGAACTAGAGGGGTTGTAAAGTTTAACTAAAGTTAGACTCCATTCTTCTGTAGATGTGCCGCTGTTGAGAGGGTTGCAACTTCAGCTTCTGAGAGACACGGTAGTTTCTGGCCGAGAGCAAGCTTCGTGAAGAGGTTGACTACTCCCAGCAGGTGTTGGATATGTAGTTTTCTTAAGGATCCTAGCGGGGTTCATGATTCTAGGGGAGGTAGTGCAATCCAACGGTGCCCTAACAGAGTCGAAAACTTTTTAGAGTTAGCTTAAAAAAATTAGTGGAAGACGAAGTCTTCCACCCTTAAGATTGTTCAACGGGGGTTCTAGAGACTCAGAGCTTCTAGCACGGGTCTTGTCGGTGCTTTGAGGAAGTGATATCTCTCGTCTTGAGTAGAACATCTTCAGAGGGTGATGTGTAGTCCAAAGCTTCAAGAGGCACTCACGGTGTTTACTAATCCATATAACGCGCGGTAAGTTAGTAAGTCGAAGAAGCGCCTGGTTGTTGTCCAAATGAAGCATCATCAAAGGTCATCGGAGACAATCTTCAGCTTGAGGGTCGGTGCTGACTTATACCAGTTAAGAAGTGAGCGGGTAAACTACACCTAATCTTGAGTCTTGAGGTATCTTCATGAGCTTCACTTGATGAGGACCAGATGAACCATGTGATGTAGCTTGGCTTTGACGCTATTGTTCTCTCAGCTTGTTAGACGGTGTGTTAGAGGGTGGTTTCAAGAAGATATCCTCGAGGTTAGCGCGATTATACTCCAAGGTTAGACAAAGTTAGTATGGCTTCTCGCAGAGATGCAGTCAATCTTGAAGGTACTGGCTTCTGCTTCCTTGGCGTAGTAGAGATGCTTCAGCTGATCTTGAAGGTAGTTAGCGCAGATAGGGCTTTGAGTTAGTTTTCCTCATGGTTGAAAAATCAACTGCTAACGAGGTTAAAGTTAGAGCCATCCGTTAACTTATTCAATTAACTAGAAATTAGCATTTTATTGGTGAGGTAGGTGGGGTGAAAACATCTTTGGGAGGCTTCCTATGTTGGGTTGTCACACTAAGAGTGTTTTTCAGGCCTAAAGACCAAGACAATCATACACACAACAAACAGATAAAAACACTCAAGGCAGCACACGAGGGAACTACAAGCAATCATCACACCAGACAAGGCACTCTAAGCATCTAGGGATGCCTAATACGCAGGGGTAGCTCAATCAAAGCGATTGAGTTTGTCCTATCCATCCTATGGGTTTGGGGCTGGTCACATATGTTGGCGTCTTCAGCTTGTTGACATCGTCTTCAACAAGGATTTCTCGAAGCAGAGGGTGGTGATGCGGCCTGGTGTTGAGTCGTCAATGTTGAGGTAGAGGATAAAACTGTGTAGTCTTCTTGCTCAACATCCCGAGGACGTGAGGTCTTCGAAGGGGTGGCTGTTGAGGTACTCCCGAAGTCGAGATCTTCTCATGGCTGGCCTAAAAATTACTAGTCAAGAAACTGAGGACTTGATCCCTGACGACTGCAAAAGTGCAAGTCCACGGAGGAACAAGGTCAGCTCCTTGACAGACTTTGGTGTTAACCAAGACATGATGTTATTATCCCTTTATGTGCACGACTAAATCGGCATCCAATCTTCAATAACTGTCGTGGGAGATACATGAGTCTTCATGAGGGAGTGATTCATTCTTGAGTTCGAGTCTCCGGTCTGAGTTGGGGACATCGTCCGATATGTAGGTTTGAAGTGGATGAGACAATAGAGTAAGAATTATCAAACCTTTCTTTATAAATCGGGGAGACAAGAATTTAGAAGTTTTGAAGAACTAAGAGGAGTAGAAGCTATGCTTCCGACTAAAGAAATAATTTGTTTCGTAAATAGTTTTTCCCAAGTATTTGTTTCCTAACTAACGTCCATGCTAACTAAGGTCTCCTACAGTCAGATAGCTCGATACCAGCTCTGTGGGGACCCGGACTAGCTGTCCGAAATACCCTGTTATGTATACAGTTCACGTTCCCATGATCAGTGTGCCGTGAACACATAACCGAACTGATATCAAATTACATCATCCTTTACAAAACGAAATAAGAAAATTACAATAAGGTCACATGACCCATCTTTACAAGATAGCCTCGAAGGGCCTAATCTAATCATTAGAGTAGCAGAATCACTTCAGCAGCATAGAGCCCAAGTCATCTGCCTTAACCCTACAGGCAACTGACTGGGAAGACGTTCCTAGCTCGCATAGACGTCGTCAACTCCTTCTTCATCTGTCGAAGTCCTCCAGGTCTGGCCAAGTAAATAGCCAGGGACAAAGCCGTGAGTACATTTGAATTGTACTCGCAAACCATCAAGAAGGTGATAACAATTCTAACTAAAGAAGACAAGAGAGGAAGAATAGTTTCTCTGGTGGATATAGCATGTGAAAGAGAATCAGTTTCTCTTGTGGATATAGCATGTGAAAGAGAATAAGTTTCTCTTGTGGATATAGCATCCCACATCACAGTTGAAGGGGACACTAAGAGGGTGATAAGACATTTCTATGACATCTCTATATCTTTGTTAAAGAAGATACTTCAAAAGATACCCTATGACATCTCTATATCTTTGTTGAAGAAGATACTTCAAAAGATATCCTATGACATCTATATATCTTTGTTGAAGAAGATACTTCAAAAGAGTTCCACAACATAAAACACTAGGATGGGGTAACCCAATTTATTTGTCCTTCCCGACCATCTCCATATGGTCGACACAACCTTTCTCGTACCCTTCCGGTACTTCAAAACAAGTTCTTTCCTTTCATTTGCCAAACCATTTTGTAAACCAAAACTCATCAGGCTAAGCAACAGCCATTCCAACCGTCCATGACCGCGGACGCGGCTATTCGAATAGATTTTACTCTGCAGAGTTTGCACACTTTCCCCACCTCTATCCGGATACCTATCGTGTGGGCATCATCCCCGCATAACAACATATGCCACGACGGATACCCGAACATAGCCTTTCGCCCATTCGACTTAGCAAGAGGTCCTACCCTATGGAGTATGTACCTCCCCGGCACCGTGGCAGCTCACCTCCCTTTGAGCGTGGCTCCACCGCCAAGCCAGGAGACCCATAGTGTCTTCCGGACGGGTCAGCCCCGAAGGCCTCCCGTTATACTATTGTCCCAACCATGACAACCCGGACTCGGGGGTAACCGTACCCTTGTATAGTTGTGCGGTGCCTCATGCTAAGAAGAACAAACGTCAAGCTAAGCTCCGTGCCCACGTTGGAGTAGTTGTGGTTGCGCGGGTTAATTGTCACGGGTGAATACTTAGACGCCAAAGTTTTCATAAACAAGATTCTCTTTCCAACCATCTTTGCCAAGATCCTTTTCTTTCATAAACACACACTTAGGTAAGTCCAACTCACCCAAGGTTTTCCAAAAATTCTTTTCAACAAGGTATTTTTCCAAGGGGTTCCCAACCTATGGTTTCATGTAAGAACTAAGAGACAACAGTGGCATGATGCCAACCATCATACCACTAAGGAGGTGATAAATGAGGTGTCAAGGGGATCATACATACTTAGGATAAGCATGCATAGGGACAACATAAGTAGTATGATTAAACAAGGGTCATGATGTTAATCATCATGCCACTAAGAAGATGCTAATATAGGTGGTCAAGGGGGCATACATGCTTAGGGTAAGCATGCATGTTGTCAACATAAGAGGGAAAATACTTTCAGATTTGTGGTGTTAACCAACCAACACTAATAGAAGTGAGGGTGGCCAATGATATTTGACATACCTAAGGTAGGTAGGCATACTCATCTCAAAATGAGAGTACACCAAGATCATGATGTTGTTACTACTACACTCACAAGGGTTGTAGGAGTGAATCGACAAGAAGTGTCACATGCTTAAGGTAAGCATGTAACTCAACAAGGTAGGATGGCATAGCCATGATCAACAAGTATACCAACAATTACTAAGATGATCATGAAGTATGACCAAGAGGATCATCATGCTTAAGACAAAGCATGCATCAACAAGATAAAGAGACTAACACACACAAGATCAAGAGACAAGAGTAATAATAAGGTGACAACAATATGAGACACGTCAATCAGAGATCAAGAGATGGCTTGCCTTGGTTGGCTATTTGTCCCTGGACTTCTTCAAATTCTTCGAACCCTTGCTCTCCAACTCCAATAGCGTTCGAATCTAGCGTCGCAAAATAAACGAACAAGCAAACATACAATCACTACCAAACTCAAGATCCAAGTTTTGAAATGTAAAAGAAATACGCAGGGGAGTTGTGTAACAGTAACAAATTATGGTTGGGCTACTTTTAAAACAAAATGGGTGGCAAGGTTTTGGATAAAACAAATGGATTTTACCTCTAACATTGCATGTGACACACATACACCCATAAACCGAGACAATAATTCATGAAAAGAGACTGAAATTATTTTTCCTAGATGTACAGTACTAAAACAAGACTAACACAATTGGATTCATCCAAAAATATTAATTTTCCAAATTTTGGCAGTAGAAATACTAACCAGAATACATTGTTCATGTTAAATACACTAAAACTCGTACAAAAATCCTAAAAATACGGGACCAGTGGCATTGGAAAGATATCTGAATTTGTGAGCTAATGCAATTGGTTTCATTTGATTTGGGTCTGTAGATCTCGAGTTATTCACATTTGATTGGCTCTGGTTTCAACACAAATTAACAGCAAAAAAATCAAGGTTTGAATTAAAAAGGGCGGGAGTTTACTGGGCCATGCGGGTGGAGTTTTGGGCTGGCCCAGGTAGCTTTTCCAGGTGGAGGGTGAAGAAAAATAAAAAGAGAGGATGGGGCCAGGCGGGCCAGGCCTCTTGGGCTGACGTGGCTAAGTGGCCACGCAGCCCCCACGATCGGGACGATCGGCTCGTCTCCTCCCGCAGACATGCACGCACGCGGAGGCTCTGGGAAGAAGAAGAGGCGGCCGGGAACTTACCGGTGGCGGGCGGCGGTTGCCGGCGGCGGCTGGGCGGGGTAGCGGCGGTTCACGGCGGTCCGGGGGCACGCTCGGCAGCTTCTCCCGTCCTAGCAGCAACCCACCCGGCGAGTTCTTCTCCGCAGCGACCTCCAACCGAACCGCGACGGCGGCGTCTCTCCGGTGAACCTGGCGGCGTAGAGGTCAGGGTTAGGACGGAGGGAAGACATTGAGCAGTAGGGAACAGATAGGGAGGGAAGAGATCGTCGGGGGCGAGCTCCTCCTGCTCGCCAACCGCACAGTGACCACGGGCTGGTGGTGACCACGCCGGCGTGCTGCAGCAAGGGGACGCCTTGGTGCTCTCTGTGAGGCTCAGGGAGGTGGAGAGGAGGGGTCTGGAGTGGAGAGGAGTGGCGAATGGAGAGGCTGGGGCGATCGTCCCCTTTTTATAGCCAAGGCCGGGTTCATGGTAGACACGGTGTAGGGCGATGATGGACGCGCGAGGGTGAGCGTGAATGGTCAGCTGGGTGGTGGCATCATGAAGGGCATCCAGAGGCGAATCTAGTGCCGCTGAGAACGAGAAGATTCGAGGACTGAGTCTCCCGAAACGAGGTGGTGATTGCGCGGGCTACAAGGTGTTCGATACGTCCAGACGGAAGAAGAGGGCACGCGGGATGGAAGTGATTATTCAAACACGGTCTAGACACGGTGCCTTTGCAGTGTGTAGCTGGGCACGGCCGCTGATGCTCCCTAACTTCGGGAACGCAATGGCATCAAAAACGGAGGTGACCACGTCCTTGGCAAGCATTGGCTAGAGGCTTCGGGGTTGGGGTTGCCTCGGGACCATGCCCGTTGGTTAGAGGGACGCCAGGGCATCATCATGGCGCAGCCTCGGGGCCTGGGGTGCTCGCTGCCGTGCTGACCAAGGTGGAGGTGACTACCAGGTTGGCATGCTTGGGCAGAAGTGTTGGGTGTGTTGGGGCACGAGGGAAAGGCACTAATGTCGTCCAGGAATCCAGGGAGAGAGGCTAGACATGTCTAGAGGTGCAGAAGTGCAGCCCTAGGTTGTTTTGTCAAAGGCTATGCCATTTAGGGCATTGGGAAGGGAAAGAGAGAGGGAGGAGGAAGGGGTGCTAGAGGGGTGGTGTAGGGATGCTGAGAGGAGCCAAGTAGGGTGCTGATTCGTGGTTCCCAAGATTTGACCAAGAGAGGAGAGAGGGAGAGAGGAACATGGTGTATGCGTGCCATACATGCAATGCATGGCCGGCTCACCTCTAGTGCATTTCTAGATGAGCCACGGTATTGACTAAGATGGGCAAAGTTGATTAGCTAGGTGATGGTGTGGATGATGGCAAGGTTAGTGATAAGTTCGATCAAGGTAGAAGGAAGTGGATAGTTGAAATATGTGATATTCAAATATGGATAAAGAGAGGGAAGATGAGGTGTGTGCATGATCACGTGCAATAATGCATAATCATTATTAGGTGTCAAAAAAAGAGAGGTATAGTTGGGACTCAAAGGTTATTTTGTAAAAATGGCTCAACAAATAAGGTTGGGATCTCTCCTATGGCTATGGCAAATTTTTGAAATGAAAAGTAATTGGAAAATGTTGAGAGAAACTAGGTGGAGTATAGGAGTTCAAAATTTTCTACTTACTTTATAAAGCAATGAAGATTTTATCATGTTTAAAACAAACAAGAAATGGTATTTTTCCCATTTCATGCCTTTTGTTAGAAACCCGCAGAACGAGCTCAGACGGAAGGAATCCGTTTATTTGGACGTTCTGTGCTGGCGTGTTGCGCCGCGTCGTCTGTGGGGCCGCGACGTGTGGGGCCGCGTCGCGTGGGGCTGGTAGAAAGGGACCGCGTGGGACAGGACGAGAAGCGTTTGGTTGCACGTGAGCAGGAGCTGGGTTTTGTCTCTCTCGGCCCAAATTGGCATTTTGAAGAGCACCTTTTCCCCTCTTTCTCTCTCTGTCTTTTTCACCAAATTAGTATCAAATCTAGAGAAGCTTCTATTTCTGTCTTTCTTCAATATGGCAGCAAATCTAGTAGCAAATCTCTGGGGTTATTTATGCCTTTTGGCCCTCGTTTTTTGCCCAATATGGCAGCAAATCTAGTACCAAATGTAGAAGCTAGTATATGATAAATTGACAACTGCATAATCAGAAAGCTAAGTATAATACATAGGGAAACTGCATACAGCAGCCAAAAGCAGCCAATAACGTTGTAATATACAAGACGCACGCAATGTATGGACAACAAGAAGATTAGGATGAATGAATTTGTTCTTCATTCCTCCTCATATATTTCGTCGTTCCTCCAGCCGTGCATTTCCCCAAGGAAATATTGATTGAACTCCCTCCGTCTGCAGTGTGCGGCCAATACATCCTCCAAACGGTATGGCTTGTGTTCATTTCTCATACCGTAGTTTCCTATTCTATCCACACGTTCTGGCCACTCCTCCAGGCCTTTGTATCATGAGAGTACTCTCTGATATAACCCAAATCCGTGTAGTAGATGCAGCCAGGTCGAAGTGTCGGGTACACTCTGGTGTCGACGGAGATACACCGGATATAATTCACGAAGAAGGCATTACTGCCAATGTTACTGACCGGATGGAGAGAGCGGCTCTGAGTGTCCACACGGTACACCAATGGTCTGCCCGCCAAAGCCACGCTGACCAACAACACAAGCAGCAGATCACCATCCGACTTCACGAGGTAGAACTTCTGATGTCCAAGTTCTGGAAATGAAATTAGTGTCTCCATCTTGACAGTGCTCGTCGCGCTGCTGCAACTGTACATTGGTGCACACTATTCTTCCGTGCTCTAAATTGTCCACAGCTAGTGCATACAGTTCACCATTGAACGGTGTAATGCAACGCAGACAATGGTTCTTGATCGAAAATCTGTTTTCCCAATCTTTATCTATATCCTTAGTTGGAGTGCTCTCATCGACCCAACCAATTTCCGACGGGTAATGTGCGGTAACGAAGACCATAGTCGGGGATTTGATCACAGCGACTGATTTCAGGAAAATAGATGGCATCTGCGCCTCAAACATAGTGTATTTCTTTGTGAGTGGGTTCAGAAGCCGTATCTTGTGCGGCGGGTTCTTCTGGGCAAGCACGATGACGCCACGGCAAAATCCGACGAAGTAGTATCTGGGCAAGCACGATAACATTCAGCACTAATTAAGATGTTTAAGATTGAAAATAAAGAGGTAGATATGGAGGAAGTTGAACCTTGTATGAACTTCCGATAGATCTATGGTGACGTAGCGTGATGTGCCGAGTTGGAGGAAGGTGAACTCAGCGACGTGTGGAAGGGCGTGGTGTAGCATGATCCATTCGTCCAGGTGCACGTCGGGCTCAGGCAAACCTGAGCGCCAATTTCTACAGACTTGCCTCATGGCAGAGTACGTGTCGGCGTACTCCTCGTTCGCCAGCAAGCATTCGCCGATCTGGTGAAGTGGTCCATCAGCCGAGAGAGAGGCCCAGTTCACGGAGGAGCCGCGCTTGGATGCGCCGCCCCGGAGGCGACGCGCCGGGCGGCGACCGGCTCGGCGGCGACGGCTCGGCGGCGACCGGCTCGGCGGCGACGGGCTCGGCGGCGATCGGCTCGGCGGCGACGGGCGCGGAGGCGACGGGCTCTGAGGCGACGGGCTCGGAGGCGACGGCCGCCGGCGCATTCTTCTTCTCCATCGCCGGCAGCGTAGCGGGGGGTTGGGGTTTTTTCGATTTGGAGAAGTTGATGGGACGTGAGAGGGGTGGTTTCGTGCGTGAGCGAGAATGAGACGACTGTGTGCAGAGGGAGGGAGGGAGGGGCTTACGCGTCCTAAATGCGACCCGCGTCCTACGCGTCCACTATTTGCACGTCTGCACCGCGACACGCGTCAACAATGGCACGTCTTCCACTTCTGCACCGCAACACGCGTCCTCGAGTCTAACCCTGGAAATTTAGATATACTCAGGTATACCCTCGAGTCATATACTAGCATTTTTGTGTGCTCAGTTTTCTCCTCGAGTGCTAATACTGGCTAGTGCAATATACTCAGTTTTACCCTCAAGTGGCTGGTCAACAGAGAGTCAACAAATGGGATTAACTAGTTAAATGAGTTATTTAATGTGCAAAAAAATCCGAAAAAGAGTGGCACTTACTCATGGAGTCTTTACCACAAATTGCCACTTCTCAAATCATAGATAAATCATAGATAAATCAAGTTTCACCACAAATTGCCACTTCTCAAATCACCTAGTAGCTATGAAGGTGCATGGTTTTCCATAATAAGCCCTACCCAAAACAGCTTTCCCCAAAACATACTTTGTCTAAATGAGGCCACAATTCTCACACTGATGTATATTGGTATTGCAAATAGTTTGAGGTAGGCCAAGATGGGTTTCATTGTACAAAACACGCATTTTCCATTTTTTAAATCTCATATTTGAATCCCTTAGTCTGTTTACTACTCACTTGCCCTTGGTTTCTTGATACTACTCAGTTTTGCCCTCTCCCTTCACAAACTCTCACAGACGCCCAACATTGCCCTGATTGGTCTAGCCCATGTCACGCGGATCTTGCCCGCCGACCGTTGATCGTATGATCTAACGGGCAGGATAACCCCTCTCTCTCTCTGGTCGGGGCCACCACCCTCTCTCTCTCTCTCTCGGTTAGCTTCCACACTCTATGTATGCGAAAGGGCGGTTACCCAGTACGCTAAAGTTTGGTTTTCTGCATTATTTTTCACGAGCTAAATTATAAACTCTTTTTAGGCATTACTTTTCACGCAAAAAATGATAAACCATCACCGATTTGTTGTAGCCATTACTTTTCACGCAAACAATGATACACCATCACCCATTTCTTGTAGCCATTACTTTTCACGCAAAAAATGATAACCATCACCGATTTTGTTGTAGCCATTACTTTTCACGCAAAAAATGATACACCATCACCCATTTCTTGTAGCCATTACTTTTCACGCAAAAAACGATAAACCATCACCGATTTTGTTGTAGCCATTACTTATCACGCAAAAATATGATACACCATCACCCATTTCTTGGACCCATTACTTATGACGCAAAAAATGATACACCATCACCCATTTCTTGGACCCATTACTTATGACGCAAAAAAATGATACACCATCACCCATTTCTTGTACCCATTACTTTTCACGCAAAAAACGATAAACCATCACCGATTTCTTGTAGCCATTACTTTTCTTTTAGACTAGTCATAGTGGAGAGTAACATAGAGTAGTAACATGCACATGTTACTACTCTATGTTACTACCTTCATAGTGTGATGTTATGGTAACATAGCTCTATGTTACTACCCAAGTTACTCCCACTATGAGTAGTCTTAGGCATTACTTTTCACCGTAAAATGATAAACTAGTCAACATAGTCCGCATTACTTTTTTTGTTGAGATATATACCCCCACAACGGTCGTCTCCTCCTTAATTTATTGTGTATAAACCCCCACAACGGTCATCTCCTCCTTATTTTATTGTGTAAACCCCTACAACGGTCATCTCTCCCTTATAAACACCCACACGGCCATCCCTTGTGTCAATAGGTTCTGCCTCTCTCTTCTTCGTTCACATACACTTTATCCATTGCCATGGCTTCCACATCTCGGACGCGGACCGGAAGGGGAAGGGGAAGGGGAATGGGAAGTGGATCATCATCATTGCCACCACCACCGTCAACACTGCCATTGATCATAGAGGAGTTCTTCATCGTCGTCTATGAAGACCCTTTGGTCAAGAAGGTACGTACGCGTTCCCACATATATGATGCATGTGATTAATTATGGGCATGTTCTAAAAAACCTTTAATTTCAATGGTTCCCTAATTTCAAACGATCGGCGCTCGATCTCTTTGCAGGAACTCCCAAAAAAATTTGCGGACTATCTTGACGGCAAGGAGCCAGCTAAGGTGTATCTGCGAGCAGCTGACGGTCCTCGTCTCTGGACCGTGGAGGTCCTATTTGACGGACAAGGCCGGATGTACCTCGACAAGGGCTGGGAGAAATTCGCCATCGCGCACGGTGTGGATTTCGGCTGGTTCGTACACTTCAAATATGAAGGCGATGATGTGCTCACAGTGAAGGTGTTTGACGGAACAATGTGCAGGAGGTACTACTACTCAGACGACGAAGATACTGATGATGAAAGCGACGACGACGTGAAGCCATGCATCCATCCCCTTTAGATAATTAAGGGGATCATGACCAAGAATATATATGTAGCTTCATATGCATCGATTTAGAGATCTAGCTATTTTCTATATATTATGCATGTAAAAAATAATATCGCATTTCCACTATTATTCGAGCACCACATCCTCGCCGCCACTGCTAGGTCAACGCCGGGATGCACAATGTTTAGCATAAAAGTCACTTTAGATTAAGCTGCGAAAATAGTCACCTGCCATGGGCTGAGGCGGCCCCTACAGAGCGGCTCTATATTATATTCTCTAAATAAAATAGACGACCACAGCGGTCATTGACTGCGGAGGCCCCACAGAGCGGCAATATATAATTTTCTATAAATAAATAGACGACCCACTGGTCATTGGCTGCGGCAGCCCCATAGAGCGGCCCCATTTGTCATTGGCAGCACCGCGTATACAATCATAAATAAACGGCCCACGCGGCGGAGATGGATCCACCCGTCACGAGACGGTCAGCGAGGAACTGACCTCACGGTAACGGTAAGGCCTCTGACCTATGGCTCTTCGATGGGTTTCAAACTAGAGGGAGTAATTGGAAAACTAACGAGGGAAACTGAGTACAACTAACGAAGGAGTTCAAAATTTTCTACTTACTTTATAAAGCAATGAAGATTTTATCATGTTTAAAAACAAACAAGAAATGGTATAAGTACCATATCATGCATTTTGTTAGAAAATAAAACAAGGAGAATTATTATAAAGCAAATATTTTTGGGAGGAGATAAGGTGATATGACATACCACACACATTTCCTATTTTGTTTGAGAAAATAAAATTGAAAAGCTTTGCTAAAACTAGAATTAGTTTTGTAGTGAAAATTAGAGAAGAATCTTAAATATGATTTTTGGCAAATAAAATATTTTGAGAGAAGTGACCTCAAGGGTAGAGGGTGGCTACATAATGTGGCTACCATCTTCCCTCTTGGTTTTGTGGAGATTAAACATGGAATAAAGATAAACAAAAGATAAAAGTTGAAAATGGGATCTAGTGGTGCAACATTGGATAGGGTGTAAGATCAAGTTGAAAATATAGGTTGCAAGGGTATTATGGGACATGCAAAACGTGGAAGTTGTAGAGGGTGTCGCATAGATGAGATCCATGCATTGAGGTCACTAATAACAGTTGTGGGTGCTTAGATATCAACTGCCAAAGTTTGGACATTTTAAGCCTGCCAAAACATGTTATTAACTTGGCTTCAAAACCAACAGGGATAAGTGGGTATAAGAGTGATCTGGTCCAAGGCAAGGACATGGTTGTGAAGTTCCCATGACAAGGTAGGTCTAGGACCAAGTGCATTGCCTTAGATGGCAAGGGGTGGCTTAATCCAGGGGCTCCAAAACTGATCCTGATAACAGTTTTAAGACTTAGTCAAAATTGTGATGTTGGAGGGGTTCTGACTAGGGTAAAAGAGAAGAATGCATTAATGGGTAGATGATCCCAAGTTTTGAATTCAAGGATGGGTTTTACCTCAAGGATGAATTTTGAGTAGGCATACTCATGTTGCCATGGGTAGAGAAGGTTTGATGTAGTAAAAAGAAATCATTTTTTCCTAAACCACACATGTGTTTTATTAGGTGAGTTGTTTGTCTTACCACTAGAGGTGTTGTTCTTTAAGTAGCTCAAGAAAAAGCTCAACAAAGAAAATCAAGACAATTCATCTACCAGCAGATCAAGGCAATTCATATTAACAAACAGATCAAGACAATTCATCTAAATAGTCTTTGGAAAAAGTTTTTGTTCCCCCTGATTTTTGCACTAAGGACAACTAAACATGGTTACAAAAGTTGGGGTGTGACACAATTAATTGAGATTCCAAATGCATGACCCCAACGATTCCTTAGATTTAGGAAGCATTGTTTTTCTTTCCTTAATAGTAGAACCTGGCTGCACATATATGGAGAGTCAACCAGAGAGATTTGTGGGATTTGTTATGTTAATTTAGGAAGTTATCGATTTCCCTCATTTTACTCTGATCTCAAATCGTTAAGCCAGGGGGTCTTATGTAAAGAATACTCTTGCGCTAATTTTCGTGCCAAAAAACTATAGGCACTATAGAATGGAACGGAGGGAGTATCAAATATCTATTAAAGCATAAGCTACTGTACAAACCTTTCAAAAAGCTCATTGATCAAAAGAACTCAAAGAGAAAGAGATTTAAGAGGCAAATGCAAATAGTGCAGAAATCTGTTAAAACAGAACAACAGGTAAAGATCAATTTTTCAGAAAATGCTCTGTTGCTTATCTCGAAAAGTGCTCAACTAACGAAAGTTAGATAATACCTGGGTCATATGCGTAAAAAAATACAGGTCCAAATTCCTCTCTGGATGTTTTTACAAATTTTATGGTAACAGCACAGAATTTGTTTTCAGGACAGCAACTTCCCCAAACATTACTTTCTTCCTAGTAGAGGCTATTCTTGGCACAAAAACGAAATAAAACTGATAAGGAGCGGTCATTACAGTAGTAATAACTTCAAAGACTCAACAAAAAGAAAAATTACTGTAAATTAAACATGGGTTGTCTCCCATAAGCGCTTTTCTTTAACGCCTTTCAGCTAGGCGCAGTAAAAGTGCGAGCATCAAGTATTATCAAGTAAAGAAACATCAACATCATAATTTGCTCTGATGATAGAGTCATAAGATGACTTATTTATTTTCCGAGGGAAGTGTTCCATACATTTCTTGAGTGGGAATTTAATAATCCCATCTCTCATATCAATAACAACACCAACTGTACTAAGAAACGGTCTTCCCAATATAATTGGACAAGAAGCATTGCATTCAATATCCAAAAAAACAAAAACAACGGGGACCAGGTTATTGTTAACCATAATAAGAACATTATCAACTTTCCCCAAAGGTTTCTTTGTAGCAATATGAACACGATGAACTTCCAAATAACATTTTTTCAACGGTGGCAATTCAAGCATATCATAGATTTTCCTAGGCATAACAGAAATACTTGCACCAAGATCACATAAAGCATTGCAATCAAAACCATGTATTTTCATCTTAATGATGGTCTCCCAGCCATCTTCTAAGTTTTTAGGAATAGAGGCTATGCGTTTTAATTTCTCCTCTCTCATTTGCATAAGAGCATCCGTAATGTGCTTTGTAAAGCCATATTTATAGCACTAGTATTAGGACTTCTAGCAAGATTTTGTAGGAACTTAATTAATTAAGAGATATCACAATCATCAAAATCAAACTCATTTTTATCAAAGGTAAAAGGAATCTTGTCTCCCATACTCCGAAAATTTTCAGCACACTTATCAGGAGCAGTTTCAGTGGTTCTAGGCAATTTTGTAGAACGAGCGGGGACTTTTTCTACACCATTTATTTTATTATTATTAGTAGAAGGGTGGCTAGCATTTGAAACTTCATTACTACTGGTGGTGGTGATGGTATAAACTTTAGTCAAATTATTATTTCTAGCAATTTCATCTTCTCTTTCCTACCTAGCATGCGATTCCGCCAACTGATACGCGTGAAGCACACGTCCGTTGGGAACCCCAAGTGGAAGGTATGATGCGTATAGAAGCAAGTTTCCCTCGGTATGAAACCAAGGTTATCGAACCAGTAGGAGCCAAGAAGCACGTGAAGGTTGTTGGTGGAGGAGTGTAGTGCGGCGCAACACAAGTGAAACCGGCGCCAACGTGGAACCTGCACAACACAATCAAGATACTTTGCCCCAACGTAAAAGTGAGGTTGTCAATCTCACCGGCTTGCTGAAAACAAAGGATTAAACGTATCGAGTGGAAGATGGTGTTTGTTTGCAAAGAATAGTAAGAACAATGATTGCAGTAGAATGTATTCAGATGTAAAAGAATGGACCGGGGTCCACAGTTCACTAGTGGTGTCTCTCCAATAAGATAACTAACATGCTGGGTGAACAAATTACAGATGGGCAATTGACAAATCAAGATTCAATACATATCAACGATGATTACTATGAGATTTAGTCAGGGCATTACGACAAAGTACATAGACCGCTATCTGATACGCGTAGATGCACACGTCCGTTGGGAACCCCAAGTGGAAGGTATGATGCGTATAGAAGCAAGTTTCCCTCAGTATGAAACCAAGGTTTAATCGAACCAGAGGAGCCAAGAAGCACGTTGAAGGTTGATGGTCGCGAAATGTGATGCGGCGCAACACCAGGGATTCCGGCGCCAACGTGGAATCTGCACAACAAAACCAAAGTACTTTGCCCCAACGAAACAGTGAGGTTGTCAATCTCACCGGCTTGCTGTAACAAAGGATTAAACGTATCGAGTGGAAGATGTTTGCAAAGAAAACAGTAAAACAAGTAGATTATATGCTATGTAAAGAATAGGACCGGGGTCCACAGTTCACTAGAGGTGTCTCTCCCATAAGATAAAGCATGTTGGGTAAACAAATTACAGGGCAATTGACAAATAGAGAAAGGCATAACAATGCATATACATGATATGATAAATATAGTGAGATTTAATTGGGCATTACGACAAAGTACATAGACCGCCATCCAACTGCATCTATGCCTAAAAAGTCCACCTTCAGGTTATCATCCGAACCCCATACTAAGTTGCAAAGCAACAGACAATTGCATTAAGTATGGTGCGTAATGTAATCAACAACTACATCCTTAGACATAGAATCAATGTTTTATCCCTAGTGGCAACAGCACATCCACAACCTTAGAACTTTCTGTCACTGTCCCAGATTCAATGGAGGCATGAACCCACTATCGAGCATAAATACTCCCTCTTGGAGTTAAGAGTAAAAACTTGGCCAGAGCCTCTACTAGTAACGGAGAGCATGCAAGATCATAAACAACACATAAACAATAGATTGATAATCACCATAATCATAGTACTCTCTATCCATCGGATCCCGACAAACACAACATATAGAATTACATATAGATGATCTTGATCATGTTAGGCAGCTCACAAGATCCAACAATGAAGCACAACAAGGAGAAGACGACCATCTAGCTACTGCTATGGACCCATGGTCCAGGGGTGAACTACTCACTCATCACTCCGGAGGCGACCATGGCGGTGTAGAGTCCTCGGGAGATGAATCCCCTCTCCGGCAGGGTGCCGGAGGCGATCTCCTGAATCCCCGAGATGGGATTCGGCGGCGGCTCTCGGAAGGTTTTCCGTATCGTGGCTCTCGGACGGGGGTTTCGCGACGGAGACTTTAAGTAGGCGGAAGGTCAACGCGGGGGCCACACGAGGGGCCCAGGGGGTAGGTCGGCGCGGCCAGGGCCTGGGCCGCGCCGCCCTAGCCTCCGGCTGCCTCGTGGCCCCACTTCGTTATCTCTTCGGTCTTCTGGAAGCTTCGTGCAAAAATAGGACCCTGGGCGAAAGTTTCATCCAATTCCGAGAATATTTCTTACTAGGATTTCGAAACCAAAAACAGAAAACAGAATGGCTCTTCGGCATCTTGTTAATAGGTTAGTTCCAAAATGCATAAATATGACATATAATGTGTATAAAACATGTAGGTATCATCAATAAAGTAGCATGGAACATAAGAAATTATCGATACGTTGGAGACGTATCAGCATCCCCAAGCTTAGTTTGCTCGTCCCGAGCAGGTAAAACGATAACAAAGATAATTTCTGAAGTGACATGCCATCATAATCTTGATCATACTATTTGTAAACATATGTAATGAATGCAGCGATCAAAACAAAGGTAATGACATGAGTAAACAAGTGAATCATAAAGCAAAGACTTTTCATGAATAGTACTTCAAGACAAGCATCAATAAGTCTTGCATAAGAGTTAACTCATAAAGCAATAAATCAAAGTAAAGGTATTGAAGCAACACATAGGAAGATTAAGTTTCAGCGGTTGATTTCAACTTATAACATGTATATCTCATGGATATTGTCAACATAAAGTAATATAACAAGTGCAATATGCAAGTATGTAGGAATCAATGCACAGTTCACACAAGTGTTTGCTTCTTAAGGTGGAGGAAGATAGGTAAACTGACTCAACAATAAAAGTAAAAGAAGGGTCCTTCAAAGAGGAAAGCATCGATTGCTGTATTTGTGCTAGAGCTTTTATTTTGAAAACATGAAACAATTTTGTCAACGGTAGTAATAAAGCATATGAGTTATGTAAATTATATCTTACAAGTTGCAAGCCTCATGCATAGTGTACTAATAGTGCCCGCACCTCGTCCTACTTAGCTTGGACTACCGGATCTTTGCATGCCATGTTTCAACCAAGTGTCACAAAGGGGTACCTCCATGCCGCCTGTACAAAGGTCTAAGGAGAATGCTCGCATTTCGGATTTCTCGCTTTTGATTATTCTCAACTTAGACATCCATACCGGGACAACATGGACAACAGATAATGGACTCCTCTTAAATGCATAAGCATGTAGCAAAGTTATTATTCTCATATGAGATTGAGGATATATGTCCAAAACTGAAACTTCCACCATGGTTCATGGCTTTAGTTAGCGGCCCAATGTTCTTCTCTAACAATTTTGCATGCTCCAACCACTAAAATGATAGATCCTTCAGACAAGACGGACATGCATAGCAACTCACATGATATTCAACAATAGTTGATGGCGTTCCCCAGAAGCATGGTTATCGCACAACAAGCAACTTAATAAAAGATAAAGTGCATAAGTACATATTCAATACTACGATAGTTTTTAAGGCTATTTTGTCCCATGAGCTATATATTGCAAAGGTGAATGATGGAATTTTAAAGGTAGCACTCAAGCAATTTACTTTGGAATGGCGGAGAAATACCATGTAGTAGGTAGGTATGGTGGACACAAATGGCATAGTAGTTGGCTCAAGGATTTTGGATGCATGAGAAGTATTCCCTCTCGATACAAGGTTTTAGGCTAGCAAGGTTATTTGAAGCAAACTCAAGGATGAACAAGTGCAGCAAAACTCACATAAAAGACATATTGTAAACATTATAAGACTCTACACCGTCTTCCTTGTTGTTCAAAACTCAATACTAGATATTATCTAGACCTTAGAGAAACCAAATATGCAAATCAAATTTTAGCAAGCTCTATGTATTTCTTCATTAATGGGTGCAAAGCATATGATGCAAGAGCTTAATCATGAGCACAACAATTGCAAAGTATCACATTATCCAAGACATTTTAGAATTACTACATGTAGCATTTTCCAATTCCAACCATATAACAATTTAACGAAGAAGAAACTTCGCCATGAACATTATGAGTAAAGCCTAAGGACACATGTGTCCATATGCAACAGCGGAGCGTGTCTCTCTCCCACAAAGCGAATGCTAGGATCCATTTTATTCAAACAAAAACAAAAACAAAAACAAACCGACGCTCCAAGTAAAGAACACAAAATGTGATTGAATAAAAATATAGTTTCAGGGGAGGAACCTGATGATGTTGTCGATGAAGAAGGGGATGCCTTGGGCATCCCCAAGCTTAGACGCTTGAGTCTTCTTAGAATATGCAGGGGTGAACCACGGGGGCATCCCCAAGCTTAGAGCTTTCACTCCTCTTGATCATAGTATATCATTCTCCTCTCTTGACCCTTGAAAACTTCCTTCACACCAAACTTCAAGCAAACTCATTAGAGGGTTAGTGCACAATTAATAATTCACTCATTCAGAGGTGACACAATCATTATTTTCACTTCTGGACATTGCATAATGCTACTGGACATTAATGGATCAAAGAAATAAATCCAACATAGCAAAAGAGGCAATGCGAAATAAAAGGCAGAATCTGTCAAAAACAGAACAGTCCGTAAAGACGAATTTAAAGCTGGCACCAGACTTGCTCAAATGGAAAAACTCAAAACCAATGAAAGTTGCGTACATATCTGAGGATCACGCTCGTAAATTGGCAGATTTTTTCGAATTTTCTACAGAGAACTGTGCCCAGATTCGTGACAGACAGCAATGCTGTTTCTGCGCAGCGATCCCAAATATAACATCAACTTTGACATAGAAACTTTACTTGGCACAAAAACATGATAAGGAGAGGTTGCTACAGTAGTAAACAACTTCCAAGACTCAATAAAACAAAAAATTGCTGTAGGTAAAAACATGGGTTGTCTCCCATAAGCGCTTTTCTTTAACGCCTTTCAGCTAGGCGCAGCAAATCAAGTATTATCGAGAGTAGAAGCATCAACATCATTACCAGGGGTGTTGGGAGTTTTCTCAACCAAGCATAGTATATTTGATATATAAGTTTTAGCGTCTCCCTTTTCATTAGTCTTAGGCTTGCTACTCTCATCGAACAAATTTTCAGGAACAAGCCAAGCATAGTTATTTTCTAGTGCATCATTAATGGCTAGGAGTTTACATGGTATTGGTGCTTTGATCTCCCTACCATCATTAATATTATTAGTGTACCTTATTCTATCCATGTCCATTTTTTCAAGGAGACCAATAAAATTGGTATGAGAACCTAGCATATTAAATTTAGCAAAAACCTTTCTAGCCTTCTTGCTAGACCACCAAATTCTCTAAGAAGGGTTTCTAAAACAAAATCTTTCTTTTCCCCTTCTTCCATATCACAAAGTGTAAGAAACATGTGTTGGATTATAGGATTGAGATTAACAAATTTAGTTTCCAACATACGAACTAAAGCAGCAGCAGCAATTTCATAGGTAGGTGCAAGTTCTACCAAGTGTCTATCTTCAAAATCTTCAGTAATACTAACATGATTGAAGAATTCTTCTATATTATTTCTCCCAACTATAGACCCACGTCCTACCGGTATGTCTTTTGTGGTAAAATTAAAAGGAAACATGATGTAATAAGCAAAAAGTAAACTAGGCAAACAAGGTAAAGACAAGTAACTAATTTTTTTGTGTTTTTGATATAGAGAGCAAGACAATAAATAAAGTAAAACTAGCAACTAATTTTTTTGTGTTTTGATTTAGTGCAGCAAACAAAGTAGTAAATAAAATAAAGCAAGACAAAAACAAAGTAAAGAGATTGAGAAGTGGAGACTCCCCTTGCAGCGTGTCTTGATCTCCCGGCAACGGCGCCAGAAATTTAGCTTGATACGCGTAGATGCACACGTCCGTTGGGAACCCCAAGTGGAAGGTATGATGCGTATAGAAGCAAGTTTCCCTCAGTATGAAACCAAGGTTTAATCGAACCAGTAGGAGCCAAGAAGCACGTTGAAGGTTGATGGTCGCGAAATGTGATGCGGCGCAACACCAAGGATTCCGGCGCCAACGTGGAATCTGCACAACAAAACCAAAGTATTGCCCCGAAACAAAGTGAGGTTGTCAATCTCACCGGCTTGCTGTAACAAAGGATTAAACGTATCGAGTGGAAGATGTTTGCAAAGAAAACAGTAAAACAAGTAGATTATATGCTATGTAAAGAATAGGACCGGGGTCCACAGTTCACTAGAGGTGTCTCTCCCATAAGATAAAGCATGTTGGGTAAACAAATTACAGTCGGGCAATTGACAAATAGAGAAAGGCATAACAATGCATATACATGATATGATAAATATAGTGAGATTTAATTGGGCATTACGACAAAGTACATAGACCGCCATCCAACTGCATCTATGCCTAAAAAGTCCACCTTCAGGTTATCATCCGAACCCCCTCCAGTATTAAGTTGCAAAGCAACAGACAATTGCATTAAGTATGGTGCGTAATGTAATCAACAACTACATCCTTAGACATAGAATCAATGTTTTATCCCTAGTGGCAAAAGCACATCCACAACCTTAGAACTTTCTGTCACTGTCCCAGATTCAATGGAGGCATGAACCCACTATCGAGCATAAATACTCCCTCTTGGAGTTAAGAGTAAAAACTTGGCCAGAGCCTCTACTAGTAACGGAGAGCATGCAAGATCATAAACAACACATAAACAATAGATTGATAATCACCATAATCATAGTACTCTCTATCCATCGGATCCCGACAAACACAACATATAGAATTACATATAGATGATCTTGATCATGTTAGGCAGCTCACAAGATCCAACAATGAAGCACAACAAGGAGAAGACGACCATCTAGCTACTGCTATGGACCCATGGTCCAGGGGTGAACTACTCACTCATCACTCCGGAGGCGACCATGGCGGTGTAGAGTCCTCCGGAGATGAATCCCCTCTCCGGCAGGGTGCCGGAGGCGATCTCCCGAATCCCCCGAGATGGGATTCGCGGCGGCGCGTCTCTGGAAGGTTTTCCGTATCGTGGCTCTCGGTACTGGGGGTTTCGCGACGGAGACTTTAAGTAGGCGGAAGGTCAACGCGGGGGCCACACGAGGGCCCAGGTGGTCGGCGCGGCCAGGGCCCGGGCCGCGCCGCCCTAGCCTCTCGGCTGCCTCGTGGCCCCACTTCGTTATCTCATCGGTCTTCCGAAGCTTCGTGCAAAAATAGGACCCTGGGCGAAAGTTTCGTCCAATTCCGAGAATATTTCCTTACTAGGATTTCTGAAACCAAAAACAGCAGAAAACAACAACTGGCTCTTCGGCATCTTGTTAATAGGTTAGTTCCGGAAAATGCATAAATATGACATATAATGTGTATAAAACATGTAGGTATCATCAATAAAGTAGCATGGAACATAAGAAATTATCGATACGTTGGAGACGTATCATAGATGCATCTATGCCTAAATGGCTTCGGGTTAGCATCCGCACCCCCTCCAGTATTAAGTTGTAAACAACAGATAATTGCATTAAGTATGGTGCGTAATGTAATCAACACAAATATCCTTAGACAAAGCATCGATGTTTTATCCCTACTAGCAACAGCACATCTACAACCTTAGAACTTTCTGTCACTGTCCCAGATTAAATGGAGGCATGAACCCACTATCGAGCATAAATACTCCCTCTTGGAGTTACAAGTATCAACTTGGCCAGAGCCTCTACTAGCAACGGAGAGCATGCAAGAACATAAACAACACATATATGATAGATTGATAATCAACTTGACATAGTATTCTAGATTCATCGGATCCCATCAAACACAACATGTAGCATTACAAATAGATGATCTTGATCATGTTAGGCAGCTCACAAGATCTAAACAATGATAGCACAAGCGGAGAAGACAACCATCTAGCTACTGCTATGGACCCATAGTCCAAGGATGAACTACTCACGCATCAATCCGGAGGCGGGCATGATGATGTAGAGCCCCTCCGGTGATGATTCCCTCTCCGGCAGGGTGCCGGTGGCGATCTCCTGAATCCCGAGATGGGATTGGCGGCGGCGGCGTCTCTGGAAGGTTTTCCGTATCGTGGCTCTCGGTACAGGGTATTCGTGACGGCTTTAAGTAGGCGGAAGGGCAGTCGTGGCGGCGCGAGGGCCCACACGATAGGGCGGCGCAAGGTCAACGCGGGGGCCACACGGGGCCTAGGGTCGGCGCGGCCGGGCCCGGGCCGCGCCGCCCTAGCCTCGGCTGCCTCGTCGCCCCACTTCGTTATCCCTTCGGTCTTCGGAAGCTGTAAAAATAGGGCCCCGGGCGTTGATTTCGTCCAATTCCGAGAATATTTCCTTACTAGGATTTCTGAAACCAAAAACAGCAGAAAACACAACTGGCGCTTCGGCATCTTGTTAATAGGTTAGTGCCGGAAAATGTATAATAATGATGTAAAGTATGTATAAAACATTCAAGTATTGTCATAAAAGTAGCATGGAACATAAGAAATTATAGATACGTTTGAGACGTATCAAGCATCCCCAAGCTTAGTTCCTACTCGCCCTCGAGTAGGTAAACGATAACACAAATAATTTCTGAAGTGACATGCTACCAACATAACCTTGATCAACATTATTGTAAAGCATATGAGATGAATGGGGTGATCTGAAACAAAAGATTGCTAACAAAGATAATGACTAAACAAATGAATCATATAGCAAAACTTTTCATGAATAGTACTTTCAAGACAAGCATCAATAAGACTTGCATAAGAGCTAACTCATAAGCAATAAATTCTAAGTAGAATGCATTGAAGCAACACAAAGGATGATTAAGTTTCAGCAATTGCTTTCAACTTGTAGCATGTATATCTCATGGATATTTGTCAACATAGAGTAATATAACAAGTGCAATAAGTAAACATGTAAGAATCAATGCACACAGTTAACACAAGTGTTTGCTTCTAAGATAGAAAGAAGTAGGTAAACTGACTCAACATAAAGTAAAAGAAAGGCCCTTCGCAGAGGGAAGCATGGATTACTATTTTTGTGCTAGAGCTTTTGTTTTGAAAACATAGAAACAATTTTGTCAACGGTAGTAATAATTCATATGTGTTATGCATAATACTTCCTACAAGTTGCAAGTCTCATGCATAGAGTACTAATAGTGCTCGCACCTTGTCCTAATCAGCTCGGATAACACGGATTATCATCACATGACATATGTTTCAACCAAGTGTCACAAAGGTACCTCTATGCCGCCTGTACAAAGGTCTAAGGAGAAAGCATGCATTGGATTTCTCGCTTTTGATTATTCTCAACTTAGACATCCATACCGGGACAACATAGACAACAGATAATGGACTCCTCTTTTAATGCTTAAGCATTCAACAACAAATAATATTCTCATAAGAGATTGAGGTTGTATGTCCAAACTGAAACTTCCACCATGATACATGGCTTTAGTTAGCGGCCCAATGTTCTTCTCTAACATATGCATACTCAAACCATTTAATCATGAAATCGCACTTACTTCAGACAAGACGAACATGCATAGCATCTCACATGATATCCAACAAAGGTAAAAAGTTGATGGCGTCCCAGAAACATGGTTACCGCTCAACAAGCAACTTATAAGAACTAAGACACATAACTACATATTCATCACCACAATAGTTTTTAAGCTATTTGTCCCATGAGCTATATATTGCAAAGATAAAGGAATGAAATTTTAAAGGTAGCACTCAAGTAATTTACTTTGGAATGGCAGAAAAATACCACATAGTAGGTAGATATGGTGGACACAAATGGCATGGGTTTTGGCTCAAGATGTTTGGATGCACGAGAAGCATTTCCTCTCAGTACAAGGTTTGGGCTTAGCAAGGTTGTTTGAAGCAAACACAAGTATGAACAGGTACAACAAAACTTACACAAGAACATATTGCAAGCATTATAAGACTCTACACTGTCTTCCTTGTTGTTCAAACACTTTACTAGAAAATATCTAGACTTAGAGAGACCAATCATGCAAACCAAATTAAACAAGCTCTACGGTAGTTCTTCATTAATAGATTAAACTACATGATGCAAGATCTTAAACATGATCTATGAGAGCTCAAACAATTGCCAAATTTCCAAACCATATGCAGCATTTTCTGATTCCAACCAAATAGCAATTTAACGAAGCAATTTCAGCCTTCGCCATGAACATTAAAGCACAATTAAGAACACAAGTGTTCCATATGAAAAAGCGGAGCGTAATATCTCCAATATAAGGATGATGGGATCCAACTTTATTCAAATCAAAACAAAAATAAAAGCAAACCGACGCTCCAAGTAAAGAACATAAGATGTGATGGAATAAAAATATAGTTTCGCTAGAAGTGACCTGATAAGTTGTCGATGAAGAAGGGGATGCCTTGGGCATCCCCAAGCTTAGATGCTTGAGTCTTCTTAAAATATGCAGGGATGAACCACCGGGGCATCTCCAAGCTTAGACCTTTCACTCTTCTTGATCATAGTATATCATCCTCTTCTCTTGACCCTTGAAAACTTCCTCCACACCAAACTTCAAGCAAACTCATTAGAGGGTTAGTGCATAATCAAAAATTCACATATTCAGAGGTGACACAATCATTCTTAACACTTCTGGACATTGCACAAAGCTTCTGAAAGTTAATGGAACAAAGAAACTCATTCAACATAGCAAAAGCGGCAATGCGAAATAAAAGGCAGAATCTGTCAAAACAACAGTCCGTAAAGACGAATTTTGCAGGGCACTTAACTTGCTCAAACGGAAAAACTCAAAACTAATGAAAGTTGCGTACATATCTGAGGATCACGCAAGTAAATTTTCAGATTTTTTTGACTCCTCTACAAAGAGATCTGCGCGAATTCGTGATAGACAACAATGCTGTTTGTGCGCAGCAATCCAAATCTAGCATCAACTTTACCACAGAGACTTTGCTTGGCACAAAAACATGATAAGGAGAGGTTTCTACAGTAGTAAACAACTTCCAAGACTCAACAATACAGTAAATAAAATGAAACATGGGTTATCTTCCAAGAAGTGCTTTTCTTTAACGCCTTTGAGCTAGGCGCAGAAAGTGCAAATCAAGTATTATCAAGAGAAGAAGCATCAACATCATAACTTGTTCTAATAATATAATCAAAAGGCAACTTCATTCTCTTTCTAGGGAAGTGTTCCATGCCTTTCTTGAGAGGAAATTGATACTTAATATTACCTTCCTTCATATCAATAACAACACCAACAGTTCGAAGAAAAGGTCTTCCCAACACAATAGGACAAGATGCATTGCAGTCAATATCCAAGACAACAAAATAAACGGGGCAAGGTTATTGTTAACCGTAATGTGAACATTATCAATCCTCCCCAAAGGTTTCTTTTTAACATTATCAGCAAGATTAACATCTAAATAACAATTTTTCAATGGTGGCAAGTCAAGCATATCATAAATTTTCTTAGGCATAACAGAAATACTTGCACCAAGATCACATAAAGCATTACATTCAAAATCATTGAATTTCATCTTAATGATGGGCTCCCAACCATCTTCTAACTTCCTAGGAATAGAAGTTTCAAGTTTTAATTTCTCTTCCCTAGCTTTAATGAGAGCATTTGTAATATGTTTTGTAAAGGCTAAATTGATAGCACTAGCATTAGGACTTCTAGCAAGTTTTTGTAAGAACTTTATAACTTTAGTAATATGACAATCATCAAAATCTAAACCATTATGTTCTACAGCAATGGAATCATTGTCACCAATATTTTGAAAAAATCACAAGCAGTTTCAGCAGTTTCAGGCAATTTTGCACGCTTTGTACTAGGAGTAGAAACATTGCCAACACCAATTATTTTACCATTGATAGTAGGAGGTGTAGCAACATGTGTAGAATCAACATTACTAGTGGTGGTAATAGTCCATGCTTTAGCTACATTATTTTCTTTAGCAAGTTTTTCTTTTTCTTCTCTATCCCACCTAGCATGCAATTCAGCCAACATTCTAATATTATCATTAATTCGAACTTGCATGGCATTTGTTTTAGCAAACCTAGCATCTTTAACTTCCTCAGGCATAACTTTCAATTTTAAAAGATCAACATCAAGAGCAAGACTATCAACCTTAGAAGCAAGAACATCAATTTTACCAAGCTTTTCTTCAACAGTTTTATTAAAAGCAGTTTGTGTACTAATAAATTCTTTAAGCATCACTTCAAGACCAGAGGGTACACTCTTATTATTGTTGTAAGAATTACCATAAGAATTAACATAACCACTACCATTATTAGAAGGATATGGCCTATAGTTGTTGTTACCATAATTATTCCTATAAGCATTGTTGTTGAAATTATTACTCTTAATGAAATTCACATCAACATTTTCTTCTTGAGCAACCAATGAAGCTAAAGGAACATTATTAGGATCAATATGAGATCTACCATTTGCAAGCATAGACATAATAGCATCAATCTTATCACCCAAAGAAGAGGTTTCTTCAAGAATTTACCTTCTTACCTTGAGGAGTTCTTTCAGTGTGCCATTCAGAGTAATTGATCATCATATCATCAAGTAGTTTAGTTGCGGTGCCCAGGGTGATGGACATTAAAGTACCTCCAGCAGCTGAATCCAATAGGTTCCTTGAGGAAAAATTCAATCCTGCATAAAAGGTTTGAATGATCATCCAAGTAGTCAGTCCATGGGTTGGGCAATTCTTTACCAAAGATTTCATTCTCTCCCATGCTTGAGCAACATGTTCATTATCAAATTGTTTAAAGTTCATAATGCTACTTCTCAAAGATATAATCTTAGCAGGAGGATAATATTTACTAATAAAAGCATCTTTACATTTAGTCCATGAATCAATACTATTCTTAGGCAAAGAAAGCAACCAATCTTTAGCTCTTCCTCTTAATGAGAAAGGAAACAATTTCAGTTTTATAATATCACCATCTATGTCCTTATACTTTTGCATTTCACAAAGTTCAACAAAATTATTAAGATGGGCAGCAACATCATCATTACTAACACCAGAAAATTGCTCTCTCATAACAAGATTCAGTAAAGCAGGTTTAATTTCATAGAATTCTGTTGTAGTAGCAGGTGGAGCAATAGGAGTACTTATAAAATCATTATTATTTGTGCTAGTGAAATCACACAACTTAGTATTTTCAGGAGTACCCATTATAACAGTAATAAAAGTAAACTAGGCAAGTAGAATAAAGACAAGTAACTAATTTTTTCGTGTTTTTAATATAGAGCTAGTAAATAAAACAGAAAGTAAAGTAACTAATTTTTTTGTGTTTTTAATATATGAAGCAAACAAGACAGTAAATAAAGTAAAGTAAAGCAAGACAAAAACAAAGTAAAGAGATTGGATGTGGAGACTCCCCTTGCAGCGTGTCTTGATCTCCCGGCAACGGCGCCAGAAATTTAGCTTGATACGCGTGAAGCACACGTCCGTTGGGAACCCCAAGTGGAAGGTATGATGCGTATAGAAGCAAGTTTCCCTCAGTATGAAACCAAGGTTATCGAACCAGTAGGAGCCAAGAAGCACGTGAAGGTTGTTGGTGGAGGAGTGTAGTGCGGCGCAACAACAGTGAAACCGGCGCCAACGTGGAACCTGCACAACACAATCAAGATACTTTGCCCCAACGTAACAGTGAGGTTGTCAATCTCACCGGCTTGCTGAAAACAAAGGATTAAACGTATCGAGTGGAAGATGGTGTTTGTTTGCAAAGAACAGAAAAATTGCAGTAGAATGTATTCAGATGTAAAAGAATGGACGGGGTCCACAGTTCACTAGTGGTGTCTCTCCAATAAGATAACTAACATGTGGGTGAACAAATTACAGATGGGCAATTGACAAATCAAGATTCAATACATATCAATGATGATTACTATGAGATTTAATCAGGGCATTACGACAAAGTACATAGACCGCTATCCAGCATGCATCTATGCCTAAATAATCCACCTTCGGGTTAGCATCCGCACCCCCTCCATTTGTAAACAACAGATAATAGCATTAAGTATGGTGCGTAATGTAATCAATACAAATATCCTTAGACAAAGCATCGATGTTTTATCCCTAGTAGCAACAAGACATCCACAACCTTAGAACTTCTGTCACTGTCCCAGATTAAATGGAGGCATGAACCCACTATCGAGCATAAAACTCCCTCTTGGAGTTACAAGTATCAACTTGGCCAGAGCCTCTACTAGCAACGGAGAGCATGCAAGAACATAAACAACACATATATGATAGATTGATAATCAACTTGACATAGTATTCTAGATTCATCGGATCCCATCAAACACAACATGTAGCATTACAAATAGATGATCTTGATCATGTTAGGCAGCTCACAAGATCTAAACAATGATAGCACAAGCGGAGAAGACAACCATCTAGCTACTGCTATGGACCCATAGTCCAAGGATGAACTACTCACGCATCAATCCGGAGGCGGGCATGATGATGTAGAGCCCCTCCGGTGATGATTCCCCCTCCTCAGGCGGTGAGGATCTCGAATCCCCGAGATGGGATTGGCGGCGGCGGCGTCTCTGGAAGGTTTTCCGTATCGTGGCTGTCGGTACAGGGTATTCGCGACGAAGGCTTTAAGTAGGCGGAAGGGCAGGTCATGGGGCGGCGCGAGGGGCCCACACCATAGGACGGCGCGGGCCCACCTCTGGCCGTGCGGCCCTATGGTGGCGGCGCCTCGTCGCCCCACTTCGTTATCCCTTCGGTCTTCTGGAAGCTTCGTGTAAAAATAGGACCCTGGGCGTTGATTTCGTCCAATTCCGAGAATATTTCCTTACTAGGATTTATGAAACCAAAAACAGCAGAAAACAGCAACTGGCGCTTCGGCATCTTGTTAATAGGTTAGTGCCGGAAAATGTATAATAATGATGTAAAGTATGTATAAAACATTCAAGTATTGTCATAAAAGTAGCATATGGAACATAAAAAATTATAGATACGTTTGAGACGTATCACCAACATCCTAACATTTTCATCAATTCTAACTTGAATGGCATTCAAAGTTTTACATTCTTTAGCATCATGAGGCAACACTTTTAATTTAAGAAACTCAACATCATGAGCAAGGCTATCAACTTTAGAAGCAAGAATATCAATTTTGCCAAGCTTTTCCTCAACAGTTTTATTGAAAGCAGTTTGTTTACTAAAAAATTCCTTTAGGATGACTTCAAGATCAGAGGGTACACTCTTATTATTGTTGTAGGAATTACCATAAGAATTGCCATAAGCATTACCATCATTAGAAGGATATGGCCTATAATTGTTGCTACCAAAATTATTCCTATAAGCATTGTTGTTGTTTTTAATGAAGTTCACATCAACATGATCTTCTTGAGCAACCAAAGAAGCTAACGGAATATTATTTGGATCAAAATGAGATTTACCATTAACAAGCATAGACATAATAGTATCAATTTTATCACTCAAGGAGGAGGATTCTTCGACAGAATTTACCTTCTTACCTTGTGGAGCTCTCTCGGTGTGCCATTCAGAATAATTTATCATCATATCATCAAGTAATTTAGTTGCAGCCCCCAAAGTAATGGACATAAAGGTACCTCCAGCAGCTGAATCCAGGAGATTTCTTGAAGAAAAATTTAGTCCTACATAAAAAGTTTGGATGATCATCCAAGTAGTCAGTCCATGAGTGGGACAATTCTTTACCAAAAGATTTCATTCTTTCCCAATCTTGAGCAACATGTTTATTATCAAATTGTCTAAATTTCATTATGTCGCTTCTCAAAGATATAATCTTAGAAGGAGGATAATATTTTTCCAATAAAATCATCTTTGCATTAACCCAAGAATCAATATTATTTCTAGGCAAAGATAGCAACCAATCTTTAGCTCCCCGTCTCAAAGAGAAAGGAAATAATTTTAGTTTAATAATGTCACCATCTATATCCTTATATTTTTGCATCTCACAAATTTTAACAAAATTATTAAGGTGAGAAGCGGCATCTTCAGTACTAACACCAGAAAATTGCTCTTTCATGACAAGATTTAATAAGGCAGGTTTAATTTCATAGAAGGCTGCTTCGGGAGCTGGTGGAGCAATAGGTGTACAAATAAAATCATTATTTTTGGTGCTAGTAAAGTCACACAACTTAGTATTTTCAGCGGAACCCATTTTAACAAAATTAAAACTAAGCAACAGAAATAACAGCTATAATAGAAACTATTTTTTGTGTGTTTTTATATAAGAAAGAAAACAAAACAAAATAATGTAAAATAAGCAAACTATAAGAAAGTAAAAAATATTGGAGATGAGAGACTCCCCTTGCAGAAATCCTCTTTCTCCCCGGCAATGGCGCCAGAAAACAGCTTGATGGCGTGTGCTCGTCGTATGCATACACGCTGTTGGGGAACCCCAAGAGGAAGGTGTGATTAGCACATCAGCAAGTTTTCCCTCAGTACTAAACCAAGGTTTAATCCACCAGTAGGAGAAATGCGTGATTTCTGAAGGTGTTGCTGGCTGACTAGTGGTAGGGCGCACTACCGACGTTAGCAACAACGTGGAACCTGCACACAACTAAAGTACTTTGCCCCAACTTACAGTGAGGTTGTCAATCTCACCAGTTTGTTGAACACAAAGAATTAGATGTATCGAATGGAATATGTTTGCAGAAAGTAAACAGAACAAGATTGCAGTTGAATTTATCAGTAAAGGAAATAGGATCGGGGTCCATAGTTCACTAGATCGAGGTGTCTCTACATAAATAAATAGCAAGTTGGGTGAACAAATTACATCTGAGAAATTGACAGAATATCGACCAATACATGATAAGATGATTACTATGAGATTTGATATGTGCATTACAACATAATACATAGATCGTAATCCAACTGCGTCTATGACTAATAATCCACCTTCAGGTTAGCGTCTGCACCCCTTCCAGTATAAAGTTGCAAGCAACAGACTATCGCATTAAGCAATGTGTGTAAAGTAAACAATACAATTACCCTGGATAAAACATTGTTGTTTTCTCCCTAGTAGCAACAACACATCTACAATCTTAGAAGTTATAAAGTCACTCTCCTAGAGAACTAGAGGCATGAACCTACTATCGAGCATAAATACCCCCTCTTGGAGTCACAAGTGTTCGCTTGGCAAGAGTTTCTACTAGCAACGGAGGCATGCAAGATCACAAATAACATATGACATAAATATATAATCAATCTCAACATAGTATTCAATATTCATCGGATCTCAGCAAACCAAACATATAGGATTACATAAAGATGATCTTGATCATGTAGGGCAGCTCACAAGATCGATACATGAAGCACAAAGTGGAGAAGACGACCATCTAGTTACTGCTATGGACCCATAGTCCAGGGATGAACTACTCACGCGTCACTTCGGAGGCGGGCATGGCGATGTAGATGCCTTCGGCAATGATTTCCCCCTTCGGCAGGGTGCCGGGAAGAGCTTCAAAACCCCCCAAGATGGGTTCTGCGATGGCGGCCGCGACGGAACTTTTGTGGATGGAGGCTCGGGTATCTAGGGTTTTCCCGAGAAGATATATAAATAGGCGGAGGAATTAGGTCGGTTGGGCGCCTTGTGAGCCCAGACCACCCCGGGCCAGGTCCAGGCCGCGCCTAGGGCAGGTCTGGCCGCCCTGTGGCGCCTCTTCGACCCTCCTTTGGACTTCGTCTTCATTTCGGTAAAATATTGACATCAGCTTTTGTTTCGTCCAATTCCGAGAATATTTCTTGTACAATTTTTCTAAAATACAAAAATAGCAGAAAACAGGAAACTAACACATCTTGTTAATAGGTTAGTGCCGGAAATCATGTAAAAGTGCAACGAAGTGTAAACAAAACATATAGGAATTGGTGTAAAACAAGTATGGAGCATCAAAAATTATAGATATGTTTGAGACGTATCACCCTACATGATCAAGATCATCCTTTTGTAATCCTACATGTTGTGTTCGCTAGGATCCGATGAATATTGTATACTATGTTGAGATCGATTATATATTCATGTCATATGTTATTTGTGATCTTGCATGCTCTCCGTTGCTAGTAGATACTCTGGCCAAGTAGATGCTTGTGACTCCAAGAGGGGTATTTATGCTCGATAGTAGGTTCATGCCTCTAGTTTTCGGAAGAGTGACAATAACTTCTAAGATTGTAGATGTGTTGTTGCTACTAGGGAGAAAACAACAATGTTTTGTCCGAGGGTAATTCTGTTGTTTACTTTACACACATTGCTTAATGTGATAATCTGTTGCTTGCAACTTAATACTGAAAGGGGTTCGGACGATAAACGGAAGGTGGATTATTAGTTATAGACGCAGTTGGATTACGGTCTATGTATTATGTTGTAATACCCAAACGAATCTCATAGTAATCATCTTGTCATTTATGGTCGATATTCTGTCAATTGCCCAGCTGTAATTTGTACATCCAACATGCTATTTATCTTTAGGAGAGACACCTCTAGTGAACTGTGGACCCCGGTCCTTTCCTTTACACTGATAAATTCATCTACTACAATCATGTTCTGTTTACTTACTGCAAAGCTATGTTCTCTTTAATTACTGCCAACATCTCTTTCCACCGATAACGTCTAATACTTTGTGTTCAAGAACCGGTGAGATTGACAACCTCACCAGTTGAATTACTTTGGTTGTATTGTGTGCAGGTTCCACATTGTTGCCGACGGCGGTAGTGCGCCCTGCCACTAGTCTAGCACACCTTCGAAGTCACGCCTTTCTCCTACGGGTCGATTAAACCTTGGTTTCGTACTGATGGAAAATTTTCTGTTGTGCTCATCACACCTTCCTCTTGGGGTTCCCAACCGCTTCCACAACAACCGCCACCAAGATTGTCTGGCGTCATCACCGGAGAACCATCAAGATTTTCTGGCGCCGTTGTCGGGGAGAAAGAGGATTTCTGCAAGGGGAGTTTCTCATCTCCAATCTCTGTACTTTGTTATTGTTTGCTTAGTTTACTTTACTTTGTTTTGTTTGCTTTATTATATCAAAAACACAAAAAACAATTTTCTTTTATAGTCGTCTACATATCAAAAACACAAAAATATAGTTTTTTTATAGTTGTCTTTACATCAAAAACACAAAAAAGTAAGTTTCTATTTTAAGTTGTTTCTATGTCTATTCTTGTTACTATGTCACCTAAGGAAATGATCTTCACTTTCAAACAAGGGAGTGAGGAGAGTTTTAAGGAAGCTTGGTCTAGTATTAATAGTTCTTATAACAAAACTGAACGTAAAATGACTCTAGGCTTGCTTCTTAGTAGCTTTTATTTTGGTCTTATTTTGCGTTATAGATATGCTTTAGACACCGTGGCAGGAGGAGATTTTCTTCATTGTGATGGAGATCAAGCTTTTAATGCCATAAAAAAGTTGATTGCAACACATAGCTCACCCAGTAATTTTGATCCATCCCTTGTGAGAATTTTTCCTAGATTAAATACTCTTGAGACAAGTACAACTAGATTGAAAGAATGTTATACTATGCTTCGGGAGAAGTATGATCATGTTCCAATAAATTGTGAACCTTCAAGTTGGCTCCCTTCAGTAAAAGTTGATATAGGTGGTGAATTTTTTTATGCTCGTTGCGATATTATGTCTGAGTTTTGTCTTGTGCCTAAAGATATTTACGAGTCTTTAAATCTTTGGGGATTTTCTGGGGGGGGGAATATCTCTTAACAACAATGCTATTATATTACCCATTGGAATTGCTGAAGGAGTGCATGCAAAAATCCTAGGAAAATGGTATCTATTGACTATCTTGTCATTGAATGTGTACGAAAAGGACAAATCACGGTTGGGCGATCTCTGCTAAAACTACTGGGAGCAAGGATTGATGTTGGGGAAGGTATTATGACTTCGCCTCCCCACCAGGTACTTCTCACTCTTTCCCTAAGAAAAAGCGTAAAGGTAAGAGGAGAAGGCGCAAGGCTACCTCCATTTATGATGTTGATGCTTCTTCACTTGATAATACTTGATGCTCGCTCTTTTTCTGTGCCCAGCTGAAAGGCGTTAAAGAAAATCACTCTTGGGAGATAACCCATGTTTTATCTACTGTAATTTTCTTTTTGTTGAGTCTTGGAAGTTATTACCTCTGTAATAACCTCTCCTTATCATTTTTATTTCGTTTTTGTGCAAAGAATAGCCTCTAATAGGAAGAAAGTAAGATTTGGGGAAGTTGTTGTCCTGAAAACAGATTTTGTGATGTTACCATAAAAATTTGTAAAAATAGCCATAGCGGAATTTTTAGTTGTCATTTTTATGCGTATGCTCCAGGTTATTATCTAACTTTCATTAGTTGACCACTTTTCGAGATGTGCAACAGAAGATTTTTGAAAAAATAGATCTTTACCTGCTGTTATGTTTTGACAGATTTCTGCACTATTTGCATTTGCCTCTTAAATCTCTTTCTTTTTGAGTTCTTTTGATTAAAGAGCTTTTTGAAAGGTATCTACAGTAACTAATGCTTTAATAGATGCTTGATATATGTTATCACTAAACCCAAGCGGATTTGTCTGTTTTGATTGTACTAATGCTGCTAATAGAGAATTGTGTGAAGTTTTGTATGAAGGAAGTTTTCAAGTGTAGGGAGAGAAGAATGATGTGATGAGATGAAGAATGGACAAAAGCTCAAGCTTGGGGATGCCCCTGCACCCGAAGAAATATCCAAGAGGTACAAGCGTCAAAGCTTGGGGATGCCCAAAGCATCTCCTCTTCATCAACAAAGCAACATGTCATCTCTCTATCGCTATATTTTTATTGCTTCATACGATGTGTGTTGATCTTGGAGCGTATTTATTTTTGTTTTTTTGTTTAGTTTAGTTTTGTTTGCTGCAACATATGTTGGATACCGACACATTTGTTTTGGAGAAAGACCCGCTCCGTTTTAATTGCATAGAACGCTCTAGTTTTCACTATTATTGTTCTGCGAGTGTTCTAGTTTTCTAGTACTGCGTTTAGCTCTTGTTCTTTCACTTGAATTTTGTTCAGAACTCGTTAGTATTCTTTATTTTTGTATGATTAGTGATACATCTCAAACGTATCTATATTTTTTGATGCTCCATGCTTGTTTTACACTAATTCATATATGTTTTGCTTACACTTCGTTGCACTTTTACATGATTTTCGGCACTAACATATTAACAAGATGCCACAGTGGCAGTTCCCTGTTTTCTGTTGTTTTTGTATTTCAGAAAAGTTTTACAGGAAATATTCTCGGAATTTGACGAAAAAAGCCAAAGTCAATATTTTACCGAAACAAAGACGAAGTCTAGAGGGGGGGTCGAAGATGCACCACAGGGTGGCCAAACCACCCCATGGCGCGGCCTAGGTCTGGCCCGCGCCAAGGGGGGTCTGGGCCCACCAGACACCCTACCGACCAAAATCCTTCGCATATATATACATCTTCTCGAGAAAACCCTGGACACCCGAGCCTCCATCCATGAAAAGTTCCATCGTGGCTGCCATCGCATAACCCATCTCGGGGGGTTTTGAAGCTCTTCCCGGCACCCTGCCGGAGGGGGAAATCATCGCCGCAGGAATCTACATCGTCATGCCCGCCTCCGGAGTGATGCGTGAGTAGTTCATCCCTGGAATATGGGTCCATAGCAGTAGCTAGATGGTTGTCTTCTCCACTTTGTGCTTCATGTATAGATCTTGTAAGCTGCCCTACATGATCAAGATCATCTTTATGTAATGCTATATGTTGCGTTTGTTGTGATCCGATGAATATGGTATACTATGTTGAGATTGATTATATATTCATGTCATATGTTATTTGTGATCTTGCATGCTCTCCATTGCTAGTAGAAACTCTGGCCAAGTGGACACTTGTGACTCTAAGAGGGGGTATTTATGCTCGATAGTAGGTTCATGCCTCTAGTTTTCTGGGAGATCGAGTGACATTTAACTTATAAGGTTGTAGATGTTTTGTTGCTACTAGGGAGAAAACAACAATGTTTTGTCCGAGGGTAATTCTATTTTTTACTTTACACACATTGCTTAATGCGATAGTCCGTTGCTTGTAACTTGATACTAAAAGGGGTGCAGACGCTAACCGGAAGGTGGATTATTAGTCATAGACGCAGTTGGATTACTGTCTATGTATTATGTTGTAATGCCCATATCAAACCTCATAGTAATCATCTTGTCATGTATTGGTCGATATTCTATCAATTGCCCTGCTATAATTTGTTCACCCAACATTCTATTATCTTTATGGAGAGACACCTCTAGTGAACAGTGGACCCCGATCCTATTTCCTTTACTGATAAATTCTACTGCATTTTTTTTGTTTACTTTCTGCAAACATCTCTTTCCGCTCGATACATCTAATTCTTTGTGTTCAGCAAACCGATGAGATTGACAACCTCACTGCAAGTTGGGGCAAAGTACTTTGGTTGTGTTGTGTGCAGGTTCCATGTTATTGCTGACGCCGGTAGTGCGCCCTGCCACTAGTCAGCCAGCAACACCTTCAGAAGTCATGCCTTTCTCCTACTGGTCGATTGAACCTTGGTTTCGTACTGAAGGAAAACTTGCTGCTCTGCTCATCACACCTTCCTCTTGGGGTTTTCTAACCGCTTCCACAACAACTGCCAACAAGATTATCTGGCGCCATCATCGGAGCACCATCAAGATTTTCTGGCGCCGTTGCTGGGGAGAAAGAGGATTTCTGCATGGGGAGCCTCTCATTTCCAATCTTTTACTTTCTTATAGTTTGCTTAGTTTACTTTACTTTGTTTTGTTTGATTTATTATAACAAAAATACAAAAAAATTAGTTTTCTTTTACGGTCATCTTTATATCAAAAACACAAAAAAATAGTTTCTATTATAGCTGTTATTTCTTTTGCTTAGTTTATTCCATGCTTACTTTCCATGTTGATGTTTCTTGTTTTTTATTTTCACTAGTTAGGCTTAATGGAAAACAACACAAAAATTAGAGAACTTTAAAGTATTTACCTTGAGTCAGGACATGAAGTGTTCGAAGAGAAAATTTAAAAACCTACGAAACTTTATTTGCATGCTAATGGCAATGATATTAGTACGAATTCTTTGAACACTATTATTGCTAATGCTATGGAAAAGTCTAAGCTTGGGGAAGCTAGTTTTCATGAAAATGACTTCCCCCGCTTTAGAGGAGAAATTTTGCTATGATGATTACAATGATGAATATGATATTTTCAGTCCACCTACTATTGAGGAGAAACTTAATTATGATTACAATATGTCTCATATATCTAATGATTATGGTGATGAGAATAATAATGATAGCTATTTTGTTGAATTTGCTCCCACTACAATTAATAAGAATGACTATGCTTATGTGGAGATTACTAATTATTTTATTCATGTGTCTCATGATAAGAATGCTTTATATGATAGTTATATTGTTGAGTTTATTCATGATGCTACTGAAAACTATTATGAGAGAGGAAAATATGGGTGTAGAATTTTTTATGGTACTAAAACACCTCTCTATACGCTGAAAGTTTTGAAGTTACTCTTGTTTTATCTTCCTATGCTTGTCACTTTGTTCTTTGTGAATTTATTTGTGTACAAGATTTCTATGCATAGGAAGTGGGTTAGACTTAAATGTGTCTCATATTTGCTCCTTGATGCTCTCTTTTGCTTCAACTCATATTTCTTACGTGAGCATCTTCTTAAATTACTGAGCCTAGCTAAAGGCATTAAAGAAAAAACGCTTATGGGAGACAACCTATTGTTTTATTTTCTGTAATTTTTCTTTCTGTTGAGTCTTGGAAGTTATTGACTCTATAATAACCTCTCCTTATCATTTTTATTTCGTTTTTGTGCCAAGAATAGCCTCTAATAGGAAGAAAGTAAGATTTGGGGAAGTTGCTGTCCTGAAAACAGATTCTGTGTTGCTATCATAAAAATTCGTAAAAATATCCAGAGAGTAATTTTGAGTTGTTATTTTTTATCCATATGCCCCAGGTTATTATCTAACTTTCGTTAGTTGACCACGTTTCAAGATAAGCAACAGAGGATTTTTAAAAAATTCGATCTTTACATGTTGTTCTGTTTTGACAGATTTCTGCACTATTTGCATTATTTGCCTCTTAAATCTCTTTCTTTTTCAGTTCTTTTGATCAAAGAGCTTTTTGAAGAGTTGCTACAGTAGCTAGTGCTTAAATAGATGCTTGATATATGTTAGTACTAAACCCAAATGGATTTGTTTATTTTGATTGTACTAACGCAGAGAATTGTGTGAAGTTTTGTATGAAGAAATTTTCAAGTGTGGGGAAAGAAGAATGATGTAATGAGATAAAGTATGGACAAAATCTCAAGCTTGGGGATGCCCCTGCACCCCAAGACATTTTCAAGAGGTGCAAACGTCAAAGCTTGGGGATGCCTATCCCCTCTTCATCAACAAAGCAACATGTCATCTCTCTATGCGCTATATTTTTATTGATTCATACGCTATGTGTTGTTCTTGGAGCGTTTTTATTTTTGTTTTTTGTTTTTTTGTTTTGTTTGCTGTAGCATATGTTGGATCCTGGCACATTTGTTTTGGAGAAAGACCCGCTCCTTTTTAATTGCGTGGAACACTCTAGTTTTCATTGTTATTGTTCTGCGAGTGTTCTAGTTTTTAGGTACTGCGTTTAGCTCTTGTTCATTCACTTGAATTTTGTTCAGAGCTTGTTAATATTCTTTATTTATGTATGATTAGCTCTATGGTCTATAATGTATTTCATCTCTGAGAGTTATTTCAAATTAGTTGATTGGTGTTGGATACGAGTAAAATATTTCATGACTATAGTGATGCAAAATGAAGCTTGTCTAGACTGTGGCATAGACTTTGGCATGTCATGTTGGATGTTATTCTTGTCATATGTTTAGTATTTATTATTGTAGCATGACTTGTTTCAAATGGCTGAGAGTGCATAATGTGTCGTTGAAAGAATCATGTGTTGTTTCTATCATAGAAGCATAATATTGTGGTATTCTCCTTTGATGCTTTATTATTGGGTTGACTTGGCGCATGCTTACACCATGTTATGACTGTAACCAATCAACTAAAGCCTCTATGATCATTTAGTTTTTGACTTGTAATATCACTTTATGCTTTGATTGATAATGTTTTGTCGCTATGCATGATTATGGCCACTATTGCTCTCTTAGTTGGTCGCTCCCAGTTTTTTGCTAGCCTTCGCCTGTGTTGAGTATGAACTCTACTTGTGCATCCAACCACTAATAACCAAAGTTTGCCAATTAAGTCCACCATATCTACCTACTAGCATTATTTCTATTCCAAGTATATTCATCATGTTTTTATTTATCTTCCAAATTAAATTTTGGCATGAGAAAATTAGTCAGTAAAGCTCTCACGAACTTGATGACACATTTACTTTCTTGCATTTAATAAACTTGATCATTGTGACTATCTTATGAAGTTTATATGTTTGCAAATTGCGAGTTGGGAGTTAGTATAACCATGCTTTCATGAGGAACACTTTCGACATTGCAGTTATTCATATTTCGTTGATGTCATGTTCTTCTGTATGATAGCGGTGCAAAATAAAATGGAAACTTGTAAGTCCATGGAGTTTGTATATGAGTTAGGAAACCGGCCGCTAATCTAAGCCATGCATCATTCATGGTGGAAATTTACAGAACTATAGTGAGCATTCTATGAAGCATTTTCAAAGCTATACCCATAGTAAATAAAAAATTGCTGAGATGCTCATTGTATGTTTGTCTTGTCATTTTGGCATGAGATTGCTCCTACAAGAGTACTTCCATATCATCGGGCAAGAGGTATGATACGTCTCCAACGTATCGATAATTTATTATGTTCCATGCTACATTATTGATGATATCTACATGTTTTATACACATTATATGTCGTATTTACGCATTTTCTGGAACTAACCTATTAACAAGATGCCGAAGAGCCGTTTGTTTTTTTGGTTTTTTAAATCCTAGTAAGGAAATATTCTCGGAATTGGACGAAATCAACGCCCAGGGTCCTATTTTTGCACGAAGCTTCCGAAGACCCGGGGAAAGGAAGTGAGCCACGAGGCGCCGCCACAACAGCGGCGCGCCCAGCCCTTGGCCGTGCCCTGTGTGTGGGGCCCTCGTGCCACCCTTGACCTGCCCTTTCGCCTACTTAAAGCCTCCATCGCAAACCACCAGCATAGAGCCACGATACGGAAAACCTTCCAGACGCCCGCCGCGAATCCCATCTCTGGGGATTCAGGAGATCGCCTCCGGCACCTGCCGGAGAGGGGAATCATCTCCGGAGGACTCTTCATCGCCATGATCGCCTCCGAGTGATGAGTGAGTAGTTCACCCCCGACTATGGGTCCATAGCGTAGCTAGATGGTCGTCTTCTCCTTATGTGCTTCATTGTTGGATCTGTGAGCTGCCTAACATGATCAAGATCATCTATCGTAATACTATATGTTGTGTTTGTGGATCCGATGGATCGAGAATACTATGTTATGGTGATTATCAATCTATTACTTATGTGTTGTTTATGAGCTTGCATGCTCTCCATTATTAGTAGAGGCTCTGGCCAAGTTTTTGCTCTTAACTCCAAGAGGGAGTATTTATGCTCGATAGTAGGTTCATGCCTCCATTGATATCTGAGATCGTGAAAGGTTCTAAGGTTGTGGATGTGCTGTTGCCACTAGGGATAAAACATTGATGCTATGTCTAAGGATGTAGTTGTTGATTACATTACGCACCATACTTAATGCAATTGTCTGTTGTTTGCAACTTAATACTGAAAGGGGTTCGGATGATAACCTGAAGGTGGACTTTTTAGGCATAGATGCGTTGGATGGCGGTCTATGTACTTTGTCGTAATGCCCAATTAAATCTCACTATATTTATCATATCATGTATATGCATTGTTGTGCCCTTTTCTATTTGTCAATTGCCCGACTGTAATTTGTTCACCCAACATGCTTTTATATTATGGGAGAGACACCTCTAGTGAACTGTGGACCCCGGTCCTATTCTTTACATCGCATACAATCTACTGCAATACTTGTTTTACTGTTTTCGCAAACAATCATCTTCCACACAATACGGTTAATCCTTTGTTACAGAAGCTGGTGAGATTGACAACCTCACTGTTTCGTTGGGGCAAAGTACTTGGTTGTGTTGTGCAGGTTCCACGTTGGCGCCGGAATCCTGGTGTTGCGCCGCATCATATTTCGCCACCATCAACCTTCAACGTGCTTCTTGACTCCTACTGGTCCGATTAAACCTTGGTTTCTTACTGAGGGAAACTTGCCACTGTGCGCATCATACCTTCCTCTTGGGGTTCCCAACGGACATGTACATCTACGCGCATCAAGCAAATTTCTCGCGCCGTTGCCGGGGAGATCAAGACACGCTGCAGGGGAGTCTCCACTTCCCAATCTCTTTACTTTGTTTTTGTCTTGCTTTATTTTATTTACTACTTTGTTTGCTGCACCTAAACAAAACACAAAAAAATTAGTTGCTAGTTTTACTTTATTTACTGTCTTGCTCTCTATATCAAAAACACAAAAAAATTAGTTACTTGCATTTACTTTATCTAGTTTGCTTTATTTACCTTTGCTAAAATGAATACCCTTGAAAATACTAAGTTGTGTGACTTCACAAACACAAATAATAATGATTTCCTATGCACACCTATTGCTCCACCTGCTACTACAGCAGAATTCTTTAAAATTAAACCTGCTTTACTAAACCTTGTTATGAGAGATCAATTTTCTGGTGTTAGTTCTGATGATGCTGCTGCCCATCTTAATAATTTTGTTGAACTTTGTGAAATGCAAAAATATAAGGATGTAGATGGTGATATTATTAAATTGAAATTGTTTCCTTTCTCATTAAGAGGAAGAGCTAAAGATTGGTTGCTATCTTTGCCTAAGAATAGTATTGATTCATGGACTAAATGTAAGGATGCTTTTATTGGTAGATATTATCCTCCCGCTAAAATTATATCTTTGAGAAGTAGCATAATGAATTTTAAGCAATTAGATACTGAACATGTTGCTCAAGCATGGGAGAGAATGAAAACTTTGGTAAAGAATTGCCCAACCCATGGACTGACTACTTGGATGATCATCCAAACCTTCTATGCAGGACTAAATTTTTCTTCGCGGAATTTATTGGATTCAGCTGCTGGAGGTACCTTTATGTCCATCACTTTGGGGGCGGCTACAAAGCTTCTTGATGATATGATGATAAATTACTCGAATGGCACACAAGAGCTCCACAAGGTAAGAAGGTAAATTCTGTTGAAGAAACCTCTTCCTTGAGTGATAAGATTGATGTGATTATGTCTATGCTTGTGAATGGTAGATCTAATGTTGATCCAAATAATGTTCCTTTAGCTTCATTGGTTGCTCAAGAAGAAAATGTTGATGTGAATTTCATTAAAAATAATAATTTCAACAACAATGCTTATAGGAACAACTCGGTAATAACTATAGGCCATATCCTTCTGCTCATGGTAATGGTTATGGTAATTCTTATGGGAATTCTTACAACAATAATAGGAGTGTACCCCTGGTCTTGAAGCCATGCTTAAAGAATTTATTAGTACACAAACCGCTTTTAACAAATCTGTTGAGGAAAAGCTTGATAAAATTAATATTATTGCTTCTAGAGTTGATAGACTTGCCTCTGATGTTGATCTATTAAAATTGAAAGTTATGCCTAATGAGGATATTGATAATAAGATTACTACTACAGCAAATGCCATCCAAGTTAGAATTAATGAGAATATAAGATTAATGGCTGAATTGTGCTAGGTGGGATAGAGAAGAAAATGAAAAATTAGCTAAAGAGAATAATGTAGCTAAAGTTTGGACTATTACCACCATTAGTAATGATAATGATTCACATGTTGCTGCACCTCCTACTATCAATGGTAAAATAATTGGTGTTGGCAATGTTTCTACTCCTAGTGCAAAGTGTACAAAACTGCCTGAAATTGCTAAATGCTGAAATGGATAAAACGTGAATTTTTCCAACCTTGGGGACAATGATCCCATTGTTGTAGCTCATAATGATTTAGATTTTGATTATTGCCACATCTCTGAAGTTATAAAGTTCTTACAAAAACTTGCTAAAAGTCCTAATGCTAGTGCTATAAATTTGGCCTTTAGAAAACACATTACAAATGCTCTCATAAAAGCTAGAGAAGAGAAACTAAAACTTGAAACTTCTATTCCTAGAAAGTTAGAAGATGGTTGGGAGCCCATCATTAAAATTAAATTCAATGACTTTGAATGTAATGCTTTATGTGATCTTGGTGCAAGTATTTCGTTATGCCTAAAAAGATTTATGATATGCTTGACTTGCCACCAGAAGAATTGTTATTTGGATGTTAATCTTGCCGATAATGTTAAAAAGAAACCTTTAGGGAGGATTGATAATGTGCGCATTACGGTTAACAATAACCTTGTCCCTGATTTTGTTGTCTTGGATATCGAATGCAATGCATCTTGTCCTATTGTGTTGGGAAGACCTTTTCTTTGAACCGTTGGTGCTGTTATTGATATGAGGGAAGGTAATATTAAATATCAATTTCCTCTCAAGAAAGGTATGGAACACTTCCCTAGAAAGAGAATGAAGTTGCCTTTTGATTCTATTATTAGAACAAGTTATGATGTTGATGCTTCTACTCTTGATGTTACTTGATTTGCACTTTCTGCGCCTAGCTGAAAGGCGTTAAAGAAAAGAGCTTATGGGAGACAACCCATGTTTTTACTACAGCAATTTTTGTTTTATTTGAGTCTTGGAAGTTGTTTACTACTGTAGCAACCTCTCCTTATCATGTTTTTGTGCCAAGTAAAGTTTCTATGCTAAAGTTGATGTTATATTTGGGATCGCTGCGCAGAAACAGCATTGCTGTCTGTCACGAATTCTGGCATAAGTCTCTGTAGAAAATTTGAAAAAATCTGCAAAATTACGAGCGTGATCCTCAGATATGTATGCAACTTTCATTAGTTTTGAGTTTTTCCATTTGAGCAAGTCTAGTGCACCTTTCAGGTTCGTCTTTACGGACTGTTCTGTTTTTGACAGATTCTGCCTTTTATTTCGCATTGCCGTATTTGCTATGTTGGATGAATTTCTTTGATCCATTAATGTCCAGTAGCTTTGTGCAATGTCCAGAAGTGTTAAGAATGATTGTGTCACCTCTGAATATGTGAATTATTAATTGTGCACTAACCTCTAATGAGTTTGCTTGAAGTTTGGTGTGAAGGAAGTTTTCAAGGGTCAAGAGAGGATTATGATATATTATGATCAAGAGGAGTGAAAGCTCTAAGCTTGGGGATGCCCCGTGGTTCATCCCTGCATATTTTAAGAATACTCAAGCGTCTAAGCTTGGGGATGCCCAAGGCATCCCCTTCTTCATCGACAACATCATCAGGTTCCTCCCCTGAAACTATATTTTTATTCAGTCACATCTTATGTTCTTTACTTGGAGCGTCGGTTGTTTTTGTTTTTGTTTTTGTTTGAATAAAATGGATCCTAGCATTCACTGTGGGAGAGAGACGCTCCGCTGTTGCATATGGACAAATATGTCCTTAGGCTTTACTCATAATATTCAAGGCGAAGGTTGAAACTTCTTCGTTAAATTGTTATATGGTTGGAATTGGGAAATGCTACATGTAGTAATTCTAAAATGTCTTGGATAATGTGATACTTGGCAATTGTTGTGCTCATGTTTAAGCTCTTGCATCATATACTTTGCACCCATTAATGAAAAAATATATAGAGCTTGCTAAAATTTGGTTTGCATATTTGGTCTCTCTAAGGTCTAGATAATTTCTAGTATTGAGTTTTGAACAACAAGGAAGACGGTGTAGAGTCTTATAATGTTTACAATATGTCTTTTATGTGAGTTTTGCTGCACCGGTTCATCCTTGAGTTTGCTTCAAATAACCTTGCTAGCCTAAACCTTGTATCGAGAGTGAATACTTCTCATGCATCCAAAATCCTTGAGCCAACCACTATGCCATTTGTGTCCACCATACCTACCTACTACATGGTATTTCTCCGCCATTCCAAAGTAAATTGCTTGAGTGCTACCTTTAAAATTCCATCATTCACCTTTGCACTATATAGCTCATGGGACAAAATAGCCTTAAAAACTATTGTAGTATTGAATATGTACTTATGCACTTTATCTCTTATTAAGTTGCTTGTTGTGCGATAACCATGCTTCTGGGGACGCCATCAACTATTCCTTGTTGAATATCATGTGAGTTGCTATGCATGTCCGTCTTGTCTGAAGTAAGAGAGATCTACCACCTTAATGGTTGGAGCATGCATATTGTTAGAGAAGAACATTGGGCCGCTAACTAAAGCCATGAATCATGGTGGAAGTTTCAGTTTGGACATATTTCCTCAATCTCATATGAGAATAATAATTGTTGCTACATGCTTATGCATTAAAGAGGAGTCCATTATCTGTTGTCCATGTTGTCCCGTATGGATGTCTAAGTTGAGAATAATCAAAAGCGAGAAATCCAAAATGCGAGCTTTCTCCTTAGACCTTTGTACATGCGGCATGGAGGTACCCCTTTGTGACACTTGGTTGAAACATGTGTATTGCGAAGATCCGGTAGTCCAAGCTAAGTAGGACAAGGTGCGGGCACTATTAGTATACTATGCATGAGGCTTGCAACTTGTAAGATATAATTTACATAACTCATATGCTTTATTACTACCGTTGACAAAATTGTTTCATGTTTTCAAAATAAAAGCTCTAGCACAAATATAGCAATCGATGCTTTCCTCTTTGAAGGACCTTTCTTTTACTTTTATTGTTGAGTCAGTTTACCTATCTCTCTCCACCTTAAGAAGCAAACACTTGTGTGAACTGTGCATTGATTCCTACATACTTGCATATTGCACTTGTTATATTACTCTATGTTGACAATATCCATGAGATATACATGTTATAAGTTGAAAGCAACTGCTGAAACTTAATCTTCCTTTGTGTTGCTTCAATACCTTTACTTTGATTTATTGCTTTATGAGTTAACTCTTATGCAAGACTTATTGATGCTTGTCTTGAAGTACTATTCATGAAAAGTCTTTGCTTTATGATTCATTTGTTTACTCATGTCATTACCATTGTTTTGATCGCTGCATTCATTACATATGTTTACAATAGTATGATCAAGATTATGATGGCATGTCACTCCAGAAATTATCCTTGTTATCGTTTGCCTGCTCGGGACGAGCAGAACTAAGCTTGGGGATGCGATACGTCTCCAACGTATCGATAATTTCTTATGTTCCATGCTACATTATTGATGATATCTACATGTTTTATACACATTATATGTCGTATTTACGCATTTTCTGGAACTAACCTATTAACAAGATGCCGAAGAGCCGCTTGTCTCGCTATTTTTGGTTTCAAATCCTAAGGAAATATTCTCTAATTGGACGAAATCAACGCCAGGGTCCTATTTTTGCACGAAGCTTCCGAAGACCGCGGGAAAGGAAGGGCCACGAGGCGCCGCCACAACAGGCGGCGCGGCCCAGCCCTTGGCCGCGCCTGGTGTGTGGGGCCCTCGTGCCACCCCTTGACCTGCCCTTTCGCCTACTTAAAGCCTCCTTCGCGAAACCCCCCACGAGAGCCACGATACGGAAAACCTTCCAGAGACGCCGCCGCCGCGAATCCCATCTCGGGGATTCAGGAGATCCTCCGGCACTGCCGGAGAGGGGAATCATCTCCCGGAGGACTCTTCATCGCCATGATCGCCTCCGGAGTGATGAGTGAGTAGTTCACCCCCGGACTATGGGTCCATAGCAGTAGCTAGATGGTCGTCTTCTCCTTATGTGCTTCATTGTTGGATCTGTGAGCTGCCTAACATGATCAAGATCATCTATCGTAATACTATATGTTGTGTTTGTCGGGATCCGATGGATAGAGAATACTATGTTATGGTGATTATCAATCTATTACTTATGTGTTGTTTATGATCTTGCATGCTCTCCGTTATTAGTAGAGGCTCGCCAAGTTTTTGCTCTTAACTCCAAGAGGGAGTATTTATGCTCGATAGTGGGTTCATGCCTCCATTGATATCTGGGATCGATTAAGGTTCTAAGGTTGTGGATGTTGCCACTAGGGATAAAACATTGATGCTATGTCTAAGGATGTAGTTGTTGATTACATTACGCACCATACTTAATCCAATTGTCTGCTTGCAACTTAATACCGAAAGGGGTTCGGATGATAACCTGAAGGTGGACTTTTTAGGCATAGATGCAGTTGGATGGCGGTCTATGTACTTTGTCGTAATGCCCAATTAAATCTCACTATATTTATCATATCATGTATATGCATTGTTATGCCCTTTTCTATTTGTCAATTGCCCGAGTAATTTGTTCACCCAACATGCTTTTATCTTATGGGAGAGACACCTCTAGTGAACTGTGGACCCCGGTCCTATTCTTTACATCGCATACAATCTATGCAATACTTGTTTTACTGTTTTCTTCGCAAACAATCATCTTCCACACAATACGGTTAATCATTTGTTACAGCAAGCCGGTGAGATTGACAACCTCACTGTTTCGTTGGGGCAAAGTACTTTGGTTGTGTTGCAGGTTCCACGTTGGCGCCGAATCCCTGGTGTTGCGCCGCATCATATTTCGCCACCATCAACCTTCAACGTGCTTCTTGACTCCTACTGGTCCGATTAAACCTTTGTTTCTTACTGAGGGAAACTTGCCACTGTGCGCATCATACCTTCCTCTTGGGGTTCCCAACGGACGTGTACATCTACGCGCATCAAGGTACCCCGTTGGCGGTTCTCGATGATACATATATACTTACAATGGCAAAAACTTATTTGAGACCTAAGTTGAGTAGCATGAGGTTTAGGTACTCATATTCAAGGGGCATGACATTTTCAACTTGTGATTTGCAAGCATATAGATCATATTTGATTAACATTAACTTTAACCATTCAAGATGCTTATGATAGGGGCAATGAGAGCTCAAAGATAATGAATACCATACTTTTTGGAAGGTTTATAAAACTTGTTTACCTTGCTTACTCTGCAAAGAGCCTCTCTTTTACTTTTATGCTGAGTCTTCATCTTCTACTTTATGCACCAATTAAGAGAGCATAGTTGTTATTCTTAGGGCAATGTACACGGTCTCAAAATTATTATTGATTCATTCGTGATTATTACTATTGCTTGTTCTTAAATTACTTGTATTTAGTCACCTTTTGAACTTTGAAGGTGTCATAGCATTTATGTTTTGCTACTTCATAATGGACATGTTGAGTTCCACTTTGTTATGTTTACTCTATGCTCATAAATAAACAGTTGCTTTCAATGCACTATTATTCATGATCCTTTGTTTGAGTTACTCTTCATGTTATAACGTAGTTGCTAAGTTCTATTGAATTATATCTATCATGCCTATGTTTAGAGTACTTTGATCCCAGCTCACAATGGTTTACAATGCTTGATCAAGATTGTGTTGGCTACATGTCACCTCAAAAATTATTTTGTTATCACTTACCTACTCGAGGACGAGCAGGAGTTAAGCTTAGGGATGCTTGATACGTCTCAAACGTATCTATAATTTTTGATTCTCCATGCTTGTTTTACACCAATTCATATATGTTTTGCTCATACTTCATTGCACTTTTATACATTTTCCGGCACTAACCTATTAACAAGATGCCACAGTGCCAGTTCCCTGTTTTATGTTGTTTTTGTATTTCAGAAAATTTGTACAACAAATATTCTCGGGATTGGACGAAACAAAAGCCGAAGTCAATATTTTACCGTAACGAAGATGAAGTCCGAAGAGGAGACGAAGAGGAGCCACAGGGGGGCCAAACCACCCCTTGGCGTGGCCAGGCCTGGTCCCACGCCAAGGCATGGTGTGGCCGACCCAGGTGGCCACCGCCATCGCCCCTCGGCCTATTTATTCACAATCTAGAGAAAACCCTGAATACCAGAGCCTCCATCTATGAAAAGTTCCATCGCGGACGCCATCGCAGAACCCATCTCGGGGGGTTCCGAACTCTTCCCGGCACCCTGCCGGAGGGGGAAATCATCACCGGAGGCATCTACATCGCCATGCCCGCCTCCGAAGTGATGCGTGAGTAGTTCATCCCTGAACTATGGGTCCATAGCAGTAGCTAGATGATTGTCTTCTCCAATTTATGCTCCATGTTTAGATCTTTTGAGCTGCCCTACATGATCAAGATCATCCTTATGTAATCCTACATGTTGTGTTTGCTGGGATCCGATGAATATTGTATACGATGTTGAGGTCGATTATATATTCATGTCATATGTTATTTGTGATCTTGTATGCTCTCCGTTGCTAGTAGATACTCTGGCCAAGTAGATGCTTGTGACTCAAAGAGGGGGTATTTATGCTCGATAGTAGGTTCATGCCTCTAGTTTTCTGGAAGAGTGACAATGACTTCTAAGATTGTAGATGTGCTGTTGCTACTAGGGAGAAAACAACAATATTTTATCCGAGGGTAATTGTATTGTTTACTTTACACACATTGCTTAATGCGATAATCTGTTGCTTGCAACTTAATACTAAAAGGGGTTCGGACGATAACCGAAAGGTGGATTATTAGTCATAGACACAGTTGAATTACGTTCTATGTATTATGTTGTAATGCCCAAATGAATCTCATAGTAATCATCTTGTCATGTATGGTCGATATTCTGTCAATTGCCCAGCTGTAATTTGTTCACCCAATATGTTATTTATCTTTATGGAGAGACACCTCTAGTGAACTGTGGACCCCGTTCTTTTCCTTTACACTGATAAATTCATCTATTGCAATCATGTTCTGTTTACTTACTGCAAAGCTATGTTCTTTTTAACTACTGCCAACATTTCTTTTCACTTGATACGTCTAATCCTTTGTGTTCAGCAAACCGGTGAGATTGACAACCTCACTGCAAGTTGGGGCAAAGTACTTTGATTGTGTTGTGTGAAGGTTCCACGTTGTTGCTGACGGCGGTAGTGCGCCCTGCCACTAGTCAGCTAGCAACACCTTCAGAAGTCATGCCTTTCTCCTACTGGTCGATTAAACCTTGGTTTCGTACTGAGAGAAAACTTGTTGTTGTGCTCATCACACCTTCCTCTTGGGGTTTCCCAACCGCTTCCACAACTACCGCCACCAAGATTGTCTGGCGCCATCACCGGAGCACCATCAAGGACCACCATTTGCTATGCTCTTGTTGCCAAATGCTCTAGTTGTTCTACTAAGTCGTGCATGTTTTGCAGGACTCTCATCTCGATATCATCTCTTCCTACAACATGGATTGTGACGGGATCATATGGTTCTCAAATTTGGTGTTGCACACCTTTGGTACGGTGGTGTAAAGGTCAGGCACCTGTGCAATCACTTCGACCTTCGAGATCTCATAGCGAATCAGTCACACTCATTCACCACTGAGGTTCTGAGGACCTAGTAGTAAAAAGCGAAAATAATAAAAAGGTGATTGAATAGTAAATAAATTATACTACATTATCTAGCAAAGCATGGAACAACATAGTGTAAAAAAATGAAACTTGGGAGGCCTAAAACGTTCTCAAGAAGTGTCGGATTTTGCACTGGCATTTACGTTTGGTATTCCAACTAGATATTACCATCTTTTACTCATGCATGTATGAGGGAGGAGCCTCTAAAGTGGGTGATTGTAGACTAGTCATCTTATCAACCACCCCATATAACAACAACAGTGTACCCGACAAGTCACCTACGTACACAAACTATTCAGGGTTCAACGGACCCCTATATGTGTATATGATTTGTGAGTCCCCTTTAATCCCCCTCTAGCCACATGATGGTAGATCAGCGTGAGGGTGTCACTTGACGCCTCCTTACCACCATATTCCTAGAAGTAATTCCCTCTTTTATCCCTAAGGCAAATATTGCGTGGAGCTCTTCACACAACATCAAAAGAGAGAACTAAAACATAATGCATGAAAAAATATAACCATCTTTATTTCACACCATAATATTTGTGAGGGTTTCTCCATCTTCCCAAGAACTAAAAGAACTACTCACTTATTGAAGGAAACAACATCATCGTAATAACTACTATACTAAACCTTAACAAACTTGATTTTTCTCAGATTTTTGACTTAATTTCTGTGTATTTACTGTGTTGACGCGTGGTTTGATTGCTCTTTTATTTCACCGTGGGCAGTTATGGGGGTGCCTTGCCGTTTCTGTCTCTTTTAACTAGGTCTGGTTCTTTCTATGGTGCTTTAGCTTTGGGTGTACGTAGCCATTTTACCTCTACCGCTGTCGCGTGTTGGGCCCAACCATGTAGTAAAGCGGTGCGGCGTCAGCTTTTTTTTTTTACCACCGCTCTAATTAGTCTTTCAGTCAGTCTCTACGAGGCTTCTGTAGAGAACTAGATTTTCTCTTCTAGATTTTCTCCTCAACCTCTGACTAGATTGGGGAAACCAGGAATTCTCCCCACCCCCTCTATCTGCATCTATCTACAGATTCTTGCCGGTTCCTACCACCGCCGGCTTGGCTCTCCCCATCACAACCAGTTCGTCGTCTTCGTGTCCCCTTCCGGCCATTCTTAAGCGTTGCTTTGGCCGCAAAGGCGGAGCATGCTGGTAGCTTGAATGCCCCCAACGCTTCGTCGATTCCATGGCGAGCGGCAGCACATTCTCGCCCCTGATTGTGCGGGAAGTAGACCCGCACTACGCAGGTTGTTCACGACCGCTATCCTACTCCACGGCCGCGGCGACGACACAACTTTCGTGTACGGCCCTGCCTCCCTCCGTTCCCTTCTTCTACTCTGAAATTTGTCTCTGACCTGGGTGCTATACATGGTTGAGCAGCGACTGGTGGTGTGAGTGGATCTATTCCGATGCGGGGAGCTGGGCAAGGAAGACTGCATAGGCAGGACCAAGGAACAGGCCGTGCGCCGTCGGCGTGGCAGGATGGATCAGAGGGTATGCGCTACTGGCGCCGACAACAGGTACGCCCGCAAGGAGGAGCCAGTGCTCCAGGACGTCGACATTAAGAGGGCCCGCCTCCACATCTGCCCAAGACCCAGCAGAACTACGAACGCCTCCCACTCCGTCCCCGCTGTAACGGCGATGCGCAGCCCGCGCAGCGACAACCAACGACCGCAGGTGATGACTTGCCAGAGAAAACTGTACTCTGTATTCTGCAAGCTCTGCGATTATAGATGATAGCAAAAAAGCATACGGTAGTGTTTTCCTTCTAACCTTTCAGGAAAAACACTGCATACACTTTTGTTGAATGGATTGATGATGAATTGTCTCAAGCTCTAAAAACATTAATACTGCTCTGATAAAAGGTAGAAGTTGGTGACAATTTGAGAGCTGACGACCTAATTTATTTAGTAAATGAAAAGAATCTGACATGGCAGTACTGTTTTGATGGCCAACTCATGATTTCTTTTGCTGCAGGGTGACATTAGCAGTACTGAAAACAAGCGCATGGGTCTCCATCTACGCAAGCAGTGTCGAAGAAAAGGTCAATATTATTGCTGAGTGATGACACTAGCAGTATTGAAGTAAATAGTGCGACTACAGACATGTACCAAGAATCAAGATATCCCACTAGGTGCTGATTCTCTCCCCTCTCTTTTCTTCAAGATGATCATTAGTTCCAGTTTTACAATTGTGTCGACTGATTGATATTGGTGATTGGATAGTTAGATATGATGAATTTGTTTACTCCTCTGTATTTTTGTTGAAATTTCGGTTTAGTTGCTACACCATTCATCCTAGAACACCAATATGTTCCTTCTCAAGGATAAAAGTTTTGCTACTTATATTGGTATGGATCACATCATAGACTAATTATTTAAGCTCTTACATAAGTTTTATGAAGTGCTACATGTATTGTTTGTTTGGTCTGATAGCCATTTTAATCTACCACGAATTATGCACTACATTTCAGAAATACGTTGATCCCCTTAATTAGAGTTTAAGATTAGTCTTGATCTGACCAGCTAAATTAGCGAGTACTTATTCATTGCCGTCACAAATAAACGGGCAGAAAGGTCACACATATGAGTACCTGTCAAGGGTGCTAAGATTAGTATATATGAGTAATTAACACATTATATGAAAAACTAACTAGCTTATGCATATATTATTTGAGTAAATAATCTGTTACATCTCTTGTGTTTAAAAGAGAGAAAAAAGACACATTTACTGGAAAATCCATTCTCCTTCATGATTCTTTGTAATGCTCCCAGTTTTTTTTTTGGAATTTCGGATAATATTGCACTCTCTGTGTTCTTGACATAGGCCTTTTGCAATTTAGCATCATACATCTACATGTGCTTTAATTGTAGTTTCATCCACTATTTTGGTGGAAACAATGAAGATCAGTTTGTCAGTTTCAGTCCACCATATTTGTGTATACATATCTTTTTGATCTATATATCTCTATGTGTTAGCTGATATCTTTTGTATGGAAAATTCTGCGCTAATCTTTTGGTATTACTCTTCGAATTACTCTTAAGATAACTATTAGACAAACAACACGGTTTTTCTTTCTTTCTGCAGATAGAATTAATAAGCTTTTAGATTCCTGTAGCAAACTATTATTTGTTTTATGTACATTTTACCTAATTTTACTATTAAAAGTATGGGATTGCATTTGCATGAATTGACGCACTCTGATGTGGCCTGTGGCCGTGGGCCTGGGCTAACCCTGAGGCAGTTGCACTGACCTTAAATGACCTGGAGTCATGGACGAGTTGATTATTCTGTGTCATATAATCGACTTGTGCTTTCTTCTCTCCAGGAAGTCACTCCCAGTGTTCCTACAATTAGCCAGATTTTACGGAGAGGTTGTTTTCATTGAGAAACCCAAGGTAGGGATGAGTAAGTACTGGTAGTATCATGCTGTTCTCTCCATTTATTAAGATATGATTAGTTTCCACTGGTTATAGGAAGAGTCTGTTATAGGATCATAATTGCTTGGTGTATTTCTCAATTTCTAACTTGCTTACTCTTATAGATTTTAAAGCCTGCCCACGCAATTCTATGTAATGAATGTACCAAATCCTTTCCAAATTTGATTCGAGGCACTCATAGCATCAAAGACACATTGATTGCTGCGGCTGTTGCTGCTACTGATGTTGTAGCACAATTTCACCACTAATTATTAGATGGAGGTGGTGTCAGGGAGTAAGTCTTAAGCTATGCACACTCTGGATGGTTGTGGCTGTGTGCTGGATTGCAAGAGGTGCACCATGGCTTATTCAAACACTCAGTCGGTACCCAGAGTACCAAATAAAGGTATTTCTTTTACTTTTAGTTATAATTTCAGAACTCAAGCCATACCCAAGCCTACTTAGTTTTATCCTATCTCGACGGTACCCGGAGTACCAAATAAAGGTATTTTTTTATTTTAGTTATAGTTTCAGAACTCAGGTCATATCCAAGTCCTACTCAGTTTTATCCTATCTCGAAATGTTATTTTGCCCCTTAGAACTTTGATTTGATAATAGTTTTTCGTGGTTTCGTAACAAAGGCTAGCAAGTTTACTGTTGGTTATGTGGCATTGGAAGACCTATGAAGCAACTATTTGATCACACTTATTTATTCACCATGCGAATTAACTTGAATTTGGTGATCCAAATCCTCTATTTCTATGTATAATATGCCTATGTATTTGATCTCTAGAAAAATAACAAAGGCCCAATCCTTAATACATGGATGTGTTATTACTTTGTTCAGGGCAGTAGGAACATGTGTGCTGAAATATATTCCTAAAGGAAGCAGTTTATATTAAAAATCAAGGTTCCACTGGAATCAAAGGCAGTATAAAAAAAACCTAAAACCCATGTTCGAGGATATACTCATTTTCCTATACCCAACCATACAATAGGTGAAAAGTGCGTACGCCTGTTGAGATTAGACATGTCATCTCCAACTTCCTTGGAAAATAAGCCATATATGTTTGTAAATCGGTTTTTATCAATATTTCCTTAGACACCACAGCATGCAGAGATTCAATTGTAGTGCTCTGTTTTCGTTTGCAACATGTAGAAGAATACAAAAAAAATCTTTTTGGTATATAATTGTAACGCATTCGTATCTTCTGTGTAAGTTAGTTTCTACGTGCTTCAACCATTTGGGAAAATTTGAGGCATTGTCGTCAAGTAAAGTCTGGACCATCGCCCAAATATATTTAGTTTACAAATTTGTAGTCAAGTTGGAGAAACCTAATACACTTCTTCAAGGCTTCAGTTGACAAACTATCAAACATTATAGTTGTATGCAACTTCATGTGTATTGCATAATTTGTTCCATTGTCTGGATAATATATTAGCTTAATTGTTAGATAGTTTTATGATAGTGTCATGTCATTTCACTGGCTTTGTGAAACTTTGTATTTCACTATGGGGAAAATTGAAGGAACGGACTCTTACACAATTATGGCTCTGCATCTCATACGTGAGGCAAAAATTAGGTGTAGTGCTTATCTCATTTAGGGATCACCTAAATATTTTGCATAGCCAATATCAGCGCCTATGTTGGGAGCATGATAAAAAGGTAGCACAACATGCATGCAGCCATGCACACCAACTGTGTCATATGTAAATTAGTATTTGCCGCTTTACTAGCTTAGATAATTATTTCTATTTTCCGTAGTGGTGTTTTTTCCTTCATTAAGCAAAAAAAAAATACCACACCATGCATGCAGCCATTCACACAAACTGTGTCATATGTAAATTAGTATTTGCCGCTTTACTAGCTTAGATAATAATTTCTATTGTATTTACTGCATGTGAGCATTATGGGGGCTGCATGTGGTGTACTTAGATTCTATCATACATGCAGTACAAGCAGCTATGTTTGCGATCTGTCACACTTGGGGATGCATATCTTTGGCAGCTTAGTTATAAATAATTTTCTCAGTGTGAGTTTATATATTCATTCTATAAGAGAATGATTCGTCCGTATTTCAGTCCCAAGATATTGTTTAAAATTGCGATATGTGGTCCAGATATACCAATGTGTGTATTACTATTTGACATACACATACATACCATATACCATGTTGACAGTAAAGTTAGCATGTTGTCATATCTAGCCAACAAATCATCAAATATGGTTGTTTAAGAACTCAGCAGTTGTTCTGGGGCATTGCAGAGGTAGTATTAGGCCAGACATTGTGGACTTCAGTGAAATACTTTTTAAATAAACAGTATAGGAACACATAAATGATTAAGATTTAGATACAACTCACAGGTTTTTCACCGTTCAGGTTATGATGTTTTTGAAACTGTAAAAAACTAAGGTGATAATACACATGAGGGATATAGATAACTTCCACACATAGTATTCTGAAATTGAGCAAATATGAAATTTTATAGGTTCAGTTTTTTGCTTAACTTAGTCAAGACATGAGAATTTTCATCGTTTTGCTTCATTAAATCTCACAATGAGAAACCTCCTATTGAGCCAGAGAAAACACAATAGGTTGTGGAACCGAAATGTTAGCCAAAGGGTTGGGTGTGGAATGAAGTTGAAACTTTACAACAATATCTTGGAGATGGTTACGCAAGAGATCTGTAGACAACTTATTTGTTCTGCTAGCTTCAACTACATAATTTTGTAAAGAAATTTGTTGCCTGCTACAGTTGCTGTCATGTTGCAGAGCTGAATATGGAAGACAAGCTAAATATTTGCCTTCTCACAGGAGTGAAAGATTAAGAGATGGGGAAAGATGAATGAAAATATCATTTCTCCCACACGTTTTTGGTATGATCTTTTATTAACTGCTATGTAAAAGTTGTTTTATTCATTTCTTGCAACTGAATCTTTGTAAGTTACCTATTTTTTTGCATCTATATATAAATATGGGTCTCTACAGTGCCGTTCGGTGGATTGCTGTGAGCTCCTGATTTCTTCTGTCTTTAATATATAGTATAGATTGGCAGCTTTGTGACCTTCTAAAGTAGTTCTAAAAACACAATTTTTTACGAAGTTTCAGTTGTGGCCTTGATTTGAATAGGCGAGCTCAGGCCAAAGACCAAAGAAGAAGCATATAGAGGCGCAAACTTAGATATGAAAGCCGCATGAGCCATCTATGCTGCATATCAGAAGCAATGAGAAAGGAGAGTGTCTCCTCGATTGGATATACAACGGCTGCCCAGATGATGGCAAAGCTGAACCTTCAACAGGGAGCTCACCAGTGCCACTATCCCATAACACAATAGGCGAAGGCAAGGAAATCGAACCAAGTAGAAAGATTCAAGATGATTGTCCTGGCATCTGTTCTACTGTTTTTACTCTCTGGTTATTCTTATTACCAAGTGTATGTCTTGATTTAATTGAATTGTACTATTTTGTTCATGTTTGATGGTGTAATGAATTTTTTGACAAGATACGAACTTACCAGCTAATCTGCACGTTAATACACCCATAATGTACTTCTGTTTGAACATTAGTGAAGGACACACTCTTAAAAAAAAGACACCATCATTTATTCTAAGACACATTCAGCGCGGCGTGCCGCCGCGCCCAAACCTTGCTAGTAATATGTAATAATAGGTTAAGGCCGTTGCGTTTCCTGCATCCTCCACGTTTGGACGGCGCGCCGTGGGGCCCAGTGTCGGTGTGTGGGCTGCCGTTCTGGTCTCTGTTCGGGCCTACGCTATTCTTTCCGTAGGTATTGTGGGTGGGGGTTGACTGACCGCGTTCTCGATTCCTGGCGGTATTCCTCCCCTAGGTTTGCTCTCGATTCTGCCCGATCCTCTCTCTCCGCTGACTGGTCTTGCCGGCTGCGACAGCTTTGCTCTTCAATCTGGCCGCTCTTCTCTCTTCCTTCGCGGATCTTGCCTGTTGCCGTGTTCAGCTGGTTACTGTTTCGGCGATCTGGGTCTGGAGGGGTGTTTCTTTGGCGGGATCTCTTCGCCTATTCGTTCGGCCGGCTGGTTTACTCCAGATACCTTATTCTTCTTGATTTCTTCCTCTTTCTTTTCTGGATGCATCTGCTCTTGATGGTCTATCTGCGTGCTGCTGTCTGTTTTTTCTAATGTTATGACAGATTTGTGGCTTTGTTGTTGATCTGCTGTTTTTGAATCTGCATGTTATTCCAGTCCTAATATATTGTATGTGGGTAAAGTTGTTGCGCGGTTTAATTGGATTGTGTGGTGATCTGCCTGTATGTTGCTTTTCGTTTTTTTAGCTGTTATGCCAGATTCATGTCTTCATTGCTGATCAGCAATTTAAGCTGCATGTTATTCCAGTCCTTTTTTTAAGCTGCATGTTATTCCAGTCCTAATACAATGCATGTGGGGTGAAGGTGTTGTGCGTTTTAGTTGAAGTGCCTGAAATCAAGCCTACAGTTATGATCTGTCAGCTAATGTGTGCTTTTATGAAAATTTATATGCTAGCTTTCGTTTTGCTGAATTTAGGTTGCAGGCTGGTGATTATGATTTTGCTATGCTTATCTAGAGAGATAGGAATCTGGTTTAGATTCAGATTCGTGTCATCATTGTTGGTCTGTTATTTTTTAAGATGCATGCTATTTCAGTGCTAATATAATACATGTGTTGTGTGTTTTACAATTGCTTGAAATGGAGGCCAGAGTTACGGTTTGCTAGCTAATGTCAGTGATGGTGGTTGTAGAATTTGTTGTTGCTCTCTTTGCTGGTTAGGTGAGGAATTGGATTTTGGCAGGTCTACTTTGGTTGGTTGATGGTGGGTTAGTGTTTTTTTTTTAGTTGCTCGGGGTTAGCTGTTTTGCTGTACGCAATGCCCGATGGTGCAGGTGGGTCGCGGTCATCAGGGAGGAAGCGTCGGGATATGTTTCGCTTGCTGTTCTTTTTTCTTTTTTTGGCTCTGTTTTATTCAGTTTGTGTTCTCTGTAGCGGATGTGGGCTGTGGTACGCAGCGGCGTGTGGCTCCGCGGTTGGCTTCATCTTTTGCGATCTCGGGTGCTCCGTGTTTTGTTTCTGGGTGTTCTCCGTGTTGGCATCGGGAGGCTGTTCCTTTGGTTTCGCCTTTGCCGCACTTTTTTGTTACTGTCCCTTCGTCTCGCCCTCCTGGTATTTTAGATTCTCAGGGAGACACTCTCCCCGGTTCCATTTCATGCCGAAAAGAAACCAGTGCCCTCCTGGTATTATTCTTTGATTCAGTGGTCTTTCATTTTTTTTCATCTTTGTTTCTTAGGGTTTGGTGTTTGCTGTAGGTGATCCTTTTTTTCCCGTATTTGTCCGTCAAGATGGCGCGTGAGAACCGAAGGCAGCGTCATGTTCGGAGGAGGCCTCATCTTTTTGGGGAATTCTGTATTTTTTCTGTTTCCTTTCTGGTTTTGTTTAGAATTCTGGTTTTGTTCGGAGGAGCTGGTGATTGGTTTCTAGAATGCATGCTAAATCTAGATGTGTTGTGCGTTTGTCCAGCTTGGGGGATGATTACTGGCACATGTAATGCTTTTAGGATGTTTTGCTGCTCATGTATTAAAACACGATGCACGTAACTAAATTGTGTAATATGGATGACAAAAGCAGATAGTTTATAAAATGGCTTTTCAGATTTTTTTACTATCGATTCTTGTGGTACATAACTGAATTGTGCAATATGGCTCAGTCGGGCTAATAGTTGTTTCATCTGTTATTAAATGTCACCTCTTTCTGACTGACTTCTTGTGCTACATAACTAAGCTGTTTACTGTGAATCAGTTGAGGTAGCCATGGTTTTCTGTCCTGTTAAAATGTGTGCTTTGAACACCTATCTTATTATTTGATTGACTTTCCATGTATAAGGGTCTTATTGTTTTCCCTGTAACTTCTGAAGAAGGTAATTTTTGGGCACGTGCTACATAATGGTTAGTTGCTTATAATATAGCTATAGCAGGCATGGAGAGCTAAACTTCGTGCAATGTTAGAATCGATGCCTTTGGGGTCTTATGCTATATATATGTGTTTAGAATATGTTAATGCAGTTTACATTTATAGGGAAGCTGTGCATTGATGCATAAAAACATAGTACCCCAGAATTCAATTTGTCGAGATGAATTTAAACTGTTGCTTGATCCAAGAAAATTATTCATGCTTTTTTTCTTTCTGCAGGCGATTCGTCTATCTCAGATGGCTGTCGCACGATGATATGTGTGTACAACCAAGGGCTAAACAAGCCTAAGCCAGATTCAGACAAGATAATATCCTGTGTTAGATATGATCTGCCAGCCGGAGAAAATCCTTTTGGGTTCAAGGTTAGGAAAACTTACGGAGGGCCTCGACGGTCAGAGGTAGAGGCATGGGAAAGCTTGGGTAAAGCGCTAATCTAGGAAATCATGCTGGAAACTGGGTATAATGTACAGTAGATGATATAAACTATCGCTTCTGCAATGTGGCCTGTAGCCAGTCCGCTGAGCGACATCGCATTTCTGGAGGTGCGACTTTGATGGCGCATTGTGCTCGGGAGAGCGATCGCGTGGCCACCGAGTCACTGAATGAAGTGATGGAAAAAACTTCCGTCCATATTCCTTCATTACGAGGACATGCTTCCCTTTTCTAAGGTTAAAGAGGCAGGCCATGGTATTGTGTTACCTGGACGTATGGAAGAGCTGGCTAGGGAGCTGATCAACCTAGCGAGGGGCGACAACGTCCCAGTACTGGACTTCATGGACTAGGAGGTATGGCCTGTGTTGTATCATTCCTCGGATGGTTCTTTGCCGTCAATGCACCTGTTTTTCTGTTTCTGAATGTCGTTGTTTTGCGTTTGCAGTTATGTCGATGCTGTCTGTCAATAGATTTGTCCAGGTTGTGATGTTGGTGGGAGACTGTTGGTGTGCTTCTCTGCAACGGTGTCGGTCTGTTTTGTAGGTGTGTTGGATTCAGCCGGCCTAAGGCAGGATGCAGATATGATTGCAGTGACTTTCCATATTGTGTTTTGTAGATATAGTACAACAGTTCCATATCCGTTGATGTATGTTTCAGAAGTACAGCTCGGGTATGTGAAGTATTCCAAAGCAAGATGCAGGTAAATGCGGTTTGGTATCTTGCCGTTTCTAGGATGGATTCAGAGTAGCTACGTGGTTGTATCTGTCCGTACCCTCGCAACTTTAATTTGAATAATATGCTCGAAAATACTGCGCAGAGATGCTTCACTTGATGACTGGTTGGTATTTTTCCAACGCGAAAAGAGCAGAGAAAGTCCATTCGTTCGGTGTTAATTATGCGGACAGCATGGTAGCAATGCGGTTGGTAGCAATGTAAAGTATGTGCATTGCGGTGGAGTACGAGTAAAAGAAGGATTTGCCAAATGCGCTGCGTTTAGTCGGTGCACTTAACGTTGATACGGTACGTTGCTTTTCACAGCTGGTTACATATTAGGCTGCAAGGCAGCACACTTGCTGCTGCAGAGAATGCACATGAGCTGGCCGTGTTTCTCGAGGGCATGTACCAGGTCGCCCACCTAACCGTGCGCGTCGTGATGCCTATGGACGATGATGGCGGCGTCGTGATGCCTATGGATGATGATGGCGGCGGAACCTGTCGAGGCCCGAGGGCATGTACCAGGTCGCCCACCCAGCCGGTGAGAAGGCGATTAGCGGCTTAAGTTGATCGAACCTCTTCGTTCGCCTCGCGTACATAGTCTAGGTTGTTCAGTGTCTTGCGACGGCTGTCACGTACTAGCTGCAGCTCGCGGGAGGCACGGATGCTCCGAGCGGCACTGGTGTCCATCGGTCTGGGCATCTGGCGGCGTGCTTGGCCGACCCATGCATAGTGTTCCTCACCAATGGTTACGCGTCGGCGTCCTCTTAGTTTTCGGAGCAGCCACTCTACTCGGCCGCATCACGATGGACGCACGCGGCTGGTGCCTAGGGGCAGGACGGCAGGTCGATCTGTACGTTGGACGAAGCCACGGTAAACACACTCCGTGCAGTGCTTCCGCTAGCATGTCGTGATGGCAGCTGCCCATTGTTCGGTGATTGCCTGCACAGCGAAGACGGCAGCGTCAGCTAACTGATTTGGTACAAACATGCTAGCCCACAATGGCAAACATAGCAAATGAATAGCTAGGCCTAACCAAATGTGTAATTGTTTAGCGGTGTTACTTTCAGAAATATATGGATTCATGTATGCAGGCTCGCTTGCGATATGAACTAGATGAACATTACTGAATTTGTATGTTGTCACCTGATGTCCATACAGTCGGTGTAGAACTGGTGTTTTCTCTCGCCTTCTTATTACCTCTGGTGTGCCGATTTTGGATGCGCTTGACTGTACAATAGCATAGCTTATGCTTTCAGTAAATGCAAATTGGTTGTTATAATGGTGTCTCTAGAGAGTTTCCGATGTCGTTTTAGATATGGTTGTCTTTGCTCTCCTTTGTATCATCATGTTAATTTGGTATGAAAGTATGTATATGGATTGATGCATTGGCACTTTTAGTGCTCTTGGACCTAAGATCTTCCAAGGGAGACATTTCTTTAATCTCATAAGTAGTTTGTTCCTCTGTTTTTGTTAGCTGAATCAAATTTAATCGTTCCACCAGCTTTTTACCCTTGTTGTATAGCTTGCTATATTCAAATTGTTTTTCGATGGTGCCTAGACATTAAGTTTGTGCGAATTCATATGTGCAAGCTGGCCAGCCTAATGGGCTGGATGTTGGCCTGACTACATCAAAATTTGTATAATTGGGTGTTATTATTTCATGTCCAGCTTAACGGGCTGGCTGTTGGGCTCCAGTTGACACAACCCACTAATCCATGCCTTGATTTTAGATAGATCAAACAATTTTTGCGTGGGCTCTATTTGTCAAAGCTTCCTATTGTTTTACTCCCAACGGGCTCCACTATTGCCGCCGGAGACATCCCCGCCGCCATCCTGACCGCCTGTTGCCGCCGCCGTCATCCGATCGTCGCCTCGCCGCAACGCCCAACCTGAGCAGCTGCCTCCGCCGGTCCACCGCCACGCCGCAACGCCCAGCCGAGCCGCTGCCTCCACCGGTCCATCACATTGCCGCTGCCTCCGACGGTCCATCGCCTCGCCACAACGCCCAGCCCAGCCGCTACATCCGCCGGTCCATCGCCTTGTCGCTGCCTCCGCCGGTCCATCTCCTCACTGCAACACTTTGCCCGAGCCGCTACCTTTGCTGGTCCACCGCATCCTGCCCCCTCTAAGCTTCTCTTACTCTCCATCTCCGGTGAGGTCCCGGTACCACCCGCTGAAAACCCTAAGTCGCTGCACATGCACCCTAAGGTTTGCTACCCCGCCTCCGATGCTGATGTCGCGACTTCCTTGGTGAAGGTGAGGCCGAGACCTCACCAGCGACGGGGACGATGCATCGCCACTGTGGATCACCATTGTGAACCTGCACCCTAAGGTTTGCCACATCACACTCCTGCGAGGTGGGTACACATAGATGATTAGATGCAACACGCAAAAAAGAGGTAGGGAATCACGACTGGTAGCCGGCGCGGCGAAGCGCGCTGCCTGTCTAGTAAAGGAAATAAGCTACATGAGAATGGATGAATACTCGTGCAGCTAGATCCACAAACAAGTTTAGGAAATACGAAAAGATGGATGAAGAAATGGTGATGGTGATGCAGAATGATGATGAATATGTCGCGTGGTGGTGATGAAGATGATGATCAAGCCATCAATGATCCGAGTAACGACGAGGATTGGTGCCCTTCTATTAATCCCCCCTCAAAATCCCTTCCGGAGGTAAGTTGTCAACTGCGTGTTCTGGTGTCCTACGAATGTCGAATCTCAGATCTATTTGAAAGGGGTGAAACTATTTGAAGAGACGAAGGCGGTGACATGTGGTACGACCACACCGTATGGGTGGGTCCCCACCGTACTAGTGGTCGCCAAACTCACTGATAGCTTTGTGTTCACTATTTTCTTAGCGACGTTTACACCAGGTGCTAAGGTAAAAATTCTTTATTGTTGTAATGGTCTTCAATAAACATATTTTCATCCAAAAACATCCTCTTAATTGAATGATTTCATTCCTTCTTTCCATTCCGATATGCTTTTAAAAACTAACATAAAAGGTGTGTGCGAGCGCGGTAAAATACCAAAATCCCACTATTATTTATGCAAAAGCATTAAATAAACATGCTTAAAAAATGCACTCATCACTAGTCTATCATTTTGTGTGTACAATGTGTGCTTCCTCATCTACAACAACAACTGATGCTAGATGGGATCTGAATCTGGATGTTGCACTGGAATTTCAGCTCATTTTCTGGCTAGTTTCACGAGCCAACAACATTCCGGAAGGAAAGCGGAGACTCCGGATACACGAATATTGTACTTACAGGTTTCTGAAGAAAAAAACATCAGCACTGGCTTGTTCAAAACTACCTACCAGTCCCCTAATCTTGGTGCCTCCGAAAGCTTGTCAACGCTAGCGATCACCGCTGACTGATAGAGCACATGTCAGCGAATGGGATTCATTTCTGAAAAGGTCATCTTGATGGGTGACTAGCCCATCGGAACAGGGGGGTTAAGCACCTTTCAGCGACCATGAATTTTGTACAAGTGTAAGATTGAGCACTGAGTATGTGGTTTGCATGCTATTGTTGGTACCATATCATTCTTTGTTGGTGCGGTTAGACTTTAAGATTGCCTCTAATCATTGTCATGTTTCACCGTTGTGAATAGTTACTTTTGTTACTAAGAGCATACTAAAAAATTGTATCCCAGTTTTTATATGCTTGTGTGTAATTAGATTCTTGTTATGTTTTGTTTCTAAGTTATTCTAAAATGATGATGCGCGAATGTTGGTTGCACGCCACTTCACCATTTGTGGGTTCATCGGATTACACTACATTGTGCTAAATGGATGAGGGAAGGGAAGGTTGGAGATCAAATCCTAGATTTATCATGTGGGAAATCACATGGACCCTCAAACTTAATGATGCGGTTAGGGTTTACCTTCTTGTTTACCTTATTTCGCATGGACACGGCAAGGGATATATCACGAGAGGTGTAATTCCGCGTGTACTGATGATTAGGCCATCTCTGAACCATATTAACTTTTATTTTAATTATTTATATCGTATAAGCCCAAAACCTTCTTAGAATAATTACTTCTCATCAATCATTCACCTATTATTACTTCAATGTTACATGCCAATTCGTGTAGCTCTTCGTTGGTTGGACACTCATTACTTATTGATACGCACTATAATCAACCCTTTACGCTAGCGGGTTCAACATGTTGATGACTTTACGATATTAGGGTGCCTGCATGTTCTGCTAATATTCTAAGCCGTAATAATGAAAAATACTTATTATTATTTTTGTTTCATAGCTTTGTCGTCCGCATATTAGGGAAGAATATAAATTAAATCTGGCTTCATATATTGGTATCAGACTTACCAATACGTCATCATAAATTATAATTATCGGAAGGGAAAATGTGGGTTTCAAATTAACAAAATACACAATACAAATCAACACCACAACATGATAAGTGTATTTCATATGAACCATACACTTGACTGAACAAAACAATTTTTTTTTGGGGAGGGGATGAACAATACATTTACAAATTAAGCACTGGAAGTGCATCTGGGCTGGAATCTCCTGCCGTCGACCAAACCTAGTCTAACAACTTAACGCCAGGTCTGCCTAAAAATCAACAAGCAATCTAGGTCCGCATCCCGGCCCAAAACATAGAATACGCCTCCGTAACGCGGCTCACGTATTCCCGGCTCTACATTAGCCCTGGCGTATCGAACGGGGCCAAACCCTCTCTCACTCGCTCCGTCCGGCCGCCCCACTTTGACCGGCTCCTCCTCTCCCCTGCTCCACCCACCCGCCGGCGGGAGAGGTCAGCGGCGGCGCGCGGCGGCGAAGATGTTCGGCCGGTCGCCCAAGAAGAGCGACAACACCAAGTACTACGAGATCCTCGGGGTGCCCAAGACCGCCGCCCAGGACGACCTCAAGAAGGCCTACCGCAAGGCCGCCATCAAGAACCACCCCGACAAGGGCGGAGACCCCGAGAAGGTCCGCCCCCCTTCCCCCTCTCTCCCTCCCTCCCGTGATCGGATCTTGGCTGCTTTGCCGTGCCTGCTTTTTTGGGCCCGTCCGGCGCGATCTGGTATGATCTGTTCTTGGTACGTAGGTCCGGTCGCGTGATGCAGGTATTCACGTTGGGGTAGATGTATCTGCGATGGTAGTTTCGCTGCCAATTTCGCTGTAGTCATGATCTGTCTCTTCCGCTGCCGGGGTTCGTAGTTTGCGGTGCGTCCCTCGAGGAGCTGCGGTGGCTGACCAGGGTCTTCTAGCCTGGGTTGTGCGTTGGGGTTTTATGTGATGCGATCATGATCACGATCTTGCGGGGTGTGATCAGGGTTAGGCATTTCAGTCTGCAAGTTCTGGCTGTTGTTGCCAACGTGACCTGGGAAACAATTCCTTTTACAGTAATTGAGGTAGTATCCAGCTTAGTAGTACTCATTTTCGTGGATTCACCTAGGGATAATTCATTTTCTAGACGGCTTTGCTAGAATGCTAGGTAAAGCCACCGACTTTTTTTTTTGCTATAATGTCATGAGAAGATGCATGATGTTTCTTCCCTTTTCTTTGATAAATATGTTCAATTTCCATGTTTCACCTACCACCCCTAGAGAGTATTAGTGCTCAGCTATTGAACTTGTTAGGAGTGGCAACGTTGCCCTATCATGGGAGCCCATCTCTTAGCTAGTTTATGACGTGTGGCAGCTAGTCTGTTAGTCATGCATGATGTCCCAGCTGATAATTGTGCATAGGTTGGTTATATCATGGCTGAAGTTCCAAATTCCATGCTGGTGGATGCACCTGATGCACATTGGTCTAGTCTGCTTTTCAGACTAAGGTTATTCTTATGACATTTCGCCTTTATGCACTTTTGATTTCTGTGTAGCTTATATCAGAAGACACCCTGTGGAACTTTTAGTTTCCTGCATTACCCCTACTTAGCTGTGATGCAGACTCCCTTTGTAATGCCTAATTTTTTTTTCTGAGGTTTTATTAGTTCATCATTTGTTATTGGGGGTTTATATCTGTTGACAACTTAGATCTGTCTGATGCAGTTCTATTTTTTTACTCGTGATGCGTATCATAATGCTTCTTAGTTTTCTTGTGATATGCCTGACAGATAAAAAATATTCGCTCTGCTACTTGTTAGTAGTGTCATTATACTTCTGGACTTCGTTTAAATTTACCAAATATTACTCTTGGAATTGATTGATCACGTGTTTATTGAACTTAACCTGGTATCTGCTTGAAAATGTTCAAATGTTATTAATGAGCGCAACTGTATATTGTCCCCCTCTTTTCTGTACTAATTTAGTTTTCATGCTAAACTTGTTTGTTGTTTATCATGATCAGCAGAATTAAAGGCTTATTTTTGGTCTGTTTCCTGTTTAATTCCGTTTCAGTTCAAGGAGCTAGCACAAGCTTATGAGGTTTTGAGTGACCCTGAGAAGCGTGAGATATATGATCAGTATGGTGAAGATGCCCTCAAGGAAGGAATGGGAGGAGGAGGTGGTGGTGGAGTTGATCCATTTGACATCTTCTCATCATTCTTCGGCCCCTCTTTTGGAGGTATTTTTTGAAGACAAACTGTTTACCTCTTTGACTCTTGAACTCTCGTATAGTCCATGTGGTATTGAACTGCACATGTATATTTTGTGAGCAGGTGGTGGTGGCAGCAGCAGGGGCAGAAGGCAAAGGAGGGGAGAGGATGTTGTTCATCCACTGAAAGCTTCTCTAGAAGATCTTTACAACGGTACCTCAAAGAAGCTCTCTCTTTCCCGCAGCGTCCTCTGCTCCAAGTGCAAGGGGTAAGTCTTGTTTATCCTTTCCAAGTAACCCAGATGACCATGTGCTTTTCGGTAATACTGCTCTTAAACATACTTCCTTGTTTATTTCAGCAAGGGCTCCAAGTCTGGTGCTTCCATGAGGTGCCCAGGTTGCCAGGGTTCAGGCATGAAAGTGACTATCCGTCAGCTGGGGCCTTCCATGATACAGCAGATGCAGCAGCCTTGCAATGAGTGCAGGGGTACTGGAGAAAGTATTAACGAGAAGGATCGCTGCCCAGGCTGCAAGGGTGAGAAGGTTCATCAAGAGAAGAAGGTTCTGGAGGTCCATGTTGAGAAGGGGATGCAACACAACCAGAAGATCACCTTCCCTGGAGAAGCTGATGAAGCGGTATGGTTGTTCAAACTATGATTGTCTGTACTAGTTAGTGCCTTGATGTCCACCAATTTACAGTGTGGTTTGTTTTGCAGCCTGATACTGTTACTGGGGACATTGTATTCGTCGTCCAGCAGAAGGAACACCCGAAGTTCAAGCGGAAGGGCGATGATCTCTTCTATGAGCACACCTTATCTCTCACTGAAGCTCTCTGTGGGTTCCAACTTGTTCTGACCCATCTGGACAACAGGCAGCTGCTCGTTAAGTCAAACCCCGGTGAAGTTGTTAAGCCTGGTAAGACCTTGGGTAGCTCTTGTGTTTGGTTGTTTCGATTACACATATGTACTTGCTGACAATCCTTGTTTTTGAAAATTTGAGCAGATTCATTCAAGGCAATCAGCGACGAGGGAATGCCGATGTACCAGAGGCCTTTCATGAAGGGCAAGCTCTACATCCATTTCACTGTAGACTTTCCCGACTCCCTGGCGCCTGACCAGTGCAAGGCTCTTGAGGCTGTGCTTCCACCAAAGCCTGCATCGAAGATGACTGACATGGAGCTTGATGAATGCGAGGAGACAACGATGCATGATGTGAACAACATGGAGGAAGAGATGCGCAGGAAAGCCCAGGCTGCTCAGGAGGCGTACGACGAGGATGATGATGAGATGCCCGGCGGCGGTGGCCAAAGAGTGCAGTGCGCACAGCAGTAAGCAAGCGGAGTACATTATCTAGGAACCTGTCAGTTGTTGCTCCAAGGTTGGCAGCAAGTCTTTTGGATCCAAGATGCCTGCTCTCTTGTTTTTGGTGCTGCTATCGATGAAGAAGCTGATTTAGGGGCGTATGGCGCCAGCACTGTATCCTCCTTGCCTTTGAAAATTGCTATCCAGGAATAGCTTGCTACTTTTGCTGTAGTACGATACCTCGTAGTACGAGTGCTTCCTATAATGGTAATCTTGTGGTGGAAACTACAATGCACGTTCGCTGAATATGTTTGTCTAAACGACTGATTGTGCAAGTATATGTTTGTGGTTTTTGCATCATTCTACACATCATCATTCATTTCCACTGTTAGCTATGAATAAGTGAATCAATGCTGAATTGCTGATAGTATCTTACATAACACGCATATGTGTATATCGCCAGATAGATTCAGGAGATGAATGGAAGTAGGTACTGTAGGAATAGGATACATTGGAGAATGCAGACAAGTATTATTCAAGGCTAGGGTCGTTTCTCTGACGGGAGCCAGATCTTGACTCCGAGGCTGCAGTAGTTGCCGATGCTGCTGATGAAGTAGCGCACATCAGGGAACTCGATATGGTAGACGGCGGGGCTGGTTTCGAAAATCTGGTAGGGGTCCTCCGCCGTGCAGGCGTCGTACTCCCCCCTGCCCACCTGCATCACGTTGTACATTCCCGTGTCGAACCTGAACACTGAACACGTACAAATGGTTGCGTTCCTTGCTGGGATGGAACAACAAAGAGACAGCATACATGAGTGATTCGACGGCGGTGGCTTACCGAGGTTGTCGCCGGCGAAGAAGGTCCGGTTGCTCGCCCAGACGCGGTAGTGGTCGTTGCTGGTAGGGATGGTCCAGAGCGAGTCCCCAATGACGTGGTCGGTCGCCGACACGGCGGACCACGACGGCGACGAGATGAGGAGGAGCAAACCGGTCAGGAGCGCCGTCTGTAGACAAGGAATCGCCATCACCGACGTTCAGGGGCCGAACGGAGATGGAAGACGAACGCAGAAATGAGCAACTGCTCTACAGCAGCGTCGTTTCTCTCCAAAAACTCCCAGGAACGATCAGTTTCCTGTCGAAGGAATGGACGAAGATATTTAATGGGCCTACGAGAAGAACAGACCGAAAGAAGCCCATTTAGCGGGCCGTCGTAGCCCACATTACTCGCCGCTCAGCCCAGCAAGCAGCCAGGCCCACGTACGGGTATATATAAGCTCGGCCACGCTGCCTCGCTCCCCAGCCCTTCTCTCTCGCCCGCCCCGCGCCGCCGCCGCCTCTCTTCTCTCAGGAGCTCCCTCCTCGCAGGCGAGATGGTACGTCCACGATCTCTCCCCTTCCCCTCGCCCATGGCCTGCCGCTTCCATCCGCTTGCTTGTGGCTGTTGCGACTGGCTCTCGTGCGCCGCCGGTCTAGGTTTTCATGTCTCCAGTAGGTTTTGCTCCTAGCTTAGGGTTTTAGGGATGAATCAGCGCTTCCAGCGAGATTTGCCTAGCTTTTCCTCTGTTTCGTGGAGAGAACACGCTCCCAACCGGTAGAATCTGCTAGATCTAGAGTTAATCGGTGGTCACTTTTTTTCCAATCGTTTGGTTTTGCTAGGGTTCTCTCAAATCATGCTGCCTATGTAAATCTCCATTTCTTAGACCGGATTCACCAGTACAGTGAATGGACGAGTAGGCCAGTAGAATCTGGACATTTTTACTTGTTGACTGCAGATAGGTGGTATTTATCAAGTACTGCTGTTTTCCTTCTCAAGTGTTAGTGCTTTAAATCAGGTTTCTGATAATCTGCTAGAACTACTTTGTGCCCACCCACGGGATATCCGACCTGAGATGTTCGTTTGTACCATCTGATAGCGCGACATATTTGGCAGAATTATCATCTATGACCGTGGTGTATTCATATGCTTCTCTTGGCTATGTCTTTTAGGTGTTCGTCAAGAACCAGAAGTCGAGGGCGTACTCCAAGCGTTTCCAGGTCAAGTACAGGAGAAGGCGACGTATGTTCAATCCCCTGACCCCATTTTATTCTGCTACTTCTTTCATTTGACAGTGATTTTTACTGGGTGCCTTCCCTTTGCCTTTGTTTTTCCCAGAGGGGAAGACTGACTACAGGGCCAGGCTGAGGCTCACTACCCAGGACAAGAACAAGTACAACACACCAAAATACCGCTTTGTTGTGCGGTTCACCAACAAGGATGTCTGCGCCCAGATCGTGCATGCCACCATTGCTGGCGACATCGTGATGGCTGCTGCCTACTCCCACGAGCTGCCGCGATATGGTCTTGAAGTTGGCCTCACCAACTATGCAGCAGGTACATTTTGTCTACTGAATGAATGCGTGGCTTTGATATGATGTATCTCATGGTGCCTAATTTAATTTTCTTAATCTATCATGTAGCCTACTGCACTGGTCTGCTTTTGGCCCGTCGTGTGCTCAAGGTCCGTGATTTGGATCAGGAATATCAGGGCAACATTGAGGTATAATTTATTTGTTGACATTTCATCATTCATAATTGTATACATCTTAGCTGCTTCTGACTAACACATAATTTGTCTGAGCGCAGGCATCTGGGGAGGACTTCTCTGTTGATCCTACTGGTGAGAGGAGGCCTTTCCGTGCCCTCTTGGATGTTGGTCTTCTTAGGACCACTACTGGAAACCGTGTGTTTGGTGCACTTAAGGTATGTGATCCTTTAATGGCACAATTGTATGCTTGTACTACGTAGGTACTTGTGTGAATATATTGACATGAAAGTTTGGGGTGGATCACCATAAGTCTTGATTCTTGAGATATCTTAGACATGTTAATTTACACCATTAGGCCATGAACAGTTTGTTGTTTTGCTTAATATGGAAGTTAACTTCAGGGAATAAAATGCTTCTTATTGATTTGCTCTCATCTTTGATTTGCATCGAGTTATATTCTAACTTATCATTCAGTTACACTTCAGAACTTTTTGTGTTGCGATTTGCTTGCATCCCTTTATAGCATTTTGGCCTTTGTTGTATTTTCGTTTTGCTGCTTAGCCCTAGATGTAAATCTTTTGCTGCTGCAGGGAGCCTTGGATGGTGGTCTTGACATTCCCCACAGCGACAAGAGGTTTGCTGGTTTCAAGAAGGACGAGAAGCAGCTGGATGCTGAGGTTCACCGCAAGTACATCTATGGAGGGCATGTTGCTGCCTACATGAGGGTGAGTTGAAACCATTGCTTGCACATGATATTGTACTGTTGACCTGTTTTCATTCCATGGTGTTCTTGCTGTTATGTTTGAAGGCAATGTACTTTTGTTATGTTTGAAGTTGCTTTACGCCTTTACTGTTTCTTATTAATTCTGCACCATCTTACTCCAGACACTAGCTGAGGAGGAGCCAGAGAAGTACCAATCCCACTTCAGCGAGTACATCAAGAAGGGAATCTCTGCTGATGACATGGAAGCTATTTACAAGAATGTTCATGCTGCCATCCGTGCTGATCCCAGCTTGGTCAAATCAACCAAGGAGGCTCCCAAGACGCACAAGAGGTAATGTTCATTATAACACCTCTAGTCTGGACTACAGATTTCTCCACCATGACATGAGCTGCATTTTAACTTGGCTTCTTGATGCAGGTTCAACCTTAAGAAGCTGACTTACGAGCAGAGGAAGGCCAGTCTCGTTGAAAGGCTCAACGCCCTCAACTCGTCTGCTGGTGCCGCCGATGATGATGAGGATGACGATGAATGAAGATTGTTGTCGACCCCAGTGTAGTCTTGCAACGTGCATTTTTGTTAAAGTTTGGCACTCCGCGCAATGGACCTGTTTCCTTCTGTTTTCGGTATCGTGCTGGAGTTATAGATTATTATCCTGATCATGTGACTTGCTGCCATTTGGATATTGATCTTAATCTGTTGGTTCTGTTCTTACGTTTATCTGTTGTGTTTTTTGCGGTCCTTCGTTTTCTTAGAGTCCTGCTATACACACGACAGTTATGTCCGATACTCGTACGATTCTAGGTAGCTATGAATCTTCTCCTGCGAGGCAACTAGAGGCAAATTCAGTTTGTGTTTGGGCTGGGCTGAGACTTCGGTAGACCACGCCTGACAAATATTATTCTTTTTTTACTTCGCCGTGTACTCTTTCTCTGCTTGGGCGGACTGTTCTAACAGGAGGTAGCAGCCACTTCTATTGTTTCGGTGCCGATCACTAACCATGATAGTCCATTCGATTATTTACAAAAGGAAAATTTCAGTTGGTGCACATTAGAATGTACTACTGGATTTCGCACACGTTTTTGAGAGGCTTGGTCCATTCAAATTAGGTAACCTTGCTGGAGCTCCACGCATCTCAATCCAAACAAAATGTCATCTGTACAAAGGGAGATCAAAGCAGACGCAGCTTTGTTTCCTACAATCATACTCCTTATCGTGGACGGCTGGTTAGTTTGCATATAGTAGTTTGTGTTCGCGCGTGTTAGTAGTAGTTCCTGTCAATCTGTCTATTAACTATAGAGGGAAGAAAATAATAAACAAAAAATCTGAGCCAAATTCTGATCGCGCTCGTGAACTTCAGCAATCGAGTTTCCCCAATTTGGAAGCAGCATCGAGGTAGACGAGCGGCAGTACTCACGAGTTCACCCTCATCTGCAATGGCGTTCACCGGCGTATCTATCGTTGGCGACGGTGAGGTTGTGGAACACGCCATCAATGTCTCCACGGCCACTGGGTACCACCTGCTCGTGGTTAACCGCTACTTGCATTCCAAAGCCACTACACCTAATGGAAAGAGGATCCAATCTCTCACTTTCATGGTCGGAGGCCACCATTGGTGTATCGATTGCTATCCTAATGGTAACAGAGAGTGTGCCAACTCTATATCTCTCTATCTCCGCCTTGTTGATGAAAATGTTGCAGAGACTTTGAAGGTGCAGTACGAATTTAGTTTCGTCGACCAGCTTGAGAAACAAAATTCGACATATATTCGTGCATGCCAGCCAAAGAACTTTTCGAGCAGTCATCCATCTTGGGGTTTCAAGAATTTTATGAAAAGCAAAGCCCTTGAGAAATCAAAGCATCTAAAGAACGATTGTTTCACCATCCGATGTGACCTCGCCGTTGCCACCACCATGGACCTCTTCATCAAGGTACCGGCTTTTTGTCTGCAACAACAAATCAGCGATCTCCTGCAGTCTAAGGAGGGAACCGACGTGACCTTCAAGGTTGGCGATGACATGTTTGCTGCCCACAGGTGCGTCCTTGCAGCTCGGTCCACAGTCTTCAAGGCAGAGCTATTTGGCCCCATGAAGGAGGGCATGATAGCAAGTGTCATCCACGTAGAAGACATGGAAGCAATAGTGTTTAAGGGCTTGATAAACTTTATTTACACCGATTCACTACCCGAAATGGAGAATGACATGTTAGAGGAAGGGGAGGGTCAGGAAGCACTCTGGCTGCAACATTTGCTTGCAGCAGCGGACATATACGATCTTCAAAGGCTGAAAGTACTATGTGAAGAAAAATTATGTGAACACATCGACGTGAGCTCGGTGAGGGATATTTTTACTCTAGCTGAGCGGTACAACTGTTGTGGATTGAAGGAGGTCTGCCTTGAGTTCATCAAAACTCCTGCTAATTTGAAAGAGATAACGGCGGGTGACGGCTTGGACGACATATTTAGAACCAGCCCCTCTCTTCTAAAGGAGCTCATCAAGAAGTTCGCTTCATAAAAGAGTTATCTAATATCCTTGATTTAGGGTTTGTACTAGTGGTAGATTCTTTTCAAATTTCAGATATGTCAGCCAATTTTTTTTTGTAGAAGTCGATCCCAGTTGGAACAACCTGGCAATTGGATCGACCTTTCCGTTTCATTAGTTCCACGATTCTAATTCAATCCTCGTGGCTTATACTAGTTTGAAATAACATAAATCCAAATCATAGAATTATTACTTATGTGAATTACAATGATTTTTTTTACTTCTTTACTTTGAGTAATACCAGAATTCTTAGAGAGAGATCAATTAGTTGATTAGCTTACCCCGCGTTGACAAAGTATGCCATCGTCATCTCCCTACCCTCGATGCTACCAGAGTAGGTCATCGAGCATCCAGCTCCCTCATGGTAGACAGTGAAGACCGATCGCCCTGGAGGCCTCGCATGAGAGGTATCAAAGAGGCATATCCCTTTGTGCCCCCAAATTATTCAAAAATTCATAACAACCAAAGTTGCTACATCTGGTTGAGCATTTAATTTCTACTTGAGATTTCACCAAACAAGCGAATAAATGCTCGAATTTGATCGCACGATCTGTTTGCGGCTGGAGGTGTCCCCAGTGATCCGGCGCAATTCTTTCTAATGATTTTTTATTGAGAAAAAAATAATTTACATAGGAAATAAATGAAAATAAAAAACTAAAAGGTCCATGTAGCGTCACTACCCTAGTCTAATCCACGTCCTCGTTGTCGATCACGATGAATTTCAGGATTGCCCACAACCAGTTTGCAGCCGGTGGAGCATACGCCGGTGCTGCCGGTGGTGGAGGGGAGCAGCCCACGGATTGAACGACGAAGGTGGATGCGGCGGCGGGTGCGAGAGGCCGAGTTCTGTAGCGCCCGTCGACGGCCTCATTCTCCGGGAGGCCTACCGACATTATGTCGGTGGCATACCGGGGTAGCGGCGGAAGCGGCTACGACACCTCCTCTTGATCTCCTCGCCGACAGGTGCACGTCCCGCCAGTTGCGGGCTTGCCGCAGGGCAACCAATTGCCGTGCATTAGTCGCGCCATGTCGACGCCGAGCGGTACCCTGTTCGGCCGCACCTCCTTCTTCACGCCGTTGTCGGACACCTCGAATTTGTTCTTCTTCTTCCCCATGGTGATGCATTGGCGCGCGATGGCGATTGTGGGAGTGGAGGTGGCGGTGGTGTGGACGATGGCAGGGACGATGTCGATCGCCTTTTAAAGGCCGGGCACGCGCATGACACGATGCCATTGGTGGCGGCAGGTCAGCCGCTGCCCGACAGGCCTGGTGCGCGTGCAGAAGACGAGGCGACGCTATTGATGGCGAAGACTGCGGGACGGACGCGGAAGCGAAGACCGCCGAAACGATGCATTCGAAACAAGCATCGAATTAGATCACTACCAGGCGGCCCCGTGGGAGAAGCCAGCGGTCACGCGGCGCGAGCGAGCAGCGTCCGCCCATACGCTTCCTAGACGCAAATTTGAGCCGGCGTTTACGTCTCGGCGGACAATCCGATCGCTATACATCGGGGGTGCAGGCGCATATTTTGATCGCCCAACCACAAACGATCATTATGCATCCGTTTCCGTCAGACTATTAGAGATGTCCAGTTATATTGACTGCGGATGAAATTCAGAGATGACCCTTGTTGGACTGCGCAAGGGGCGCACGAATTAGTTAGTATTGTGCTTTTGCTATGGAGGTGTTGTACAGAGATCGCATGTAACTTATCGTGTGTGAAGCAATTTCGGTTTTCTTATTAGGTGGTTAAGTACATTCATAGCCACTACTGGGCATTGGCCGATTGCTATGACCTCGATCATAAATGGCCTTCTTTTAGCCGGCGGAGCTCCACCTCCACCACGACCTTCTTGAGGCTGCCAGCGTGCTAGGATCCCTTTGCCATCTATCCCAAATGATCACCATTTCGCCGGCGGAGCTAACGAACAAAAAATGCCATTGATTCTGCAGCAGGTGCGGTTGACCCTGACCAAGTCTCAATCGTTCTCCACACCAAAGATGCTAACCATCGATTTCTGTAAGCGAAACTAACCACAATTTTATTGTGAAAAGCAAACTTAATACCCACATGTCGGCACACGTTGACACGTAGGGACGTAGACAGCCAAGATGAATATAAGAAACTTCTAGCGTAAGCTAATTCGCCACGGCAAGAAGGAAATCTGCCGAAAGATTCTTAGAAACAGCATCACTGGAGCTCGTACAAAAGCAGAGCTGGATGAGGCGAGTGAAGGCAGACACGGAAAAGAAGGTCACTGGGATTGCCGTTTATTTGGTTAGCCGAAAGAAGAAGATCCAAGGCAAAGCCAGGCCAAGAAAGGGTCACACGCATTGCCGTTCGATCGATCAGTCCAACAGGGAGGACATGAGCCCCGACGTGGCGCTCTACCTCGAGGTCGCCGCGGTGGTGGCCATGGTGGTGCTCATCGTCGCCCTCGCCGCCGCTGCCTCCGGCGCCTGCCGCAATGACTGTCGCGCCGCGGCGGCAGCCGACGCCGACATGGAGCGCGCGCTCGGCGACGCGACGCTGGTGCCGTACGCGCAGACGGCGGTGGAGGCGAGGGCGCGGCAGCGCTGCTGCGTGTTCTGCCAGTCGGAGTACGCCAAGGCGCCCGACGAGCTGGTGCGCGTCGTGCCGGCGTGCGGCCACTTCTTCCACGCGGCGTGCGACGCCGACCGGTGGATCCGCACGCGCCGGACGTGCCCGCTCTGCCGCGGCGCTCTCTGGCCGCGCACGGGGACGATCGGCGCCGGCGCAGCCGTCGTCGTGGCCGTACCTTAACCGATCATTTGTTGTTCTTGTGAGTCTGCCGACCTGCTCCTGGTGGGCAGGTCAGCTTCCAGGTGAAAGCAACCTGCTGCCTCTGACTGAGCATCATTCTTTCATTTCCAAGATTTTTTTTACTCCCTCTGATCTTGTGATTTTTGTACGGAGTATAATGATCCGAGTGAGTAACTTACTGGCTTATACAGTATTACGCAAACCTGTTGGCGATGCGTTTCATTAGACTTGGAGGATAACGTGTCGACGGATAATTCATATTTTAGTAGGCAGTCCAGAACACACCATTAACTACCAGCACGCCACCGAAAGATAATGTAGAAAAAAATTATCTCCAAGGTTCAGACTACCAATAGAATGGCTTCACCGAAATAGCAACCTATTTTTAACTCAACATTAGCATGGACCACTAAGCAAATTTAAGGGTTTGGACATATTTTTTCGTAGTTACAACCTCACTAGCAACCGACTTTTTTAGTTGCAACCCCATTTGCAACTGAAAAATCTCGGTTGTAACCCCACTTGTAACTCAAGTTCACGAATCACGACGCAAATCCGATGTTGCAAGAGTCTACTAAACACGAGCTTCATTCTCAGCCTACCGAGAACTAGCAACTCCCCCTCCCTCTCCCTCTCAAAAAAAAAAGAACTAGCAACTCCGTAGGAAAAAAATCATTTGCCCACGACCCCCCCCAAGGGAAACTCACCTCTTTCCACCACCCTTCCTCGCCGCCGCCTGATAAGGGCCCCGGACTAGCCCACGGCGTGTCGGTGACGGTGGCGGCGAGGATCCACCACTTTACGTCCTGCGTAAAAGGTTTTGGAAACCGAGTGGCAGCGTCGATTGTGCGTCCCTAGGAGGGCACGGTTGCCAGCTGACATCCTGGGCCGTGTGGGCGGCAGGGCGACGACGGGCGTGGGTCGTGTGCAGGAGATGCTTCGACTACTTGCGCACTAGATCTCGAAGATCAGATCTTTCTCTTTCCTCTTGATCTCTTCACCCCGCCAGTGTAGGACGTCGATGCCCTCTTGGTGCAGGCCAAGATGCTAGCAGGAAGTTGATTGTGCGAGCTGGGTCTAGGAGAAATCTCTACTTAGACTCCACGGATTTTGGGTGCCGCTTAGCTTCATGGAGATGTCGTTGAGGTCCCATCTCCTCAGCCGCCACCCCATGCCATGTGAAATCCTAAAAGTCACTTTGGATTGGACGACGACGAAGTTGTGGCCATCGTTTCCTCCTTGGAGGCACCGTCTGGGGTTCGGCGCTGCAACATGCGAGTGGTGCCATGGTTGGTAGGAGTTTGGACGTGGTATGGTCGTGGTGTTGGTGGTAGAGGGATGCCGTAGTTGCTGTCTTCGCTCGGCTTCTCTACATCTTCGTGTTTAGCGGCTGCTCCCCAGTTTACCCTTTTCTTCTTGGTTGCCTTGGGCTTTGAAGCTTCTTGTTGTGATGTGCTCGTCATAGCGAGGTGGTCCGTGTGATTTGTTCTTTTTGGTGGTCTCTTGGACTGCACGACTCCTTGTTCTAGGGTGAATCTCTCCTTCACCTAGCGGCCCAACGTCCTTCGATCCATGGTGAGGGGGTAGTGTTCCTCTTCGGCGATGAAGGTGGATGGTGTGTTTCCCTATACACATGAAGCTAGGTAATCTGTTGTTGCTAGTATGCTTCTACTTTGGAGTTCTAGAGCGCGGAGGACTTCGTGTTCTTCAAGCCGCGCTTTATTTTTTGTGTGTGAGCCTAGGTTCTCCTTGGTGTTGTAAGTTGTTAAACATCATCACTTATATCTTTAGTCATTCTGGTTTAATTAATTTAATTAAAGCCGAGTATTTATGCCTATTACAACAGCGAGACATATGATAGTTCTTTTTGAGATAAACCATACTATATTAAGAAAAGCAAGCCCGTCTCATTAAAACCTTCCAGCCCCTTAACAGGTACTCTGGAAGGAAAAGAGTGCGTCTAAAAACTTGCTCGCAAACAAAAACAAAGTATGGTTACAAGGTAGACTCGGATGCAACAACAGCCGATGCGCAGATCGGTGTTGCACCCCATAACACACCAGAAACACCAATCTTACCAAGCTGAGCTAGACTATGGGCTGCCCTATTACTATCACGGCCAACTCTGGACACAGTAATGTGGTTAAAAATCCCTAAGATATCCCTAGCTTCTTCATAAAGGCACCAAGACATAGATCTGTCCACATCAGAACTGGTTAGAACTCGGGTCGCGCGGAGGCAGTCCGACTCCAAGGAAGCAGACCATCTTCGTAGGTCGATGAGGTGCTTCAGACCAGCTATTATCGCATGTACTTCAGCTTCTTCCGCACACATGCAATCATGGATCGGTTTCCACTCCGAAAGGATGACACCACCTTCATGATCCCTTATGATAATACCAATACCAGCCCTCTTGGAGTTTGCATCCCAACCTGCATCAACGTTTGCTTGAACCTCACCCACTCCTGGAGGAGCCCAGGCGCTAGGAGTAGTCGAGACCTCATGCAGTATAGGGCCAGTAAGTATGATAGGCGCCTTCCCCTTGGCATCCTCTTGTGAGATCGGGGTCGAGGATAAAGAGTCAAGATAATTTACCAAGAAGGGAATCGATGCAGTGATAGAAGCCTTCCCATCGCCATGAATAATGTTATTTCGGTGATGCCACACTCGCCATAGAAGAAAGATCACTTTTGTCCTTGTATTGGCCGTGAGGTTCTGGAGAAGAACAAGCAACCAATCTGTTCCTGAAAAGGAAAAGGCTTCTTCTGACGGTAGTTGCCAATAAACTCGAAGTTCCTCTCTCAACGCACGAGCAATTGTACAACGGATCAGGGCATGGTGCTCATCTTCATCCTCCCTACCGCAGATGGAGCACACAGGGGCGACAGTCCGTATGCGCCGATGGAGATTTGATAACACGGCAAAGAGTATACGTAGCAACTTTCCAGGAAAAAACTTTCAGTTTGTTTGGGACTTTCGCTCTCCAGACCACATTCCAGATGCTCCTATCTTCCGAAGGTTCAGTACTTGATTGGCCGGAGTTCAGATATGACAGTTTGCATCAATACACCTATAGATCTACACGCACAAAGTCGTACTCTGTGGCTCCGTGTGTGGACTTTGACGTGTCTCTAACATTTCCTTCCCATTCGTTTTTCCTTTTGGGCTTTGATGGCTCTGGAATGTAGTCGCTTGCCATTTTTGATGAAGTTTATACTGACAAGCCAAAAAACCCTACACTCTTTACCTCCTTTAGAGTTCAAACCAGCTGCTTAGGAGATGGTAGATTTCTGGCGCCGTGGTCACGCAACAGAGTACCAGTTCCAAACATAAGTTTGTACTATATGTATATGGCCTCGAGTCTAAACATTCTGATACATCTCATTCCTATCTACCGGCATGCACTAATCGTACATGTAATTTCTTTTTCTATTTTGCACTATTCAATAGACCATCCTAACAAGCCGTGAAAAATGCATATTGGATCTCATCCTTATATAGCTATATATATAAGGATTACCGTTATGTATCCACTTGTGTGGGATGCATATTATTTCACCAACCATGCATTTGCTGCATACCACCTCAATATAGCTGTTTAATACAACTATAAGATCGTGCGCTCTTACAACTCGACCTCAGCAAGTAAGTCATTTTTGTTGAAGTAAATTTTCTGCATAACTGTTTCTTTCAGTTTTGGATATCTTGCTAGAGTTTCAGATTATTATCTTGATCTTGTGACATGGTGGTATTTGAATATTGATCTTAATTCGTCGGTTGATTTCGTGGCGGTGTTATGCTGATTGTTGGCCTTAATTTGTCAGCTAGTTATAGCTTAGTAGTAACTCTTGGTATTGTTGTGACTACGATTGCTAAATGACCTTCTATTTAGGATGAGACTGGGTTTGAAATTTCAAAGTTGTATTCAACTCTGGTAAAAGCAAATGCTATGCCGAAAGCAAACTCATGAAATTTCTCACATTTGTAGGCATTTGGCTTTTAACTTCCTCCAAGAACAGAAGGAAAAAAGAAGGCGCGGTAGGAAAACTTGCTGTACGACCTCAGCATTGAAGTCGCACTACGAGGCACAAAACTTACCCATAAGTCCATAATTACAACAAAAGCCACCTAGATTGCCGTTATATTTTTTTTAAACAGAGATTGCCGTTATTTGGTTCGCCCAAAGAAGAAGATCCCAAGCAAAGTCAGGCCAAGAAAAGTAAGAGGATACACACATTGCCGTTCGATCGATCAGTCCAACAAGCAGGACATGAGCCCCGACGTGGCGCTCTACCTCGAGGTGGCTGCGGTGGTCGCCATGGTGGTGCTCATCGTCGCCCTCGCCGCCGCTGCCTCCGGCGCCTGCCGCAATGACTGTCGCGCCGCGGCGGCAGCCGACGCCGACATGGAGCGCGCGCTCGGCGAGGCCACGCTGGTGCCGTACGCGCAGACGGCCGTGGAAGCGAGAGCGCGGCAGCGCTGCTGCGTGTTCTGCCAGTCGGAGTACGCCAAGGCACCCGACGAGCTGGTGCGCGTCGTGCCGGCGTGCGGCCACTTCTTCCACGCGGCGTGCGACGCCGACCGGTGGATCCGGACTCGCCGGACGTGCCCGCTCTGCCGCGGCGCGCTCTGGCCGCGCACGGGGGCGATCGGCGCCGGCGCAGCCGTCGTCGTGGCCGTACCTTAGCCGATCATATGTTGTTCTTGTGAGTCTGCCGACCTGCTCCTGGGCACGTCAGCTTCCAGGTGGAAGCGGCCTGCTGCCTTTCTCTGAGAGCATCATTCTTTCGTTCCCAAGATATTTTACTCCCTCTGATCTTGTGATTTTAGTACGGAGTATAATGATCCGAGTGAGTAACTTACTGGCTTATACAGTATTACGCAAACCTGTTGGCAATGCTTTTCATTAGACTTGGCGGATAACGTGTCGACGGATAATTCATATTTTAGGAGGCAGTCCAGAACACACCGTTAACTACCAGCACACCACCAAAAGATAATGTAGAAAAAAGTATCTCCAAGGTTCAGACTACCAATAGAATGGCTTCATCAAAATAGCAACCTATTTTTAACTCACCATTAGCATGGACCACTAAGCAAATTTAAGGGTTTGGATATATTTTTTCGTAGTTACAACCTCACTTGCAACCAATTTTTTTAGTTGCAACCCCATGCAACTGAAAAATCTCGGTTGTAACCCCACTTGTAACTCAAGTTCGCGAATCACGACGCAAATCTGATGTTGCAAGAGTCTACTAAACACGAGCTTCATTCTCAGCCTACCGAGAACTAGCAACTCCGTAGGGAAAAACAATATTTTGCCCACGTCCCCCGAGGGCAACTCACCTCTTTCCACCACCCTTCCTCGCTGCCGCCTGATAAGGGCCCCGGACTAGCCCACGCCGTGTCGGTGACGATGGCGGCGAGGATCCACCACTTTACGTCCTGCGCAAAGGGTTTTGGCAACCGAGCGACAGCGTCGATTGTGCATCCCAAGGCGGGCACGTTTGCCAGCTGACATCCTAGTCCGTGTGGGCGGCAGGGCGACGACGGGCGTGGGTCACGTGCAGGAGATGCTTCGACTACAGGCGCACCAGATCTCGAAGATCAGATCTTTCTCTTTCCTCTTGATCTCTTCTCCCCGCCGGTGTAGGACGTCGATGTCCTCTTGGTGCAGGCCCAGATGCTAGCAGGAAGTTGATCGTGCGAGCTGGGTCTAGGAGAAATCAGTACTTAGACTCCACGGATTTTGGGTGCCGCTTACCTTCATGGAGATGTTGTTGATGTCCCATCTCCTGAGCCGCCACCCCATCCCATGTGAAATCCTAAAATTTGCTTCGGATTGGACGACGACGAAGTTGTGGCCGTCGTTTCCTCCTTGGAGGCGCTGTCTGGGGTTCGGCGGTGCAACATGTGAGTGGTGCCATGGTTGGTAGGAGTTTGGTCGTGGTATGGTCGTGGTGTTGGTGGTAGAGGGATGTCATAGTTGTTGTCTTCGCTCGGCTTCTCTACATCTTCGTGTTTAGCGGCTGCTCCCTAGTTTACCCTTTTCGTCTTGGTTGCCTTGGCTTTGAAGCTTATTGTTGTGATGTGCTCGTCATAGCGAGGTGGTCCGTGTGCTTAGTCCTTTTTGGTGGTCTCTTGGACTGCACGACTCCTTGTTCTAGGGTGAATCTCTCCTTCACCTAGCTGCCCAACGTCCTTCGATCCAGGGCAAGGGGGTAGTGTTCCTCTTCGGTGATGAAGGTGGATGGTGTGTTTCCCTATACACATGAAGCTAGGTGATCTGTTGCTGCTAGTATGCTTCTACTTTGGAGTTCGAGAGCGCGGAGGACTTCGTGTTCTTCAAGCCGCGCTTGATTTTTTGTGTGTGAGCCTAGGTTCTGCATGGTGTTGTAAGTTGTTAAACGGCATCACTTATATCTTTCAGTTCTGTTAAAAAAAACTTATATCTTTCAGTCATTCTGGTTTAATTAATTTAATTAAAGCCGAGTATTTATGCCTAGCACAACAGCGAGACATATGATAGTTTGCATCAATACACCTATAGATCTGCACGCACAAAGTCGTACTATGTGGCACCGTGTGTGGACTTTTGACGTGTCTCTACCATTTCCTTCCCATTCGTTTTTCCTTTTGGACTTTGATGGCTCTGGAATGTAGTCTCTTGCCATTTTTGCTGAAGTTTATACTGACAAGCCAAAAATACCTACACTCTTTACCTTCTTTAGAGTTCAAACCAGCTGCTTAGGAGATAGTAGATTTCTGGCGCCGTGGTCACGCAAAAGAGTACCAGTTCCAAACATAAGTTTGTACTATATGTATATGGCCTCGAGTCTAAATATTCTGATACATATCATTCCTATCTACCGGCATGCACTAATCGTACGTGTAATTTCTTTTTCTATTTTGCACTATTCAATATTCCATCCTAACAAGCCATGAAAAATGCATATTGGATCAGTCATCCTTATATAGCTATATATATATATATATATATAGCTTCCGAAGAATAACCGTTATGTAGCCACTAGTGTGGAATGCATATTACTTCACCAACCATGCATTTGCTGCATACCACCTCAATAGCTGTTTAATACAACTATAAGATCGTGCGCTCTTACAACTCGACCTCAGCAAGTACGTCATTTTTGTTGAAGTAAATCTGATGCATAACTGTTTCTTTCAGTTTTGGATATCTTGCTGGAGTTTCAGATTATTATCTTGATCTTGTGACATGGTGGTATTTGAATATTGATCTTAATTCGTCGGTTGATTTCGTGGTGGTGTTGTGCTGATTGTTTGCTTTAATTTGTTAGCTAGTTATAGCTTTGTAGTAACTCTTGGTATTGTTGTGACTACGATTGCTAAATGACCTTCTATTTAGGATGAGACTGGGTTTGAAATTTCAAAATTGTATTCAACTCTGGTAAAAGCAAATGCTATGCCGAAAGCTAAACTCATAATATTTCTCACATTTGTAGGCATTTGGCTTTTAACTTCCTCCAAGAACAGAAGGAAAAAAGAAGGCGCGGTAGGAAAACCTGCTGTACGACCTTAGCATTGATGTCGCACTACGAGGCACAAAACTTACCCATAAGTCCATAATTACAACAAAAGCCACCTAGATTGCCGTTATTTTTTTTTTTTGAACAGAGATTGCCGTTATTTGGTTCGCCCAAAGAAGAAGATCCCAAGCAAAGTCAGGCCAAGAAAAGTAAGAGGCTACACACATTGCCGTTCGATCGATCAGTGCAACAAGGAGGAGATGAGCCCCGACGTGGCGCTCTACCTCGAGGCTCGAGGTGGCTGCGGTGGTCGCCATGGTGGTGCTCATCGTTGCCCTCGCCGCCGCTGCCTCCGGCGCCTACCGCAATGACTGTCGCGCCGCGGCGGCAGCCGACGCCGACATGGAGCGCGCGCTCGGCGACGCCACGCTGGTGCCGTACGCGCAGACGGCCGTGGAGGCGAGGGCGCGGCAGCGCTGCTGCGTGTTCTGCCAGTCGGAGTACGCCAAGGCGCCCCACGAGCTGGTGCGCGTCGTGCCGGCGTGCGGCCACTTCTTCCACGCGGCGTGCGACGCCGACCGGTGGATCCGCACGCGCCGGACATGCCCGCTCTGCCGCGGCGCTCTCTGGCCGCGCACGCGGACGATCGGCGTCGGCGCAGCCGTCGTCGTGGCCGTACCTTAGCCGATCGTTTGTTGTTCTTGTGAGACTGCCGACCTGCTCCTGGGCACGTCAGCTTCCAGCTGAAAGCGACTTGCTGCTTCTCAGCATCATTCTTTTGTTCTCAAGATTGTTGTAACTAGGGTGTCAAGGTGGGATCCCAGTGGGATGTCATTTTGTACTATGTAGTAAAATTTGTACTAAAAAAGTCAAATTATACTACAAGTGGGACAAAAGTGGGATCCCACTTGACACCCTTAGTTGTAACTTATGAATTCGGAAAAAAGAAGATTGTTGTAACTTATCCGCTTCTATGCAAACCTGCTGCCAATGGAGTTGTTAGCCCATCTCCAACCCATTCACCCGCGCGCGGACTGATTTTTTTTTTTTTTTTTTTTTAGAGCAACACTCAACCTCTTTATTAATCAGAAGCTAAGATGTTTACATGAAATAGCAAGCCCTCAGGCCTTCTTCCTAGCCAGACATGTCTTCCAGCTGGTAGGGATGTTGCCATTCGCGCTAGGCTGTGGGCTTCGCCATTAGACCGTCGGTTTTCATGCCGAAACACCACCGCCTCGCACTCTGGCTTTCTCCTTGACCTCCTGGAGCACATGGCTGTAGATGCCCATGTTCGCCTCTTGCACATGGCGCGCGGACTGATGTGTTGAGCTGGATAAAACCGTGTCCCAACACGGCCACGCAAACCTAAAACGGACCGCCATGACGTCTGTCCTGATCCATTGCCCGTTCAAATCTTGGCCTGCTTTCCGTAGCCGTGGACGGCGAGAGGATGTATGGGGCGTCCTCCCATGACCCCCCTAGCCCGCTTATCATAGGGACACATAGTTTTCATATTATTAGTAAAAAGTAGATAACAATATTTTTTGCCCTACTACTTCTACTCCGGCTAGCTACCTAGGCCTCACCGCCGCGGTCGGTGCGTGCGAGGATGTCACTCGACGCTAGCGGCCTCGCTATGCGCGATGATACGACTCCAGCTTCAGCTGGATGGCCCTGCGCCGCCAACATGCTTCTTCCCCGCTGTAGTGTCCTTCGTCGCCGCCCTCCTCCGATCCGACCTGGCCACGTTGGAGAGTGCGTGCTCTGCCTCCGCCGCCCTGAGGTGGCCCTTCGCGTCACGCATGAGCGACGTGATATCCCTGGTGTGCGCGGCGGCGCGTACGCCAAGCTCGGCGTCCCAGCGTGCATGGAGGCGGGCGTGCGATGTAGCCCTGGCATCCTTGTTCCGCCTCTTGCGATTGGCACGCCACTCCTGGCCGCGCTCCTCTTCCAGCCGGTACTCCTCCTCCATCACCTTGTGCGCCAGCCGCTTGGGCGAGGGCAGCTGGAGGTGGCGGCATGCTTCACCACGGCGATGAGCTCGGACCTCCACCCGACGAGGTCTCCTAAACGATGTCGGTCGGCCTGGCGCGCGGCCTCGTGCTCCATGGTGGCACGGGAGATCTCGACCAAACACGCCTCGATGGCGGCGGCATTCACCTCTGTCATCTCGCCCTCGTGAGCCGCGTCCTGCTGCACAGTCTCGGTGCTGCTGCCCATGTGGTGGTGCGTCCTCGACGGCGTCGTACTAGCCGTCGTCGTCCTCCATGTTGACGGCCACGTCCTCTTCCGCCTTCTCCACGTCCTCTGCCTACTTCGCCGCCCCCTCAGCTGAGGCATGAATACCATAGTGGAGTTTTTTTTTCTTAGTTTTCTTCCTCTTTATTGTTTGGCTGTGTGCATCCGTACTACCATTAGGGTATTGCGTTGTTGCAGGTGTAATTGGTATCTCTCAATATTAATATATTTGGTTTATCAACAAAAAAGATGGTTATGGGAGGATTTAATGAAGATTTGGTCAAACACGATGCAGCGTTCTGGGAATTAGGCTGCGCATAAATTAGCTAAGCCTGGCTGCGATAATAAGTGTTGTAATTGTTAGATCTAAAACGACTGCAGCAGCACAAGATCGCGAAAAGTAGCCACTAGAACACCCAACGATCATAATCAGAGAGGTTTAGAGATGCATTACGCATTGTCGGAGTTGCCATCGTCGCCTGCTTGGTGCAGGTGTGAAGCAGAGATGTTGTGGATGATCTGGGGATCCTCCTGATCCCCTGAGGTCTCCAGCGGCACTACCCTGGCACCGCCGGGGTGTAGGCTAGTCTTCCCGTCGCTTCTGCGCTTCCCTAGATCGGTAGGGCTTATGGGGTTGTGGGGAGAGCAGAGAGCTGATCGTGAACTCGTTAATCAGATCGCAGCCAGGCTCCCCCCTTTTATATGGCGCAGGCGACAGGGGACCAAACCATCGAGTTGGTTTTGGTGCCCCCGATCAGGGCGCATTAGATCCGTACGAGGTGGCCACGAACGTTGGTTCGTGGGCCTCCTCCTTAACGTTATTTTGACTGAAACGTTTTTTTTTTTGTTTCTGTTCCTTTAAACCTGACAGGTCAATCAACATTCTCCCCCTTGATCGTTAGGTTTAACATCATTTGCCCATTCTCCATAGGAATAATAAACTAAAGTGAGGTGTTACAACAACCAATGAAATGCTATTGAACCTCAACACTTATGGCATACCAGCCTATCTTGAAATGGATAACATAATACTTATTGGGAGTGGTTCTTATTATGGTTCCTTTATTCCAGAATCATAAGGCTTCCAGTAATCCCATGCCGGCAACATGCTCACGAAAAATTCTGGGTGGTAAGCCTTTCGTTAGCGGATCCGCAAGCATACGAGTCGTACTTATATGCTTAACATTAGTTGTTTGATCCTGGATCCTATGCATCACAACATGATACTTAATGTCAATGTGTTTGGCAGCATCACTTGACTTGTTGTTATTTGTATAGAAAACTGCGGGTTCATTATCGCAGTACAATAGAAGTGGTTTTGAAATGCTGTCGACCACTTTAAGTCCCAGAATGAAATTCTTTAGCCATACAGCCTGCCCAGTGGCCTCATAACATGCTACAAACTCTGCTTGCATCATAGATGAAGCAACTATCGTTTGTTTGGAGCTTTTCCATGATATAGCTCCTCCGGCAAGTGTGAATATATAACCTGACGTGGATTTCTTACTATCCACACAACTGGCATGATCAGAATCTGAATAACCAACAACTTGTAGGTTATCAGACCTTTTGTATGTAAGCATGTACCCCTTTGCTTCTTGCATATAACGCAAGACTTTCTTTGCGGCCTTCCAGTGGTCTAGTCCTGGATTTGATTGGAATCTGCCAAGCATCCCGGTTACAAAAGCCAAGTCAGGGCGTGTACAGACTTGTGCATACATGATGCTTCCGACAACTGAAGCATAAGGAACCGACTTCATCTGATCAGTTTCGATTTGGTTCCTTGGACATTGAAATATCCCAAACTTATCTCCCTTGACTATTGGAGCAGGTGAGCCAGAGCACTTATGCATATTGAATTTCTTTAGTACTCGCTCAAAGTATGCCTTTTGTGATAGTCCCAACACACCTTTAGACCTATCTCGATGAATCTCAATGCCGAGGACATATGAAGCTTCACCGAGATCTTTCATATCAAAATTGGAAGACAGAAAATTCTTGGTCTCGTGCAACATATCCTTATCACTGCAGGCCAATAATATGTCATCCACATACAGGACTAATATTGTGAACCTACTGCCCTTAAACTTAACATAAATGCAGTTGTCCTTAACATTTTCAGTAAAACCAAAAGTTCTAATAATCTTATCGAACTTGAGGTACCACTGTCTTGAAGCTTGCTTCAAGCCATAGATGGATTTCTTCAGACGACATGCTAAATGTTCCTTTCCTTCCACAACAAAACCTTCCGGCTGAGTCATGTACACATCTTCATTAAGGTCGCCATTTAGAAATGCCGTCTTAACGTCCATTTGATGAAATTCTAGGTCGAAATGAGCTACCAGAGCCATGACGATCCTAAAAGAATCTTTAGATGACACATGAGAGAAAGTCTCATTGTAATCGATTCCTTCTCTCTGCGTGAAACCTTTTTCCACAAGTCTAGCTTTGAACCTTTCGATGTTCCCTTTGGGGTCGTACTTAGTTTTGTAGATCCATTTGCAGCCTACTCTTTTGGCATCATTAGGAACTTATACTAAGTCCCAAACATCATTTGAGCTCATAGATTTCAACTCGTCTTCCATGGCGATTTGCCACTTAGACGAATTCAAACTCTTAATGGCCTCCTTGTATGAGGTTGGATCCTCCACCTTTCCTATATCATCTACATCCTCACTCATGTAGGTGATATAATCATCTGAGATGGCTTTTCTTCTTTCTCGATGTGATCTTCTCACATGCGATGGTGGTGGAGGGGCATTATTATTATGAGGATCTTCTTCATTATCCGACTGGTGATTTTCTTCACCTTCTGGATTTCCGTTATCATTAGTTTCAGGATCACCATCAGGTTGAGGACCAGAACTGTGAGGTTCAGTCTCAACATGAGAAGTGATTCTCCTCTGCATCGGTAGAACGACCTCTTGGATAATCGGGGATGGAGCACACACCCGCTTTTCCTCAAGATCGATCTTCCTTATTTCATTAACTTCATTATCTTCAAAAAATACCGCTTGCCGGGTCTCCACGTACATAGTGGTATGACCGGGGCAATAGAAACGATATCCCTTTCCCTTGTGCGGGTATCCGACGAAGAAACAACTAACCATTTTTGGATCTAACTTCTTAAGTCGTGGATTGAAAATTCTAGCTTCAGCAGGACAGCCCCACACACGTAAATAGTTCAAGCTCGGTTTCTTTCCCGTCCACATCTCATGAGGTGTGTTCGGTGCTGACTTAGTGGGAGCAAGATTTAAAATATGTGCAGCCGTCTTCAATGCCTCCATCCATAGGCTTACTGGCAAACTTGCATGACTGAGCATGCTACACACCATATCCAGAAGCGTGCGATTTCGGCGCTCAGCCACACCATCTTGTTGAGGTTCACCAGGCATTGAATAATGAGCAATAATTCCATTCTCAGCTAGGAACTTAGCAAAAGGTCCTGGAATTTGCCCATAAGGAGCATGCCTACCGTAATACTCTCCCCCGCGATCAGATCGTACAACTTTAATTTTTGCATTCAGTTGGTTCTCAACTTCGGCTTTGAACACTTTGAATTTGTCCAAAGCTTCCGATCGATCACGTATAGGGTAAATGTACCCATAACGGGAAAAGTCGTCTGTGAAGGTGATGAACGAATCAAAACCATCTATAGACTTAACATTAAGAGGTCCGCATATGTCAGTATGTATGAGTTCGAGGACACTCGTGGCTCTTACCGCTCCTTTCTTAATTGTTTTTGCATATTTACCTTTGATGCAATCAACACATTTGTCCGCATCAGAGAAGTCTAATGGGAGGAGTACATCATTTTTAATAAGTCTTTCCATTCTCCCCCTCGAAATGTGGCCTAAACGACAGTGCCACAATTTCGAAGAAGTGCTAGTACCCTTCCATTTCTTCTCAACATTCGAAACATTACTCACATGCAAAACATAATCATTCATAGATAACATATATAGTTTGCCTCGTCTGACACCGAGGCCAACATCATTATTACAATAGTTTAAAACAAATTGTTTGTTACCAAACTTGCACTCAAACATGTTATCATGGAGACAAGAAACTGAAATTAAATTCCTACTTAAAGTAGGTACATAAAGAACATTATTTAAATGAAGGTGAAAGCCGGTGTGGAGCTCCAAGGTGAGTGACCCAACAGCTTCAACATCAACTTCAACTCCATTTGCAACTCTAAGTCGTCTTGCCCTGCTTGTTATGGTTTGGATCATATTTAATCCATGCATAGAATTAGCAACGTGAGCAGTTGCACCTGAATCAATCCACCATGATGTACAAGAGAAATCAGTATATAACATTTCATCAACAAAAGTGATTTCATTTGTACCTTTCTTCATCATCCACTTGAGCTATTCATGACAGTCCTTCCTGTAATGGCCTTCCTTCTTATAGTGGAAACACACATTATCAGTAGGCACTGAAGACTGTCCATTATCCTTTTCCTTTGCTTTAAACTTTGGCATTTCCTTCTTGAAGGTTTTCTTTGGCGACTTTGAAGGGCCTGACCCGTCATGCTTTCTCTTTGAGGAGCCAACATGAAAAGCCTGATCCTTGTTCTGCCTCATCATTCTTTCTTCTTCCTGGACAATCCGAGGGGATATCTCAGCAAGTGTCCACTTCTCCTTCATGGAATTGTAGTTGATCTTGAACTGATCGAACTCTTCAGGGAGGGACTCCAAGATCATGATGATAAGGAGATTGTCACTGAGCTCACACTTTAGATTCTTCAACTTATTTGAAGCATTTATCATTCTCAGTATGTGTCCCCTAACATCACCATCATTTTTGTACTTGCCAAGTAGCTTGTGAAAAAGCTCATGTGCATAAACCTTTTCAGAGCCTTTGAATTGCTCCTCCAAGGCTTCCATAAATTTCTTGGCAGTATCTTTCTTGGGGAGAGCCCCAATAATCTCAGGTGAAATGAAAGAATTCATCACGAGCATTGCAATGTGATTGGATTTGTCCCACTTCTCCATTTTGGAGTCATAAGTTTTCTTTAGTTCATCATACCCCGTAGCACTAGCAACTGGCGCCACGGGCTTATCCTCCCTTAAGGCATAATCAAACTCGTTGAAAGCCAAACAAAGCTCAATGGAATTCTTCCAACGAGGAAAGTTGCTGCCGGTCAACTGCTCGACAGCATCATAACGCATCGCAGCGGAAGCTGAAATTTGACATGGACATTCATTAGTAAAATTGCATGCATATAAAACAAACATGCCATAAATTTCTTATTCTATGTCAAACACCGTTGGGCAGAAATGACATGAATTAGAACAACATTGGGGGGTTGACATGCAAGAATAATACAACGTTGGTCAGAATTATTTTGCAGCCATAACATTCTCAAAATAAACATCAACTTTAAATCATTTAAGGAACAACATATGTGATGCTTAATTTGATAATTCAACATTAAAACATAGTAAATATTCTAGACAAGAAAATCTCTTTGGTTCATTTCTTTCCAGAACAATAACATATTTCTGATCACATTTTATAGGCAATGATTTTTCTGTATGTAATAGTCCAAAAAACATAAGGTAAACATTTAGAATGCACTAAAAACACACAAAACAGTAAAGGAAATTCGGCAGCCAGAAAACTTCTGGACTACCGAAAACCTGGGCCGAAGCCCATCCTCAGATTCAGCCCAAAAACTCCCCGGCCCGGCTACTGCTCCCACGTCCATCTGGACCGTCGAAAGGAAACGGACGGCCGAGATCGACCCCGCCCAGAACAAAAACGGCCGCCGAGCCCTAACCCTAAATCATTTTCTCCTCCTCCATCGATTCTTCCGCGACAGAGAGAGAGAGCGGCACCCTCCTTCCCTTGCTTATCCTGCCGCACCCGCACCCTCACCCGACGGACAGGGGCCGGCTCGCAGCGAGGCGTGAGAGGCGTCCACGCCCGGCGGCCCGAGGCGCGCGAGGCGGCCTTGCCCGGCGGCCAGAGGCGCCCTTTATCATGCCGGCGCGGTGGTGGCGCTCGCCGGAGCAGCATGCGACAGACCATGTCCGGCGCGCTCCTCCGTCGAGCGTGGCTACTGGCGCCGTTTCCATCTGCGAGGGGGGGCACGCTGTAACATCCCAAAATTTTCAAATCAATAAAGAGACAAGTTCTATTATTCAAAATTTGGAGCCAACAAAAGCCTTAAGTGTGTTGCATAGTATTAATGCATGTTTGTGTGACATTGCCATGAGGTGTGTTTGAAGTGCTTGCTAATGTTGCTAAACCCTAAACATTGATCTTTGGATCAAAGAGAGAGAAAGAAAAAGAAAAGAAAAAATAAAAATAACACCACATATGGGCCTATGGCTATTTTTGCAAATCCTTAACCTGGGCCATATTAACTTGTGCCAATGGTTGGGAAACATAACTAAACTCAAAAGAATACCATCTGAATCAAAGAAACCCAAATCAAATCAAAAGAAAATTCAAAACCATGCAACATGTGATAATGGTCAAAATTGACATTTACATCAGGGTACCCACTTTGAGCCCCTGTATTAAGAGATTCCAAAACCAAACTCTCCCAACTCTTTGCACCTCATCCAAGACCCCATCAAGTTGAACACTTTTGTTGTTGACCACTTTGACTAGTTCTTTTTCTATTGCTTAATATAATCCAGCAAAGATGCAACATCAAATCAGATTCAAGATCATGTCACTTTTGGATTTTTCCAAATACACTCAATTTTGCAAACCAACACCACTAGGAGATGCCAAAGATTATTTGAAACACACCCAAGAAATATTTATAAAATTCAAAAGTCAAGCTCTTGCGGCCATTGTGTCGAACACATGGCAGACAACAATTTGCCAACTCTCTACACCCTAATACCCAACAGTTTTTGGACTAAACCATCAAGCCCTTGGTCAGCACTAGCTCTCTCTTCCACGCAGTGAGCAATGCCAACTCTCAGAGACTTTGTTGGTGCATGAGATCATCATGTACCACGGCCATGCCGTGGTGATCATGGCACCTCCATACCATTTCCCTCTCCTCTCACTTCTGTTGTGCACCACCATGTCCTGGACCTCCCTCTCACTCCCCTGAACACGTGATGGCGTGTATTTCACACGTTCGTTGGGCAACCCCAAGAGGAAGGTATGATGCGCACAGCAGCAAGTTTTCCTCAGAAAGAAACCAAGGTTTATCGAACCAGGAGGAGCCAAGAAGCACGTTGAAGGTTGATGGCGGCGAGATGTATGCGGTGCAACACCAGGGATTCCGGCGCCAACGTGGAACCTGCACAACACAACCAAAGTACTTTGCCCCAACGAAACAGTGAGGTTGTCAATCTCACCGGCTTGCTGTAACAAAGGATTAACCGTATTGTGTGGAAGATGATTGTTTGCAGAGAAAATAGTAAAAACAAGTATTGCAGTAGATTGTATTTCAGTAAAGAGAATTGGACCGGGGTCCACAGTTCACTAGAGGTGTCTCTCCCATAAGACGAACAGCATGTTGGGTGAACAAATTACAGTTGGGCAATTGACAAATAAAGAGAGCATGACAATGCACATACATATCATGATGAGTATAGTGAGATTTAATTGGGCATTACGACAAAGTACATAGACCGCCATCCAACTGCATCTATGCCTAAAAAGTCCACCTTCAGGTTATCATCCGAACCCCTCCAGTATTAAGTTGCAAAGCAACAGACAATTGCATTAAGTATGGTGCGTAATGTAACTAGTGACTACATCCTTGAACATAGCACTAATGTTTTATCCCTAGTGGCAACAGCACAACACAACCTTAGAACTTTCTCACTGTCCCAGGTGTCAATGCAGGCATGAACCCACTATCGAGCATAAGTACTCCCTCTTGGAGTTACAAGCATCTACTTGGCCAGAGCATCTACTAGTAACGGAGAGCATGCAAGATCATAAATAACACATAGGTATAACTTTGATAATCAACATAACAAGTATTCTCTATTCATCGGATCCCAACAAACGCAACATATAGAATTACGTATAGATGATCTTGATCATGATAGGCAGCTCACAAGATCCGACAATGATAGCACAATGGGGAGAAGACAACCATCTAGCTACTGCTATGGACCCATAGTCCAGGGGTAGACTACTCACACATCACACCGGAGGCGACCATGGCGGCGTAGAGTCCTCCGGGAGATGATTCTCCGGCAGGGTGCCGGAGGCGATCTCCTGGATCCCCCGAGATGGGATCGGCGTTGGCGGCGTCTCGGAAGGTTTTCCGTATCGTGGTTCCTTGCGGGGGTTTCGTCACGGAGGCTTTAAGTAGGCGAAAGGGCAAGTCGAGAGGGGGCACGGGCCCAGATGACAGGCGGCGCGGCCAGGGGGCCGCGCCGCCCTAGGGTTTGGCTCCCTGGCCCCACTTTCGTCTTCGGACTGGAAGCTTCGTGGAAAAATAGGCCCCCGGGCGTTGATTTCGTCCAATTCCGAGAATATTTCCTTACTAGGATTTCTGAAACCAAAAACAGCAGAAAATAGCAACGGCACTTCGGCATCTTGTTAATAGGTTAGTTCCAAAATGCACGAATATGACATAAAGTGTGCATAAAACATGTAGATAACATCAATAATGTGGCATGGAACATAAGAAATTATCGATACGTCGGAGACGTATCAGCATCCCCAAGCTTAGTTCTGCTCGTCCCGAGCAGGTAAAACGATAACACAGATAATTTCTGGAGTGACATGCCATCATAATCTTGATCATACTATTTGTAAAGCATATGTAGTGAATGCAGCGATCAAAACAATATGTATGACATGAGTAAACAAGTGAATCATATAGCAAAGACTTTTCATGAATAGCACTTCAAGACAAGCATCAATAAGTCTTGCATAAGAGTTAACTCATAAAGCAATAATTCAAAGTAAAGGTATTGAAGCAACACAAAAGAAGATTAAGTTTCAGCGGTTGCTTTCAACTTGTAACATGTATATCTCATGGATATTGTCAACATAGAGTAATATAATAAGTGCAATAAGCAAGTATGTAGGAATCAATGCACAGTTCACACAAGTGTTTGCTTCTTGAGGTGGAGAGAAATAGGTGAACTGACTCAACATTGAAAGTAAAAGAATGGTCCTCATAGAGGAAAAGCATCGATTGCTATATTTGTGCTAGAGCTTTGATTTTGAAAACATGAAACAATTTTGTCAACGGTAGTAATAAAGCACATGCATCATGTAAATTATATCTTATAAGTTGCAAGCCTCATGCATAGTGTACCAATAGTGCCCGCACCTTGTCCTAATTAGCTTGGACTACCCGGATTATCACCGCAATACATATGCTTTAACCAAGTTTCACAAAGGGGTACCTCTATGCCGCCTGTACAAAGGTCTAAGGAGAAAGCTCGCATTTGGATTTCTCGCTTTTGATTATTCTCAACTTAGACATCCATACCGGGACAACATAGACAACAGATAATGGACTCCTCTTTTAATGCTTTAAGCATTTGACAACAATTAATTCTTTTCTCATTAGAGACTTGAGGATATTTGTCCAAAACTGAAACTTCCACCATGAATCATGGCTTTAGTTAGCGGCCCAATGTTCTTCTCTCACAATATGCATGCTCAAACCATTCAACTCAGTGTAGATCGCCCTTACTTCAGACAAGACGAACATGCATAGCAACTCGCATGAAATTCAACAACGAGTTGATGGCGTCCCCAGTAAACATGGTTATCGCACAACAAGCAACTTAATAAGAGATAAAGTGCATAATTACATATTCAATACCACAATAGTTTTTAGGCTATTTGTCCCATGAGCTATATATTGCAAAGGTGAATGATGGAATTTTAAAGGTAGCACTCAAGCAATTTACTTTGGAATGGCGGAAAATACCATGTAGTATAGGTAGGTATGGTGGACACAAATGGCATAGTGGTTGGCTCAAGTATTTTGGATGCATGAGAAGTATTCCCTCTCGATACAAGGTTTAGGCTAGCAAGGCTTATTTGAAACAAACACAAGGATGAACCGGTGCAGCAAAACTCACATAAAAGACATATTGAAAACATTATAAGACTCTACACCGTCTTCCTTGTTGTTCAACCTCAATACTAGAAATTATCTAGACTTTAGAGAAACCAAATATGCAAACCAAATTTTAGCATGCTCTATGTATTTCTTCATTAATGGGTGCAAAGCATATGATGCAAGAGCTTAAACATGAGCACAACAATTGCCAAGTATCACATTACCCAAGACATTTATAGCAATTACTACATGTATCATTTTCCAATTCCAACCATATAACAATTTAACGAAGGAGAAACTTCGCCATGAATACTATGAGTAGAAACCAAGGACATACTTGTCCATATGCTACAGCGGAGCGTGTATCTCTCCCATAAAGTGAATGCTAGGATCCATTTTATTCAAACAAAACAAAAAACAAAAACAAACCGACGCTCCAAGAAAAAGCACATAAGATGTGATGGAATAAAAATATAGTTTCAGGGGAGGAACCTGATAATGTTGTCGATGAAGAAGGGGATGCCTTGGGCATCCCCAAGCTTAGACGTTTGAGTCTTCTTGATATATGCAGGGGTGAACCACCGGGTGCATCCCCAAGCTTAGAGCTTTCACTCTCCTTGATCATGTTGCATCATACTCCTCTCTTGATCCTTGAAAACTTCCTCCACACCAAACTCGAAACAACTCATTAGAGGGTTAGTGCACAATATAAATTGACATATTCAGAGGTGACACAATCATTCTTAACACTTCTGGACATTGCATAATGCTACTGGACATTAGTGGATCAAAGAAATTCATCCAACATAGCGAAAGAGGCAATGCGAAATAAAAGGCAGAATCTGTCAAAACAGAACAGTTCGTATTGACGAATTTTAAAATGGCACCAGACTTGCTCAAATGAAAATGCTCAAATTGAATGAAAGTTGCATACATATCTAAGGATCATGCACGTAAATTGGCATAATTTTCTGAGTTACCTACAGGGAGGTGGACCCAGATTCGTGACAGCAAAGAAATCTGGAACTGTGCAGTAATCCAAATCTAGTACTTACTTTTCTATCAACGGCTTAACTTGGCACAACAAAACACAAAACTAAGATAAGGAGAGGTTGCTACAGTAGTAAACAACTTCCAAGACACAAAATAAAAACAAAGTACTGTAGGTAAAAACATGGGTTGTCTCCCATAAGCGCTTTTCTTTAACGCCTTTCAGCTAGGCGCAGAAAGTGTATCAAGTATTATCAAGAGATGAAGTATCAACATCATTACCAGCGGTGTTGGGAGTTTTATCAATTTTAGGCCTATAGTAATTCTTTGGTTTAGGCACCTTAGAGACATACATGAATTTTTGCTCCTTACCCACATAAGCTTTCTCATTAAATTTAAGAGAAGAAAAAGTTGAACCCAATTTTCCCATAGCTCCTTCAAGTTTACCAATTCTATGGGTTTGATTATCATGGATAGCACAAGTTTCTAGAGTAGCAATTCTTTCGTTAATTCTTCCTAGGATTTTATCAAGTTTATCAGTATTATCAAGTAATATTTCCAATTTAGTTTCAACACTACAATTTTTCTCTATGGTTTCCAATTTTTTCATAACATCCTCAAGGGAGGTTTCACTTTTAGTTTCATTAACAGGTGGTGTTCCAAATAAACTCTCAATAATGCAGCTAGCTTCTAAAGCGGGAGCACCTAGAAAGTTACCTCCCGCGAGACAATCAAGAACATATCTATTCCAGCTAGAGATACCAACATAAAAATTCCTGAGTAGGATAGTGGTGGAGTGTTTCTTAGTGCACCTATTATGGGCATCACTAATTCTATACCAAGCATCTTTTAAACATTCTCCCCTTGTTGCTTAAATGAACGAACTTCAACTTCAGGATTACTCATTTCAGCAGTAGTAAATAAAGCAAGCTAGATAAAGTAAATGCAAGTAAACTAATTTTTTTGTGTTTTCAATATAGCAAAACAAGATAGCAAATAAAGTAAAACTAGCAACTAATTTTTTTGTATTTTGATTTAGTGCAGCAAACAAAGTAGTAAATAAAACTAAGCAAGACAAAAACAAAGTAAAGAGATTGAGAAGTGGAGACTCCCCTTGCAGCGTGTCTTGATCCCCGGCAACGGCGCCAGAAAAAGAGCTGTTGACGTGGGAGTTGAAAATCTTTGTGGTGTAACTTTTCTTCGTTCCCCGCAACGGCGCCAGAAAAAGTGCTTGATGGCGTGTATTTCACACGTTCGTTGGGCAACCCCAAGAGGAAGGTATGATGCGCAAAGTTTTCCCTCAGAAAGAAACCAAGGTTTATCGAACCAGGAGGAGCCAAGAAGCACGTTGAAGGTTGATGGCGGCGAGATGTAGTGCGGCGCAACACCAGGGATTCCGGCGCCAACGTGGAACCTGCACAACACAACCAAAGTACTTTGCCCCAACGAAACAGTGAGGTTGTCAATCTCACCGGCTTGCTGTAACAAAGGATTAACCGTATTGTGTGGAAGATGATTGTTTGCAGAGAAAATAGTAAAAACAAGTATTGCAGATTGTATTTCAGTAAAGAGAATTGGACCGGGGTCCACAGTTCACTAGAGGTGTCTCTCCCATAAGACGAACAGCATGTTGGGTGAACAAATTACAGTTGGGCAATTGACAAATAAAGAGAGCATGACAATGCACATACATATCATGATGAGTATAGTGAGATTTAATTGGGCATTACGACAAAGTACATAGACCGCCATCCAACTGCATCTATGCCTAAAAAGTCCACCTTCAGGTTATCATCCGAACCTCCTCCAGTATTAAGTTGTAAACAACAGACAATTGCATTAAGTATGGTGCGTAATGTAACTAGTGACTACATCCTTGAACATAGCACTAATGTTTTATCCCTAGTGGCAACAGCACAACACAACCTTAGAACTTTCTCACTGTCCCTGTCAATGCAGGCATGAACCCACTATCGAGCATAAGTACTCCTCTTGGAGTTACAAGCATCTACTTGGCCAGAGCATCTACTAGTAACGGAGAGCATGCAAGATCATAAATAACACATAGGTATAACTTTGATAATCAACATAACAAGTATTCTCTATTCATCGGATCCCAACAAACGCAACATATAGAATTACGATAGATGATCTTGATCATGATAGGCAGCTCACAAGATCCGACAATGATAGCACAATGGGGAGAAGACAACCATCTAGCTACGCTATGGACCCATAGTCCAGGGGTAGACTACTCACACATCACACCGGAGGCGACCATGGCGGCGTAGAGTCCTCCGGGAGATGATTCCCCTCTTCGGCAGGGTGCCGGAGGCGATCTCTGGATCCCCGAGATGGGATCGGCGGCGGCTCTGGAAGGTTTTCCGTATCGTGGTTCTCTCGGGGTTTCGTCACGGAGGCTTTAAGCAGGAAGGGCAAGTCGAGAGGGGGCACAGGGCCCAGATGACGGCGGCGCGGCCAAGGGGGCCGCGCGCCCTAGGGTTTGGCTCCCCTGTGGCCCCACTTCGTTTCGTCTTCGGACTTCTGGAAGCTTCGTGGAAAAATAGGCCCTGGGCGTTGATTTCGTCCAATTCCGAGAATATTTCCTTACTAGGATTTCTGAAACCAAAAACAGCAGAACTGGCACTTCGGCATCTTGTTAATAGGTTAGTTCCAGAAAATGCACGAATATGACATAAAGTGTGCATAAAACATGTAGATAACATCAATAATGTGGCATGGAACATAAGAAATTATCGATACGTCGGAGACGTATCAACACGTTGGACACGTTCCTCGACCAAGGAGACGCCAGCAGCAGCCAGACCAGGATGCGCCTGTGACGTCCAGTGCACGCCAGACGCCGACGTGTGCACGCCCGGAGCGCGCCAGAGCACGCACGCGCATCGTCAGCCTCGTCCTCCCCTCTCCTCTCTCACACCCACTCACTACGTCAACCTCTACCTCCCAGACACGCTCGCTCGCGCCAGAAAGGACCGTCGCCGTCGTGACCGTCGGAGATTTCCGCCACGGTACTGTGAGCTCACGTCACGCTCCTGCTCGCCACGGACCACCATTTTCTGTGCCATCACGCGCGCCGTGCTCGCCATGACGTCGCCAACACTGGGTGCATCATCGCCCAGCTCTCCCTGCCACTGTATCACCGTCGGCATGCTCGACCTAACCCGTGCGCCTCGGACTCGACCGCTCGCTATAAAAGGAGGCCACCCTAGCTCCAAATATCCACACCATTCGCCTTCTCCCATCTCAGAACCCCTCCTCAAGCTCTCCCTCTTCTCAATTTGCACCGTAGCTAGCCAATTGCATCACCGGAGTCTGCGGAGCCGCCGCATAACAAGAAGAGGATTGGCGCCACCCCAGGAGCCGCCGCTTGTACCAGGAGGACCGCCGTCATCGACAACCCCGCCGTGCATCGTCTCCGATCATCGCTGGAGCGCCGGTGAGCCTCTGATGTCTACGGGAGCTTCTATTCTTGTAGACAGTGTTGGGCCTCCAAGAGCAGAGGTTTGTAGAACAGCAGCAAGTTTCCCTTAAGTGGATCACCCAAGGTTTATCGAACTCGGGAGGAAGAGGTCAAAGATATCCCTCTCATGCAACCCTGCAACCACAAAGCAAGAAGTCTCTTGTGTCCCCAACACACCTAATAGGTGCACTAGTTCGGCGAAGAGATAGTGAAATACAAGTGGTATAAATAAGTATGAGCAGTAGTAACGGTGCAGAAAATAGCTTGCAGCGTGTAGTTGATGGTGGTAATATGGTAGCATAGTAACGAGAAAACAGTAAACAAGCAGTGATAGCAGTATTTAGGAACAAGGCCTAGGAATCATACTTTCACTAGTGGACACTCTCAACATTGATCACATAACAAAATAGATAAATGCATACTCTACACTCTTGTTGGATGATGAACACCATTGCGTAGGATTACACGAACCCTCAATGCCGGAGTTAACAAGCTCCACAATTCAATGTTCATATTTAAATAACCTTAGAGCATAATAGATCATTGCAAAATAAACTAAGAACTAACATAGTGCACACACTGTCCACATTACACTATGAAGGAGGAATAGATCACATCAATACTATCATAATGATAATTAACTCCACAATCTACAAGAGATCATGATCATAGCCTACGACAAGAACCACACGGTGCACACACTAGTCACCTTTACACCATGCAGGAGGAATAGACTACTTTAATAACATCACATGAGTAGCACACAACTAGTAGCGATACAAAGCTCATCATATGGATCTCAATCATGTAAAGCAGCTCATGAGATCATTGTATTGAAGTACATATGAGAGAGATTAACCACATAGCTACCGGTACAGCCCCGAGCCTCGATGGAGAACTACTCCTCCTCATGGGAGACAGCAGCGTTGATGGAGATGGCGGTGGTGTCGATGGAGGAGCCTTCCGGGGCACTTCCCCGTCCCGGCGGCGTGCCGGAACAGAGACTCCTGTCCCCGATCTTGGCTTCGCAATGGCGGCGCCTGGAAGGTTTCTCGCTGGCTTTTCCGTATCGAGGTTTTAGGTCATGGACCTTTAAATAGGCGAAGAGGCGGAGTCGAGGGTCGAAGAGGCGGCGACACCATAGGGTGGCGCGGGCCACACCCAGGGCGCGCCTATGGTCCGGTGGGCGTGGCCCCCTCTGGTCCTCCCGGGTGTTGGAAGCTTCGTGGAAAAATAGGATGCTGGGTCTTGATTTCGTCCGATTCGAGAATATTTCCTTACTAGGATTTCTGAACCAAAAAAGAAAACAGAACTGGCCTTCGGCATCTCGTCAATAGGTTAGTTCCGAAAACGCATAAATATGACATAAAATGTGCATAAAACATGTAGATATCATCAATAATGTGGCATGGAACATAAGAAATTATCGATACGTCGGAGACGTATCAGCATCCCCAAGCTTAGTTCCTGCTCGTCCCGAGCAGGTAAACGATAACAAAGATAATTTCTGGAGTGACATGCCATCATAAACTTGATCATATTGTAAACATATGCAATGAATGCAGCGATCAAAACAATGGTAACGACATGAGTAAACAACTGAATCATAAAGCAATGACTTTTCATGAATAGCACTTTCAAGACAGGCATCAATAAGTCTTGCATAAGAGTTAACTCATAAAGCAATAATTTAAAGTAAAGACATTGAAACAACACAAAAGAAGATTAAGTTTCAGCGGTTGCTTTCAACTTGTAACATGTATATCTCATGGATAATTGTCAACATAGAGAAATATAACAAGTGCAATATGCAAGTATGTAGGAATCAATGCACAGTTCACACAAGTGTTTGCTTCTTGAGGTGGAGAGAAATAGGTGAACTGACTCAACATAAAAGTAAAAGAATGGTCCTTCAAAGAGGAAAGCATCGATTGCTATATTTGTGCTAGAGCTTTGGTTTTGAAAACATGAAACAATTTTGTCAACGGTAGTAATAAAGCATATGTATCATGTAAATTATATCTTACAAGTTGCAAGCCTCATGCATAGTATACTAATAGTGCCCGCACCTTGTCCTAATTAGCTTGGACTACCGGATCATCGCAATACACATGTTTTAACCAAGTGTCACAATGGGGTACCTCCATGCCGCCTGTACAAAGGTCTAAGGAGAAAGCTCGTATTTTGGATTTCTCGCTTTTGATTATTCTCAACTTAGACATCCATACCGGGACAACATGGACAACAGATAATGGACTCCTCTTTAATGCATAAGCATGTGGCAACAATTAGTGTTCTCATATGAGATTGAGGATATATGTCCAAAACTGAAACTTCCACCATGATTCATGGCTTTAGTTAGCGGCCCAATGTTCTTCTCTAACAATATGTATGTTCCAACCATTAAGGTGGTAGATCTCTCTTACTTCAGACAAGACGGACATGCATAGCAACTCACATGATATTCAACAAAGAATAGTTGATGGCGTCCCCGGAAACATGGTTATCGCACAACAAGCAACTTAATAAGAGATAAAGTGCATAAGTACATATTCAATACCACAATAGTTTTTAAGCTATTTGTCCCATGAGCTATATATTGTAAAGGCAAATGATGGAAATTTTAAAGGTAGCACTCAAGCAATTTACTTTGGAATGGCGGAGAAATACCATGTAGTAGGTAGGTATGGTGGACACAAATGGCATAGTGGTTGGCTCAAAGATTTTGGATGCATGAGAAGTATTCCCTCTCGATACAAGGTTTAGGCTAGCAAGGTTATTTGAAACAAACACAAGTATGAACGGTGCAGCAAAACTCACATAAAAGACATATTGAAAACATTATAAGACTCTACACCGTCTTCCTTGTTGTTCAAAACTCAATACTAGATATTATCTAGACTTTAGAGAAACCAAATATGCAAACCAAATTAGCAAGCTCTAAGTGTTTCTTCATTAATGGGTGCAAAGTATATGATGCAAGAGCTTAAACATGAGCACAACAATTGCCAAGTATCACATTATCCAAGACATTATAGCAATTTACTACATGTATCATTTTCCAATTCCAACCATATAACAAATTAACGAAGAAGAAACGCCATGAATATTATGAGCTAAGAACACATGTGTTCATATGAACCAGCGGAGCATGTCTCTCTCCCACACAAGCATTTATTCAAACAAAAACAAAAACAAAAACAAACAGACGCTCCAAGTAAAGTACATAAGATGTGGCCGAATAAAAATATAGTTTCAAGAGAAGGAACCTGATAATTTGTTGATGAAGAAGGGGATGCCTTGGGCATCCCCAAGCTTAGATGCTTGAGTCTTCTTGAAATATGCAGGGGTGAACCACCGGGGCATCCCCAAGCTTAGAGCTTTCACTCTTCTTGATCATAGTATATCATCCTCCTCTCTTGACCCTTGAAAACTTCCTCCACACCAAACTCGAAACAACTCATTAGAGGGTTAGTGCACAATAAAAATTAACATGTTCAGAGGTGACACAATCATTCTTAACACTTCTGGACATTGCTCAAAGCTACTGGAAGGTAATGGAACAAAGAAATCCACCCAACACAGCGAAAGAAGCAATGCGAAATAAAAGGCAGAATCTGTTAAAACAGAACAGTCCGTAAAGACGAATTTTAAAAGGGCACCAGAATTGCTCAAATGAAAATGCTCAAATTGAAAGAAAGTTGCGTACATATCTGAGGATCACTCGCATAAATTGGCATAATTTTATGAGTTACCTACAGAGAATTAGACCCAGATTCGTGACAGCAAAGAAATCTGTTTCTGTGCAGTAATCCAAATCTAGTATTCACTTTACTATCAAAGACTTTACTTGGCACAACAAAACACAAAACTAAGATAAGGAGAGGTTGCTACATTAGTAAACAACTTCCAAGACTCAAATATAAAACAAAGTACTGTAGCAAAATAACACATGGGTTATCTCCCAAGAAGTTCTTTCTTTATAGCCATTAAGATGGGCTCAGCAGTTTTAATGATGCACTCGCAAGAGATAGTATTTGAAGCAAAAGAGAGCATCAAGAGGCAAATTCAAAACATATTTAAGTCTAACATTCTTCCTATGAAGAGGCATCTTGTACACAAATGAATTCATGAAGAACAAAGTGACAAGCATAGGAAGATAAAACAAGTGTAGCTTCAAAAATTTCAGCATATAGAGAGGTGTTTTAGTAACATGAAAATTTCTACCACCATATTTTCCTCTCTCATAATAACTTTCAGTAGCAACATGAGCAAACTCAACAATATAACTATCACATAAAGCATTCTTATCATGAGTCTCATGCATAAAATTATTACTCTCCACATAAGCATAATCAATTTTATTGGTAATAGTGGGAGCAAATTCAACAAAGTAGCTATCATTATTATTCTCATCAAGTGTAGGAGGCATAGTATAATCACAACAAAATTTACTCTCCATAGTATGTGGCACCAAAAGACAACTATCATTATAATCATCATAAATAGGAGGCAAAGTATCATCAAAGAAAATTTTCTCCTCAATGCTTGGGGGACTAAAAAGATCATGAAAACCAGCTTCCCCAAGCTTAGAACTTTCTATATCATTATCAACAATGGTGTTCAAAGCGTTCATACTAATATTACTACCAGCATGCAAATAAGATTTCATAGGTTTTTTAATTTTCGCATCAAACAATCCATGTTTTAAATCAGGAAATAGAATAAGAAGCTCATTCTTGTCCATTATGCCAAACTAGTGTAAACAAGAAACAAAAAGATGCAATTGCAGGATCTAAAGGAAATAGCTTCGAGTACCAACGGCGAAAATAGCTTAGTAGCCGAGATCCGGAGTGTGCGTACCTTTTACCTTTCCTCCCGGCAACGGCGCAGAAAAGTGCTTGATGTCTACGGGAGCTTCTATTCTTGTAGACAGTGTTGGGCCTCCAAGAGCAGAGGTTTGTAGAACAGCAGCAAGTTTCCCTTAAGTGGATCACCCAAGGTTTATCGAACTCGGGAGGAAGAGGTCAAAGATATCCCTCTCATGCAACCCCGCAACCACAAAGCAAGAAGTCTCTTGTGTCCCCAACACACCTAATAGGTGCACTAGTTCGGCGAAGAGATAGTGAAATACAAGTGGTATAAATAAGTATGAGCAGTAGCAACGGTGCCGAAAATAGCTTTGGCGTGTAGTTGATGGTGGTAATATGGTAGCAGTAGTAACGCAAAAAGAACAAGCAGTGATAGCAGTATTTAGGAACAAGGCCTAGGAATCATACTTTCACTAGTGGACACTCTCAACATTGATCACATAACAGAATAGATAAATGCATACTCTACACTCTTGTTGGATGATGAACACCATTGCGTAGGATTACACGAACCCTCAATGCCGGAGTTAACAAGCTCCACAATTCAATGTTCATATTTAAATAACCTTAGAGCATAATAGATCATTGCAAAATAAACCAAGAACTAACATAGTGCACACGCTGTCCACATTACACTATGAAGGAGGAATAGATCACATCAATACTATCATAATGATAATTAACTCCACAATCTACAAGAGATCATGATCATAGCCTACGACAAGAACCACACGGTGCACACACTAGTCACCTTTACACCATGCAGGAGGAATAGACTACTTTAATAACATCACATGAGTAGCACACAACTAGTAGCGATACAAAGCTCATCATATGGATCTCAATCATGTAAAGCAGCTCATGAGATCATTGTATTGAAGTACATAGGAGAGAGATTAACCACATAGCTACCGGTACAGCCCCGAGCCTCGATGGAGAACTACTCCCTCCTCATGGGAGACAACGCGTTGATGGAGATGGCGGTGGTGTCGATGGAGGAGCCTTGGGGCACTTCGTCCCGGCGGCGTGCGTCGAACGAGACTCCTGTCCCCGGATCTTGGCTTCGCGATGGCGGCGGCTCTGGAAGGTTTCTCGTACCGTGGCTTTTCCGTATCGAGGATTTAGGTCTGGGACCTTTAAATAGGCGAAGAGGCGGAGTCGGAGGGCTGAAGAGGCGGCGACACCATAGGGTGGCGCGGGCCACACCCAGCCGCGCCGGCCTATGGTCCGTGGGCCTGTGGCCCCCTCCGGTCCTTCCCGGGTGTTGGAAGCTTCGTGAAAAAATAGGATGCTGGGTCTTGATTTCGTCCGATTCGAGAATATTTCCTTACTAGGATTTGAACCAAAAGCAGAAAACAGGAACTAGCCCTTCGGCATCTCGTCAATAGGTTAGGGAACGCATAAATATGACATAAAATGTGCATAAAACATGTAGATATCATCAATAATGTGGCATGGAACATAAGAAATTATCGATACGTCGGAGACGTATCAGCCTCCAACCCCCTGGTGCTCGCTGCCAGTGAGCTCGTGCTCGTCGTCGACGACGACGCAGGCGAGACGTTGGATCGGTTTCTAATCGTGCGTGCCAGGTTGATCCATACCGCTTCGGGTTTTAAGTGTCACTGACCTGTGGAGCCCACTATCAGACGGCCTGCTCGTGCGAGACACGCAGTGGGCCGGCCCGTTTCTTTTTCTCCCCTTGGCCTAGCTTCGTTTCCCGCGCAAGCCCAGCTATTCAAATTCGAATTAATCGATTTAGTTTGAATTCAATACTGGTGCCATTTTCAAATTTGAATAAAACAAAATCCACTGAGCCAAATTTTATGAATTTGGTATTGTTGGAAAGCTTAGGAAAAACTCTAACAAACTACACTGGTCTCAAACCTAGATTCCTTGTAGAACTCATGTAGTAAAAATAACAAGTCAGCACCTTTTCAAAATTCAAACAATTATTAAAAATCAACCATAAATGATTTTGAGTTGATTCCAACTCCTATAATTCACTTTTGACATACTCTTCATGAATATGTAAAAACATAGCATAGTTGTTACCATGATCATGGGCTAGAGCAAAATAGTGGATATGTGGCCATTTCTAGTCCATTTAAATTACTCCAATCAATTAATTAAATAGTATGAGAGGTTTTCTCTCATTTAAATCAAGGTCTTAAGTAATTCAACAAGAGGTAATGACCTTAGTCTATAACACATCATACTTGATTACTTAGAGATATTAAATTGTTGCTTTAGTAGTATTTAAATTGCATGAGATGTGGAGTCTCATTTAAATCATTTTCCCAAATGATAAATGTGAAGTGTTGACCTTGGTCAACATGATCTCACACTTATTAATTGAGGAGATTAAATCTTAATAAGATTCAATGAGAGGAAATTATTTTTCAAAAGAAAATAAATAGAAACCCTAATTCATATTTCAATGAGAGGAAATTCTTCTTCTTATAAATAAACAAAGCCAACCACCATGTGATAATGTGTGATGCTAGGATAGCTTGAATGAACAAATTGTGTGTTAGGTCTAGTACTTAAGCATTGTTTGGTGATTTTATACCTCGTATCCGTTTATAGACGCTAGTACCGAAGACTGCAGGAGGAGGAGGTCTTCTACGAGAAAGAAGAAGAAAAATTTGATCACTGTACCAATCAAGGCAAGCTATACTCTTGCAAGCTACCCTAATGCAAGCTCTACTTGAGCAAGACACCAATACCATACTACTTTGTGTTTTACTTTCCAAGTCCCAGTTTTTATCTTACAAAGCTTTTACTTTGATTATCAAGGTTTACTTTTATAGTTAACTTGAGTCTAGATATGGAGTAGTACAAGAACATCAAAGCTAGCCTAAAGAGCTACAAGTTAGTTAGCACCCCTCACGACTAGTTGCTAGTGCTAAAACTAAAATTGACTACTCTAGATGGGAACATGTGAATCTTTTGACTTTGAAAACCTTGGAATGATGAGTCATTCTATTGAAAGATTTTGAAGGTGAAGGTGACTTGAATGACATGGTGATTTTGATAAAAACTGATGATTGCGTTCGGATGTGATACCATTCCAATTTTAGAGTACCCCCACAATACCTGATTATGGGTAAGGCTTTAGCTGGCAATTTATGTATCTTAGTATGGGTTCCCTCTGAACAAGCGTCATAGAGGTTATGCCGAGGCTGCATCCGTTGAAAGTGAAATGACGTGAAAAGAGTTGAATGTCCTACCCAAGCCCTGTGCAGTTCCCAGGTTAGCAGATTGCTATCACTGGGAGGCCAAGCTCATAGGGGAGGTGCCTATACTAGGGTATGTAAGTGAAAGGTTAATGTTTGATGATCCGCATATTGAGTATGATTATTCAGGGCTATCTCTGACGGATGTAATCAAATGTTGTGGCACAAGTGTGCAACCTCTGCAGAGTGTAAACCTATTCGAATAGCCGTGTCCGCGGTTATGGACGGTTGGATGGTCATACTGTTCCGTTATCAGATGATTTCTAAAAATGAATGGTGACTTGAAAGGTGAATTTGACTTGATCACAACAGAGTTGTAGGAATGACACTAATGTTCTCACTTGAGTTAAGTTAGGCAAATGAAGAGTCTTTGATTAAATAAATGCTTATGAAATAAAACTGGCTTTATGCAAATGAAGCTAGAGCTTAGAAACCTCTTACTAAAATTGTTAGTACTTACACTAGTATTAGTTTGCGAGTACTTTAGAGTACTCATGGCTGTGTCCCTGTCTATTCAAATGACCAGACTATGAAGAGGAGCAGCAGTATCAGGATGACGGACATCAAGACGTCTATGACAACTAGGATCGTCTCCTGACGTCAAGCGTTGCCTGTGGAATAGATGGACTCTACTACGTACTTCCGCTATGTGTTATGTATTTGATCCTTAGATCAATTGTTGTAATGAGACTGGATCCCGTGATCCTTTGATGTAAGACTATTATGGTGTTGTAATGAATGATGTGCTATGATATGAACTTATTATGTCTCGTAAAAACAATCTTCCTAGGATTGCGATGTATGGCATAATAGGCATCTGGACTTAAAATCCGGGTGTTGACACGCGCACCGGCGAGGCCGGCAGCCATTCCGCGCGTTACCGCGCGTCCATCCGTGCTCCTCCGTCGGGAGAGAGCGGCGGCGCGGGATCCTTGCCCTCGCCGGAGCTATCGCTGCTTCGGCGGGCCCCGAAGGGAGAGGCAACGACCCGGCGGCGTAAGGTGAGTCCCCAAACTCTAATCATGCATGGACAGGGGCTAATCTGAGGCTTAAAAACATGATAGCATCATGAGATCGCTTGCGCTTGCAGATGGAATAATCTAAGGGCCTAAACATCAACATAAACCGCCTAAAAACATGATCTTTCATACAAAAACGTGATCTCAGATCACCACTAGGGTTCTAGTGCTTGCAGTACTAGGCATCTGATACCATTGTTAGATCTAAAACGACTGGAGCAGCACAAGATCGCGAAAAGTAGCCACTAGAACACCTAATGATCATAATCAGAGAGGTTTAGAGATGCATTACGCATTGTCGGAGTTGCCATCATCGCCTGCTTGGTGCAGGCGTGAAGTAGAGATGTTGTGGATGATCTGGGGATCCTCCTGATCCCTCCGGGTTATCTCGTGAACTCTCCTCCAGGTTATCTCGTGAACTTGTTAGCTTGTGATTCTGGTGACTAATAAAATGACAACCTTTTGATCTCAAAAAAGTAGCTTGGATGGTCCTATATATACATATCGATGTAACCTGAGATTATAACATCGAGAGTTGAGGAAAAACAATAGAGAAGAAGAAGGGGATTCTGTCCATGGCAATAAATTTATTGTCCACGTGTGTTGTCTAGCAACAAGGCCCAGGTAGGGTTACAAATACAGATATAGTGCAAACGTATTGCGATGCAGATGTCGTACAATTCGTTTACAACGGAATTATATTGGGCACATCATGGTGCACCATCTGGAGTTTTCTCCAACAGTCGAGCCCACCTCACACCCACTTGCACATAAACCTTGTCATATAGCTTATCAATAAACTGGAAGTAGGCAGCCCTCCAGGTTCTCTTCACTAACATGGTGCAGAACACTGTCCATAGACCTACCAGAAATCCTAGGCTCGTGACAAGATAAACAGATGACATGTGATTCATATCTTCAAGGCTGCTTTTATGTGAATCATTTTCTGAACAGTTCCTGGAGAGAGGAGGACCGCAAAGACCAAGGTTGCCAAGGTATATATACATCTGGTTGTCAAGAGCTTGTAGCTGTGGTCCAGATGGTATTGCACCTGATAAATTGTTATATGACAAGTTCAAGTGGCTCAAAGAAGTTAGAGCAGACAAACTTGATGGGATTGTACCAGAAAACTCATTGTAGGATAGATCCAGGGACTCCAGATTCTTTAAATCTCCGATCTTGTTTGGGATTGTTCCTCTGAAATGATTACTTGAGAGGTTCAGATTTGTAATGCCAATCAGCAAACTTATCTCGTCTGGAATTTGTCCTGTTAAACTATTATTTGATAAATCAAGATTCACCAATAGCTTGTATATTTCGAAGTTATAATCACGCTTTTGGTCTTTCGTAATTACTGGTATGCTCTCTTCAAAGTTGTAATCCCCTGCGTCCTGAGATATTGTTGTCATCATAGCTTTCAAGTTTGATAGTGACCATGGTATGTTTCCTGATATACTGTTGCCTGATATGTCCAAATAGTGAAGACTGTCAATGCAAGTGAGATTGACTGGTATATGGCCACTGAACATATTTGAACTCAACCTCACGATTTGCAAGTGTGGCATTTTTGCAGGTATCCACTTTGGTAATCCCCCAGAGAACATATTGTATGAAAGATCGAGGAATTGTAATTGTGATGCACTTCGAAGAAATTTTGGGAATTCACCCGAGAGACTGTTGTTGTTCAAGGCCAGACTGTACATATTAGAACCAAACTGATTTGCTCCCGAGTCCTTGCCGCATTGCATAACATCCCCTGTTAACTTGTTTCCTGATAGGTCCAACCGGTGCAGACTAGTCAATTGGCATAAAGATGATGGGATCATACCGCTAATCTGATTATTTGCAAGCAACAACTCTTCCAAAAGTGGAGCTTTCAGGTCTGGTGGCAATGACCCTGAGAAAGAGTTTGACGACAGGTTCAAGTGGGATATGTTTAATGGCAACAAGGGGACTTGACCTGTTAACATGTTGGACCCGAGATATATACGATCAGCTGCCATGTGTTGTAAACTGTCTGGTAATGAGCCACTCAATTTATTTCCTGATGCATGCAAGAATGAAGCTCGGGAAAATGTCACCCAAAACCAATCAGGAATAACATCATCTAGATTTGCATCTCCAAGAACAAGAATATCAATGCTGGTCTGCCCTTTGAGCCACTTTGGAAAATGAGGCCCGAGATGGCATGATCGAAAACCTGCGACCTTCAATCTAAATGGGGGAACCCATTTTTGGTTGATAGCGATTTTCAAAGAGTTGTATGACAAGTCCAGATACTCTAAATTCAACAGGCCTGCAAAATCCTTCTCTGTGAGCACACCGCTGAAGTCATTGTTGCTGAGATCCAAAAGCTCTAAATTACCTAAACTTGCGAAATGTTCCTTGAGAAGCACACCTTTGAAGTTATTGTTGCTTAGAACTAGGATTTTCAAATTACCAAGTGCTCCAACTCCTACGGGTAGAGTGCCAGTCAACATGTTTTCCCCTGCTGAAATAACACTGAGATTGGTCATGTTCCCAATCCAAACTGGTAAATTCCCTGTCATATTTGTATACCCTACATACAACTCTTGCAATGTATTCCATGTGCACCTTGGCAATCGACCCAGGAAATCAGCTATGTTCCCATTGATTCTGTTAGCAGTTAATAGCAGTACTTTCAAATTGCAAGGACCTTGCAGATTGTTTGGTAGCAAACCCTCAAGATCGTAATTGGAACTCAAGTCTATGACCTGAAGGGACTTCATGTTTCCCAATCCATTGGGAATGGATCCGATCCAGCCGCAATCTGAGAGGGAAAGCTCCCTAATGCTTGTGAGATTCCAAAACCAGGCATGCTTGAGTGAAGTTGCAAAATAGTTAATTGACAGATCAAGGACCTCTAGATGTGTGAGGTTGGGCATGGAATATTGTAAAGTACTCCCAGCAGACACGGTAATAGTACTAAGGCCACAATCCGACAGGCGAAGCACCGTAAGAGAAGGAAACATATTAACCGTGTGAATCCAATCCCTCACAGAACTAAGATTCACATCGCTCATGTCAAGATAACTTAACAAAGAGAGACGTGGCAACCATGCAAGATCCACTGCTTGAAGATCATTATTATTCCAGCTAACATCAAGATATTGCAGCTTGGAGAGATTACCAAGTTGGGAAGGTATTGCCCCACCGAAACTTGCCCAGGAGAGGTTGAGGTACCTTAAGTTGTTGAGAGAACCCACGAAAGCCGGTATGGTGGTGCCACTGAAGTTATTCCAGCTCAGATCAAGATACCGCAGGTGCTGTAGAATAGCCAAAGAGGGGCTCATCTGGCCTGCCGACAAGCTTAATGAACTGCTCAGCACGCCCGTTTCGTAATAGGCGTTGGTGTCGATGTTGCGGAGGTTGAGCTTGACTACATGGCCTGTACGGTTGCTGCACCGGACTCCTTTCCATTGACAACAGTCACCGTCGCCACCCTGCCATGACGAGAGATGACCAGCAGGGTCCAAGAGGCTTGCCTTGAAGGACAGAAGCGCATCTCGCTCACTGCTGATGCAGGCTCCTAATACACTCGCTGGACCATGGGAAGTGGATGCTGCTGCGAGGGAGATGAGTAGGCTGAGGATTAGTGCAGCTCCTCTAACGAGGAGCACACACCTAGTCATATTGATCTTGAAGCCAGAAAGCACGTGTGCATGTCTACCACAGGCGCAGTATGTTATATGAGAAGCTAGTTGTCCTGGTCGCAAATGGCGGGTGGAATGGGGAGAAAAACCTGTGCATGTCTACCACAGGCGCAGACGCGCTAGTTGTCCTGGTCGCAAATGGCGTGTGGAATTGGGAGAAAAACCGTTGATCTGGCGCATACTTTTCTTCTGAAGTTCTGGCTAGAATTTAATGATATGGACAATCAATGATGAAGACAACAACTATCCTGTACTGAAGTTACGACTGCAAATCTGCAATTTCAACTGATCTGGACAGTGAACCATGCAAAGCAAGACGGGCATACTTTTCTTCTAAAGTTGTGGCTAGAATCTAATGATGACCAGGATTACCATTGACACACCGAAAAAGGTGCACACCGGTTTGATGGTTTTAATCAAATCTCATGCCGTGCCAGGCTACAATGATCATCAAGATGAGAGATAGCAATGTAATGAGATATCTAAACACGCGACGACCGACATGTATCGAAATAATCTACTAGTAGGGAAAACGCTATAGGTTTAAAACTTTTACGATTATGGCTTAACAAATGCGGAATAAAACAAGCGTTCAATTTACCAACCACAAAACCTACATAACTAGGGGTTCAGCTATGTGCACCAGCAACTTATGCTAAGCAATACAAGCAACTATGTGATAGCAAGATATATAACTTCAATCACGAAGGTTATCACAAAGTAAAGTGCACAATTAAAAATGCCCGGGTATAGGGATAACCGAGGTGATGCGGAGATGACGATGTATCCCGAAGTTCACACTCTTGTGAGTGCTACTCTCCGTTAGAGCGGTGTGGAGGACAAAGCACTCCAAACGCCACGAAGTGCTCACCGTATTCTCCTCGAGAATTCCCACCAAAATGGATGTCCTCGATCCACTATGGGACCTTGAGGGTGGTCACCGAACCCGCATAAAGCTTGGGGCTAACTCCACAACTTAACTGGAGGCTCCTAATATTCCGCCACAAAGGCCTTTCACTTGAGGAATCTTCACAACTTAATTGGAGACCCCAAGAACACCACTAAGCCATAAAGCTACAAACTTGAGGCAGTATCCACAACTTAATTGGAGACCCCAAGAACACCACAAAGACCACTAAGCCGTCTAGGGTTCCAAGAACCCAAGAGGAAGAATCTTCCCACTTTCACTTCCACGAATCACCGTGGAGAACTCAAACTGATGCACCAAATGCAATTGCAAGAACACCACAAACATGCACAAATCATTCTCTCTCAAATTCCCACAAAGTTACAAAAGCTCTTGGGGAATAAGAGAGGAAGAATAAATAGGAGGAGAAATACCAAATTTCTCCAAGATCTAGATCTAGTGGATTCCCCTCACAAAGAGAGGGATTTGATTGGTGAATATGAACATCTAGATCTCCTCTCTCTTCCCTCAAATAGGTGCAAGAATCATGGAGGGAGTGAAGAAAAAGAGAAATCAACTCAAGGTCAACAATGGAGGAGAGAGAAAATGAGTAGCAAGTCCCCATGGGGAAGAAGGGCGACAAGGTAGTGTTCCTCTTCGGCGATGAAGGTGGATGGTGTGTTTCCCTATGCACATGAAGCTAATCACATTGTGATGCCCTCAAGTTGACTAGCTCATCTGTTGTTGCCACTATTTTCTACTTTGGAGTTCGAGAGCGCGGAGGACTTCGCGTTCTTCAGGCTGCGCTTTTGTGTGTGTGTGTGTGTGTGTGTGTGAGCCTGAGTTCTGCGTGGTGTTGTAAGCTGTTAAACAACATCACTTGTCTTTCAGTAGTTCTGGTTTAATTAAAGCCAAGTATTTATAACCTAGCACAACACCGAGACATATGACGTTTGCATCAATACACCTGCACGCACAAAGTCGTACTCTGTGGCTCCGTGTGTGGACTTGGCCTGTCTCTAACATTTCCTTCCATATTGAGTCGTTTTTCCTTTTGGACTTTGATGGCTCTGGAATGTAGTCTCTTGACATTTCCCCTGAAGTTTATACTGACAAGCCAAAAAAAAGCTACACGCTTTTACCTCCTTTAGAGTTCAAACCAGATGAGGTCGACTCACTCAAGCATTCACAAAGCTTCTTACAAGATGGAGATTTCTAGCGCCGTGGTCACGCAACTGAGTACCATTTGCAAACATAAATTTGTACTATATGTATAGGGTTAATTATTGGTTTGCCACTACACCCCGCGCAACACTCAGTTTTGCCACTAGAGCAGAATGGTGCTCAGTTTTGCCACTAGTCTGTGTGCAACGACTCGTTCCGTGAGTCTGCCGTTTCATTCAGGTCAACGTCCTTGACTCGGCTGTTTCAGGTGGGACCAGGCGGAGACGCATTTGAAAAGAGGACCGGCTGTTTCAGGTGGGACCAGGCGGAGACGCATTTGAAAAGAGGACCGTTGCTGGCCGTTTCACGTGGGACCCACAAGGCAACCGTTGGAGCTCAACCCCATTTAAAATCCCTGATCGCGCGGCGGAGCTCGCAGCGGTGAGAAGAAATCGACGGGGTTGGAGACGGCCCCTCGCAGAGGTGCGGCGCGGGCGACTGAGAGGGCCTTGTTGACGGGGAGCGCCGCCGACGGCGGGAGCTGCGGAGGGCGCAGCCGTCTGCCAGAAGCACCTCACGGTTCAGATCCCGCGCCACCTCTATCCATGTCTTCTTCTAGCTCCCGTGCCACCTCTCGGTTCGAGCTTCCGGTGCGCATGGAGATGCCGATCCTCCTCTGTCCGCGGTGCCGGGCGCCCGTTGATCGGAGGATTTCGCGCACACCGAAGAACACCAATCGTCCGTTCTACGTGTGCAGCAGCGAGAAAGGGGTAAGAATAGTGGAAATTTCAGTATTTTGTGCATAGTTTGTGCTCAATGTGGTTGATCTCTTTCGTGTGCTTGCAGATAAAATGCTTCTTCGTTTGGGTCGATGTTTTGCTCCAGACGCTGATGAATCAGCTGCTAGATGAGCACGAAGAATGGTTGCCCATCTTGCCACAGACGACACGGGTCGCCGCGATAGCTAGTGCAGAAGAGACGCAGGGCGGAGCACGCATTGACAGAGAGGTAGCTTTTGAGCTAAGGTGGATGAACCAGAAGATTAGAGAGCTCGAAGATCAATCAAAAATTTGGAATTACATTTGTGCATTTGTAGGTGGTATTGTCATCGCACTAGGTTTAATGTTGACATTGTATGGAAAGGCATGAATTTGTGATGAATTTGTAAGCTTCAAATTGTATGAACTTGTAAGCTTGAATTTGCAAGCTTGAAATAAATAAATCTGATCAAAATTCGATAGTGGCAAAGATTTGGCTTTGGGCAGATGAGAAGGGTGTTTAAAAAAACGGTGAAAAATGAAATAACAAAAAAGGGTGCGGCTAGGACTCGAACCCAAGACCGCTTTGTTTGGTAGCGTGAAGGATTGCTCTGGTAACCAGTGGGGTGGATGGACAGATATTGAAAAGCAAAAGGAAGAAATCTAGCTATAGTTAGTTCTAGTTCGTGACTTGGTTTATGGTGTAAGGACGCATATGTTTGTTCTTTGTGTTTATGCACGCTGCTTAACCAAAAAAAGGGTGCGTCTTTGTTATTTCAAGCATTACGTGTTTGTGGTTTAGGTTGGAAAAATAATCAAACAAACAAAAAAAGGTGCATCTTTCTTTTTTTGCGAGGGTAAAAGGGTGCATTTATCTGATTTCAAGCATTGCGTGTTTGTGATTTTTTGTTTCATACTTATATGGGTACCCTACTTATATTACATCAAAGTTCATACTTGGATCCATGTTTGTGATTTCATAATTCATACACCCTTGATATATTACATCGAAATCATAGAAAACTAAGATATATGAGATGCAAATATTGGTAGCCAGATCATCACGCAAAATAACTTAGATAAATTCGATACATAAGATGCTTAGTTCCACCATTACACGGAAATAACTTAGATAGATAGATGGGTACCCTAGATAGATAGATAGATAGATGGGTACCCTAGATAGATAAGTTCAGTGACACACGACTTGACACGACTCGACACGGAACCACATAGAAAATGAAAACGTAAAGCTAAAAAAACATGACGAGCTTGACGAGAACACATCTTGGCCGCACCACCTGCCGCAGCACCTGCGCCGCACCACCGTCTTCACCAGCGTCTTCACTTGTAGTACGGGAGGCAGTGCATAGGTTTCCCGGAGAAGAAGATGGCGTCGCAATCGGTGAAGACGTTGTAGGTGGTGAAGAAGATTGACTCGCAGCCGCACCAGAAGACCTCACCGAGGAGGGCGTACGCGTCAAATCGGTTGGCGAAGGTGACCGTGAGCAGCTTGAGGGCGACGCCTTCACGAGACTCATTGACGTAGTACATGACGGGCGAGCCCGGTGGGAGGTGGGAGAAGCCCTCGTCGAGGAACTCTCGAGTGAGCTCGATCTCGCTCCTCCACCTCGACTTTGCCCACACACGGAGCGTGTTGTCGACGAGGACGTCCGCCGGATAGAGTAGCTCCGGCCTGGTGCGCGGACGGCGGAAGGTCGGTCCCGTGTACTGCATCTTCGGAGAGGCAGAGAGGCTCGCTTGAGTGCGTGGTGCTTTGGAGATGGAGAGGAAGAGAGGCTCGCTCGGTTGGTGTGTGGGAGAGGAAGAGAGGCCCCTTATAAAGAGGTTGGCTCATAATTCGGGTTCCTAATGATGAATTAACGCGTGTCTAGCCGTCTTCCAAAAATAATTATTGGTTTTGACGCGATCGACGATGGGACGGCCTGAGACGATGGCAAAACTGATGCGGCTGCATCGCTGCGAGAGCTGAGACGATGGCAACGCTGAGACGCTGCGTCGGCGAGTGCGTGGAAAGGGTTGTTGGCGTGGCGCCTGCATGGCGCATGCATGGCGCATGCATCGCAGGCCTAGACACGCGGGACGGCCCAACGGACCAACGGAGATTTCAGTGTTCTTATAGCCCACCGCAGAAAAGAGAAAGGAACCAATCATGTTGAAGAACGAGGGTGTCCACGGATCGGCCCCGAAACGTTCTAGAAGGCTAGATCGGACGGCTGGCGTTACCGCAGTGAACGGTCCACAATGCAAAACAGAGCAACCCACGGATCGGTCCGGTTTCCTTCTAGAAGAACAGGGTTAGCTGGTCAAAGTTAGGCTTTGACTAAATTTGAAATGAGCATAAAAAATTCAAAAAAAATCAAAAAAATGGAAAACCTTCTCACATAGACTTCTTATGTCATATACTACCCATTATAATTGATAAACATGGTCTACATGCTGTTCAACAAAAAAACCATGTGTCTAATGTGATATCTCGAACACTGGGGTACAAGTTCGAGGGTGAAGACAAGAGATTTAGGGTTTGGAACATGAAAAGTTTCAAAAACCTCACCAAAGCTTCATTTTGTAGTGAATAACAAGGATCCATGCTTAGTTTTACAATTCCATGTTTCAAACTTGATAAAATGATGGTCAAAGTTAGGTTTGACTAAATTTGAAATGACCATAAAAAATTCAAAAAAAATCAAAAAAATGGAAAACCTTCTCACATAGACTTCTTATGTCATATACTACCCATTCTAGTTGATAAACATGGTCTACATGCTGTTCAACAAAAAAACCATGTGTCTAATGTGATATCTCAAACACTGGGGTACAAGTTCGAGGGTGAAGACAAGAGGTTTAGGGTTTGGAACATGAAAAGTTTCAAAAACCTCACCAAAGCTTCATTTTGGAGTGAATAACAAGGATCCATGCTTAGTTTTACAATTCCATGTTTCAAACTTGATAAAATGATGGTCAAAGTTAGGTTTGACTAAATTTGAAATGACCATAAAAAATTCAAAAAAAATCAAAAAAATGGAAAACCTTCTCACATAGACTTCTTATGTCATATACTACCCATTCTAGTTGATAAACATGGTCTACATGCTGTTCAACAAAAAAACCATGTGTCTAATGTGATATCTCAAACACTGGGGTACAAGTTCGAGGGTGAAGACAAGAGGTTTAGGGTTTGGAACATGAAAAGTTTCAAAAACCTCACCAAAGCTTCATTTTGGAGTGAATAACAAGGATCCATGCTTAGTTTTACAATTCCATGTTTCAAACTTGATAAAATGATGGTCAAAGTTAGGTTTGACTAAATTTGAAATGACCATAAAAAATTCAAAAAAAATCAAAAAAATGGAAAACCTTCTCACATAGACTTCTTATGTCATATACTACCCATTCTAGTTGATAAACATGGTCTACATGCTGTTCAACAAAAAAACCATGTGTCTAATGTGATATCTCAAACACTGGGGTACAAGTTCGAGGGTGAAGACAAGAGGTTTAGGGTTTGGAACATGAAAAGTTTCAAAAACCTCACCAAAGCTTCATTTTGGAGTGAATAACAAGGATCCATGCTTAGTTTTACAATTCCATGTTTCAAACTTGATAAAATGATGGTCAAAGTTAGGTTTGACTAAATTTGAAATGAGCATAAAAAATTCAAAAAAAATCAAAAAAATGGAAAACCTTCTCACATAGACTTCTTATGTCATATACTACCCATTCTAGTTGATAAACATGGTCTACATGCTGTTCAACAAAAAAACCATGTGTCTAATGTGATATCTCAAACACTGGGGTACAAGTTCGAGGGTGAAGACAAGAGGTTTAGGGTTTGGAACATGAAAAGTTTCAAAAACCTCACCAAAGCTTCATTTTGGAGTGAATAACAAGGATCCATGCTTAGTTTTACAATTCCATGTTTCAAACTTGATAAAATGATGGTCAAAGTTAGGTTTGACTAAATTTGAAATGACCATAAAAAAATCAAAAAAAATCAAAAAAATGGAAAAACCTTCTCACATACTCTTCTTACATGGAATAGATGTGTAGTGAACTTATTTGGCCAATTTAGACAAGATCAAAAAAAACTTGCTTAGTGAAAGTGCATGGAGCCCCCATGTGTGGTTTTGGTAATTAATGACAATCCCTATGGACTAATGTTTGCATTGAGTTATATTTGTAGGAGTTGTCCATAGGAAATTCTTGAACCATATGTTGGCTTCAAGGTTGCAATAAGAAGAAATTGATGAAGGATATCAAGTGTCAAGTATGTCTTGAAGATGAAGATGAAGTGAGCCCTCAAGTTACTTCAAGACATCAACATGATGAAGAATGAAGAAATGTAGTGCAAGTTCAAGATGAGCCAACTCGAAGAGTTCATAAGCTTGAAGCTTGCCATGGAGAAATGATGTGCAAGTTCAAGATGAGCCATCTCGAAGAGATCCTTTGCTTGAGTCTTGCCATCCATATGGTGATCATGGATATGTGAAGATGCGCCGAAGAAGAAGCTCTCCCATGGTGGATTATGGGGGAGCAATCCACATGGTGGTCATGGTTATGCGAAGATGCGCCGAAGAAGAAGCTCTCCCATGGTGGTTTATGGGGGAGCAATCTACAAGACTTCGTCAAGCAAGCACAAGCAAGAAATGCGTTCCATCTTGTTGAGGTCAAGATCGTCGTCATCAAGCTCAAGTGGAATGCGCAAGTATAAGGTTTGCTCTTGATAGGGTTTCTTTCTCACCGGTCTCATAGTGTAGTTGGAGACCGGTTTATAGTTTAGTTGCCGTACTATCAAGAGGGCTCTCGAGTGAGTAACTCGATCGTATCGTTCGGAGAGAGCTCAAACCTTTGCATCCTTGCATCATCTTTCTTGGTTGTCATTTGGACCTTATCCATGTGATGTTTTAGAGCTTGTGCTTATTCTCATGACAAGCTCTAGTTCATCGAAAACGGATTTCGCATAGATCACTTGTTGCGTTTTCGAGTTTGGTTCATCATCTTTCTTGGTTGTCATTTGGATCTTATCCATGTGATGATTTAGAGCTTGTGCTTATTCTCATGACAAGCTCTAGTTCATCAAGAATGGTTTTTGCACGGGCAACTTGTTGCATTTTCGAGATTGGAGGTTTTACCGGTATGTCTTTTTTAGATAGGTCAAACCTTTCATCATTTGTTTCTATCCTCCCTTGTTGGACTATGATGGTTTCCTGCATGATCTTGTAGAGCTTGTTCCTAGCTTCAAAACAAGCCCAAGATCATCAAAATCGGAGTCCGGATGCTAAAGTTATGCCCGTTTTAGTTTTGGTGTTTCTGCAGTTTACTTGCCGGATATTTCGGAAATATCCGGGCCGGATTATCCGGGCCGGATATTTCGGAAATATCCGGCCCCTCGAAATCGCCTAAGGACCAGGAAAAAAGCAGCTCTGGATAGGGGCCGGACTTTTGGCCGGATTTTGACCAGGTTTTGTCCCTGAGGCCGGATTATCCGGGGCGGATTATCCGGCCCCGACTTAGGCCGGATTATCCGGCCCTCGAAAGTCTGCAACGGCTCGATTTTCTTGGGGGGGTATAAATACCCCCTTCTTCCTCCTTGGGCTGTTGCTTCTCTCACTCTCTCTCTCTCTCCTTCATTGTTGAACTAGAGAAGCTTGCACTATCTCTCAATCCCTCCATGATTCTTGCCCCCATTTGAGGGAAAAGAGAGAGGAGATCTAGATCTACACTTCTACCAATCAAATCCATCTCTTTGTGAGTGGAACTCTCTAGATCTAGATCTTGGTGTTCTTTGTGAATTCCTTTGTTCTTCCTCTCTTATTCCCCCAATAGCTTTTGTAGCTTTGTTGGAATTTGAGAGAGAAGGACTTGAGCATCTTTGTGGTGTTCTTGCCATTGCATTTGGTGCATCGGTTTGAGTTCTCCACGGTGATTCGTGGAAGTGAAAGCAAGAAGGTTGTTACTCTTGGGTTCTTGGAACCCTAGACGGATTTGAGGCCTTTGTGGCGATTTGTTGGGAGCCTCCAATTAAGTTGTGGATGTGTGCCCCAATCTTTGTGTAAGGCCCGGTTTCGCCTCGAAGGAAATCCCTTAGTGGAACCGTGACCTAGGCCTTTGTGGCGAGGGTCACCGGAGATTTAGGTGAGGCGCCTTCGTGGCGTTCGGTGTGTGGTGTGAGTACCGCATCTTGGGGTGAGGCCTTTGTGGCGTTGGTGTGCATCGAGCAACCACACCTCAAGGTGAGCCTCTTGTGGCGTTCGGGAGCACTAAGCAACCGCACCTCTCCACCGGAGATTAGCACTCGCAAGAGTGTGAACTCCGGGATAAATCATCGTCTCCCGCGTGCCTCGGTTATCTCTATACCCGAGCTCTTTACTTATGCAATTTACCTTGTGATAGCCATCGTGCTTGAAGTTATATATATATCTTGCTATCACATACTTGCTTGTATTGCTTAGCATAAGTTGTTGATACACATAGGTGAACTCTTGCTTAGAATAAGTTGTTGGTGCACATAGGTGAACCATAGTATATAGGCTTTGGGCTTGACAAAGTAAACGGTAGTTTTATTCCGCATTTGTTAAGCCCATCTCGTAAAAGTTTTAAATCGCCTATTCACCCCCTCTAGGCGACATCCGTGTCCTTTCAATTGGTATCAGAGCAAGGTCTCTCATTCTTAGGCTTCACCGCCTTGAGAGTAAAGATGTCGGTTAGGGGATTAGCGCACAATAACTTGGTTATATTTGATGGCACAAATTATGATCTATGGAAAATTTATGTGCTTAATATTTTGCGGCGTATGTCTCCGGACATGGAGCGATTTCTTGACATGGGTTTTTCTTCTCCTAAGGATCCTCAAAATTTATCTCTTGAGGAGGAGAAAAACTCTTGCCTCGATGCTCTTGCTTCTCATGTGTTTTCCATTGTTGTGAGCAATGTAGTTACTTCTTCAATCATGCCTTTTGGGAGCGCTCATGAATTATGGACAAAGCTTCAAGATAAATATGATGTGTCCAATATCATTGAGGATGATTGTTTTGCTTCCACTTCCGGCCGTGATGAGTTCTCATCTTCATCCACTTCACCAAAGTGTGTCAAGACACAAGGTAATGATATGGTGAGTGGTGATGAAAATTGCAATGTTGATATTGAGCTTTCTATTGATGATTCTTCATCTCTATCTCATTGCAATGTTTCATCTATGGACTCAAACACATCTAGCACTAGAAATGATTTACATGCTTGTGTTGATAGTCCTTGCATATCATGTGTAAGTTGCTTGAAAAAATCTAATGATGATATGCTTGCATTGTCTTGTGGCCATGATAAAAATGATTCTATTTCCTCTAGTTGTTGTGTGTCTAACAATGTAGAGGAAACCAAAGATTCTATTGGTCAAGACAAGATCTTAAAAGGAGCCTCAAGTAACTCCTCATCTTTATCTCACGGTCCTCATATATGCCTTATGGCCAAGGGTTCCACGGTACCTCCTACCATGGAACCTAATATGCCTCGTGGTGATAAGGATGAGGATGAATATGAAGAAGAGGATTGGGTTGTCTCTCTACGCGATAAAGGTGAGAGTGTATTCAAGGTTCTTTACAAAGATAAAATTGCTAGCTCTCACTTCTTTGAAATCTTGACTACCGCTATTGAGAGCCAAAAACTTATTTGGATGCATGAGAACACCATTGATAAAAAGGGTGCTCTTGAACGAGAGTATGCCGATGATGTAGCATCACTAAAGAATGATCTTGAAGAAGAACAAGAGACCGTAGCCTCTCTTGAAGAGCAACTTGAAACCCTTGAAGTGTCTCAAAATGAAATAGTTTCTAAACTCACTAAGGAAAGAGACCATGCTAAAGCTCAAGTAAAATTGCTTAAAAAGGAAAATTCCAAAGTTGGTGTTGGTCATGATAAACTTGTTAAGGATCTAGATGATCTAGACAAGGCCCACAAGGTCTTGGAGAGCGAACACTCTATCCTCACCAAGTCCCATGAGCAACTTCAAGCTTCCTATTTAAAAGAGCATGCTATGTTACCATCTCTTCTTAATATGTCTTGTGATGATGCTTGTGCTACTAACTCTACTTCTTGTGAAGCATCTATCTTGAAGGAGAATGTTGAGCTAAGGGCTCAACTTGAATTGCTAACTAGCAATTATGGGAAATTGGAAGAAAATCATGGAAAGCTTTCTAGCTCCCATGAGGACCTTCTAGCCTCTCATGATAGGCTAAAGTTAGCTCATGAGGCTATCATATCAAAGGAAACACCTTGTGAGCCTCATGTGGATACTAGCACTACTACTCAAAATGCTATATTGCAATGTGCTAGTCCTTGTAATTCATCCACTCATAGTATCGCTAAATCTTGTGATGAATTATCTTCCTTGCCTTGTTGCTCTAACAATAAAGGTTCTACTTCCTCTAGTACTTGTGTTGTCACTAACCATGTAGAGGAAATCAAAGAGCTCAAGGCCCAAGTCATTTCCTTGAAGAACGACTTGGTAAAGAGTCATGAAGGGAAATGCAAACTTGACAAGATGTTGAGTGTGAAACAATCCCCCAATGACAAAAGTGGACTTGGATTCAACTCCAACAACAAGAACAAGTCCAAGAACAACAATAAAAAGAAGGGCCAAGTACAAGTCAAAGACCCGGCCAAGATTGTTTGCTTCAAATGCAAAATTGAAGGGCATCATGTTAGATCTTGCCCTTTGAAGAAGAAGCAAAAAGGGAAGCGGCCTCAAGCTCAAACTCACATTCAACCTCAAGTTGAAGAAATGCCACTTCCCAAGAAGAAACAAGTCAATGCTCCCATTGTGGAGAAATCTAGTGAGAAGAAGGAGAAGAAAAGAACTTGCTACATATGCCGTGAGAAGGGCCACATCTCCTCCTTGTGCACTATTGGTACCTCATCCAACTCTATCACCATTAATGATGTTTATTCTCTTTGTAAGGATGAGGGTGGCAATGTGTTTGCCAAATATGTTGGTGCTCAAAGTGGTGTCAAGAAAAGAACCATTTGGGTTGCCAAGCCTATTGTGACTAACCTCTTAGGACCCAACTTAGTTGGGGACCAACAATCCAAAACTTGATCAATAGGTGCTTGTTGGAGGGCATTGGAGACTTGGCTACATCATGAAGAATTAAGGGATCTTCATCACTTATATTATCTCAAGCCAAGTCTTTTGATTATCTTGCTACTATCATATATCCAATGTTCCTCCTTGCGGTAACATGTTCTCAACTCATTTATATTGAAAGTTACTCACCCCTTTGCATGTGTTAGTTTTGTTCCTAACATGTGTTTGTATATGTTGTGCTTCCTAATAGTTTTGCTTGAGAAATCAAGTCTATGCATGTTGGGTTGCACACCATGTATTTGTGTTTGTGTTGGAGCCTCTTTGCATCTTGTTGTATCTTATATGGCTCTTATGAGCGATTAATGGACAATCCCATTTTGGGGGAGTGATATTCCTTTGGGAATTTCATGATCCTAAACAATGTGTGTACATGAGGAATATCACTTAGAATTGATATTGCGAGATTATCTAGTCGCTATGTGGTATGTCATCTTCATGAGAAATTCAAATTCTAATGTCTATTAATATCTCTACTTGGATCTTATTTGTCTCTTGTGAAAATAAATTCCTTATCACATTATGGGGGAGTAATAAGCTTTGTGCATATTACAAGCCTAGAAAATGTGAACATTTGAGGTTGTGTCACATAGAATTGATACCGTAAATTATCTCTCTCCTATGTGGCATGTTTGCTCAAACAAGCTCCAATTTGCTTAAATGACTTTATTGCTAATATCTTTGTGGATCTTATTTGTGAAAGTTTTTCTTGGCATGGTTTTTCACAACGTGTCCCTCAATACATTTTTGGAAAACCATGTGCTTCAAGTCATACTATTAATTGCTTTGCATGTTGGTATGAATACTATTAATTGCTTTGCATGTTGGTATGAATACTATTAATTGCCTTGCATGTTGGTATGACTAAATGAAGCTATCAAGAAACTATCTTTGCATGATGGTTAACTCTTATCTTTTACCATATGCTTTGTTCGTTGTAAATATGATCTTATGTATACTTACAAACTACCACCGGGAAATATTTCCTAATACCTCTTGTCCTAGGACAATTGGTAATCAATTATGAGGTAGATTTTATTGATCATATCTACATTAGCACTTGTATTTATATTGCCTTATTTATTGCCATGAATTTGTTGTGCTTTGACTCCCATGTGTCTTCCTTGCATCTTATGGATCTAAGTTGTCTATTCAAACTTTCTTAGCATTGTTAGAAGATATAGGTAGCGTGATGATCCTAGTTTTGTGCATTTTATATTCATATAAAAAATCCTAGATAATGCACCAAACTTGGGGGAGCTCTTCTATATTATTAGAATGCTTAACATCTCTTGATCTTTATCAAAAATTTGGTTTTGGGAGACATAAAATTTTATTTTTGGTACTTTGTGCCATCATAAAAAGTGTCGAGGGTTTGGTTTATTTGTTGGAACCTTGCTCTTTTGGGAGTTTGTTATCTCATTCCTTTGTGCTTAGGTTTAATTAGCTTCTTATAATGAGATATGTCTTTGGAGTCAATCTTGTGTTGATTTGATTCTTTGATATAATTTGGACAACCATTGTCTCTTGGTTTATTTGGTGTTTTGTCCAAATTGTATCTTCCTTTGGTTCTTGAAATTATTGTGCATGCATCTTCTATATATGTCTATCTTATGGCATGTGTTACTTTCTTTGATCCAATATATAAGGTAAACTCCATCAAATCCTAATTTGGCTAAGATGTGCATGAAATTCAATTTCATATCTATATGCACATAGTATTGTGGAGTTTGTCCTATATGTTGTAGTGTGTCTAACTACTTTGAACCCAATTAGTTTGGGGACCTTTTTGTACTTACCTTTGTGTTAGGTACAATGGATATGCATTGGATGCTTGTCTCACTCTTGGGGAGAAGTGGTGACTCAATGGTAACTTGAGGCAAGCTAGGATGGTCAACGAACACATATCTACTACATCCTCACCAATGCTATCTCGGTAACAAGTATCTTCTCATGCATATTTTTCTAGCATCCAACCATGTGGTTGCATCTTGGCATGAATCTCTTGATTTGCAAATGTTGTGCTTCTTGCTAAAATCTTAACGAAACCTCTTTATTGCGAATGTGAGTAGTTTGAGATGAGCACATATGTTGGGAAGTATATAAAATCATGATCATGATTCACCCATCCCATCTATGCCTATCTAGCAATTTTATTGCATATCAATTCCTCAAACCTCTCACATGTGCAATATCGATGAAAGTGCAAATTGAGTTACTTCTTTTGGTATCCCCGTTTGTGATATTTGTTGCCTTTCTCAAATCAATCCCAACTATCTTCTATCCCTTGTTGGTATTTGTGATGTATTTTAGTTGTTTGTGGTTTGAAGTTCATGAATGTACAATAAGATAAAATTGAGCCTTTGGCCATGCTATTAAGAAAAAATTCTTATTGGTATATTGCATGACTTCGTCTTGGATATCATACTATTTTTCTTGCGTATCTATTTTGTGTGTGCATGTTTCTTTGTGAATAAATATCTTTGTGATATTGCCCACTTAGAGAAACTTATACACATAAGAAATGATACATCTCCTTTTGATATCTTATTTATTTATTGCATGTTGATTGGTCATGCTAAGCAATATAATTCATTGAAGACTATGATGATGCTTTTTGCTCATCCTTGTAATAGTCTTATAATATGCTTTATCATGCCTTTCACATATCCTCTTGGTTGAGCCTTTTTTATTATGGTGCCTCTTACTTGTTGCTCAACTATTTGTTTGTTGCAAGTGTTTAGCTTACTTTTCTATCTATGATCTATTACAAATGTTTGTGTTTTAAATGAGGGAGTGAGGATTCCATGTTATGCACATTGTATTCAAATGCAACATTTTAATTTATGCATGTACCTTGGGGAGCTTCCTCATTTGATTTAGAGCACTATCTTTTGGTGATCATTAGAGTTTGATTCACTTGGTATCTTTTGTTTTTGAATGATATTATGGGAGTGATGATTCCATGTTTGTGCACTTTATACTCCAATGCAAATTGTCTAGTTTTGTGCACAAACCTTGGGGAGCTTCCTCATATTATTTAGAGCAATCTTCTTGATCTTATCATAATATCTATCTTTCTTTTGGTATCCTCTTTGTGGTTCATTTGGTTGCTTGCTTCATTTGTTGAAGCTTCTAGACTTTGTTATCTTTTTGCAATCTTTGATCCTATCTATAGTGTGATTCCTTCCGAATATTCGTCATTGGATATGTGCATTTGATTCCACTCAAATTATGAGAAATGCACACGCTATGGAGGAACTCTCACTATATTGGCCTTCTAATTTTTCACCCATTTCGGCAATTGGTGCCAATGGGGGAGAAGTTTGGAGGGTTTAAGGGAATTTGGTTATGTCTTTGCTTTGTGCTTAAGCATGTGCCTTTATTGCATTGCATCTTGTTGCTTTGCATAGTTGAATATTTAGAGGAAACTCCACTAGGCTTTGAATGCCAATATATGCAATGAAAGTCAAGATCATTCACACATGCATATATTATAGGGGAGTTTGCTCTATATACTCAACTTATTTGTTACTTAAATTCCTTATATAAACCCTCTCAAAGAGATTGTCATCAATTACCAAAATGGGGGAGATTGAAAGTGCATGGAGCCCCCATGTGTGGTTTTGGTAATTAATGACAATCCCTATGGACTAATGTTTGCATTGAGTTATATTTGTAGGAGTTGTCCATAGGAAATTCTTGAACCATATGTTGGCTTCAAGGTTGCAATAAGAAGAAATTGATGAAGGATATCAAGTGTCAAGTATGTCTTGAAGATGAAGATGAAGTGAGCCCTCAAGTTACTTCAAGACATCAACATGATGAAGAATGAAGAAATGTAGTGCAAGTTCAAGATGAGCCAACTCGAAGAGTTCATAAGCTTGAAGCTTGCCATGGAGAAATGATGTGCAAGTTCAAGATGAGCCATCTCGAAGAGATCCTTTGCTTGAGTCTTGCCATCCATATGGTGATCATGGATATGTGAAGATGCGCCGAAGAAGAAGCTCTCCCATGGTGGATTATGGGGGAGCAATCCACATGGTGGTCATGGTTATGCGAAGATGCGCCGAAGAAGAAGCTCTCCCATGGTGGTTTATGGGGGATCAATCTACAAGACTTCGTCAAGCAAGCACAAGCAAGAAATGCATTCCATCTTGTTGAGGTCAAGATCGTCGTCATCAAGCTCAAGTGGAATGCGCAAGTATAAGGTTTGCTCTTGATAGGGTTTCTTTCTCACCGGTCTCATAGTGTAGTTGGAGACCGGTTTATAGTTTAGGTGCCGTACTATCAAGAGGGCTCTCGAGTGAGTAACTCGATCGTATCGTTCGGAGAGAGCTCAAACCTTTGCATCCTTGCATCATCTTTCTTGGTTGTCATTTGGACCTTATCCATGTGATGTTTTAGAGCTTGTGCTTATTCTCATGACAAGCTCTAGTTCATCGAAAACGGATTTCACATAGATCACTTGTTGCGTTTTCGAGTTTGGTTCATCATCTTTCTTGGTTGTCATTTGGATCTTATCCATGTGATGATTTAGAGCTTGTGCTTATTCTCATGACAAGCTCTAGTTCATCAAGAATGGTTTTTGCACGGGCAACTTGTTGCATTTTCGAGATTGGAGGTTTTACCGGTATGTCTTTTTTAGATAGGTCAAACCTTTCATCATTTGTTTCTATCCTCCCTTGTTGGACTATGATGGTTTCCTGCATGATCTTGTAGAGCTTGTTCCTAGCTTCAAAACAAGCCCAAGATCATCAAAATCGGAGTCCGGATGCTAAAGTTATGCCCATTTTAGTTTTGGTGTTTCTGCAGTTTACTTGCCGGATATTTCGGAAATATCCGGGCCGGATTATCCGGGCCGGATATTTCGGAAATATCCGGCCCCTCGAAATCGCCTAAGGACCAGGAAAAGCAGCTCTGGATAGGCCGGACTTTTGGCCGGATTTTGACCAGGTTTTGTCCCCGAGGCCGGATTATCCGGGGGCGGATTATCCGGCCCCGACTTAGGCCGGATTATCCGGCCCTCGAAAGTCTCAACGGCTCGATTTTCTTGGGGGTCCCCCTTCTTCCTCCTTGGGCTGTTGCTTCTCTCACTCTCTCTCCTTCATTGTTGAACTAGAGAAGCTTGCACTATCTCTCAATCCCTCCATGATTCTTGCCCCCATTTGAGGGAAAAGAGAGAGGAGATCTAGATCTACACTTCTACCAATCAAATCCATCTCTTTGTGAGTGGAACTCTCTAGATCTAGATCTTGGTGTTCTTTGTGAATTCCTTTGTTCTTCCTCTCTTATTCCCCCAATAGCTTTTGTAGCTTTGTTGGAATTTGAGAGAGAAGGACTTGAGCATCTTTGTGGTGTTCTTGCCATTGCATTTGGTGCATCGGTTTGAGTTCTCCACGGTGATTCGTGGAAGTGAAAGCAAGAAGGTTGTTACTCTTGGGTTCTTGGAACCCTAGACGGATTTGAGGCCTTTGTGGCGATTTGTTGGGAGCCTCCAATTAAGTTGTGGATGTGTGCCCCAATCTTTGTGTAAGGCCCGGTTTCCGCCTCGAAGGAAATCCCTTAGTGGAACCGTGACCTAGGCCTTTGTGGCGAGGGTCACCGGAGATTTAGGTGAGGCGCCTTCGTGGCGTTCGGTGTGTGGTGTGAGTACCGCATCTTGGGGTGAGGCCTTTGTGGCGTTGGTGTGCATCGAGCAATCACACCTCAAGGTGAGCCTCTTGTGGCGTTCGGGAGCACTAAGCAACCGCACCTCTCCACCGGAGATTAGCACTCGCAAGAGTGTGAACTCCGGGATAAATCATCGTCTCCCGCGTGCCTCGGTTATCTCTATACCCGAGCTCTTTACTTATGCAATTTACCTTGTGATAGCCATCGTGCTTGAAGTTATATATATATCTTGCTATCACATACTTGCTTGTATTGCTTAGCATAAGTTGTTGATACACATAGGTGAACTCTTGCTTAGAATAAGTTATTGGTGCACATAGGTGAACCATAGTATATAGGCTTTGGGCTTGACAAAGTAAACGGTAGTTTTATTCCGCATTTGTTAAGCCCATCTCGTAAAAGTTTTAAATCGCCTATTCACCCCCCCTCTAGGCGACATCCGTGTCCTTTCACTTAGAAATGAGGCCATTTACCCTACCTTTGGAGCTCTTTTTTAGCACATTTTGACATGAGTTCCTCAAAACATGTAATCTCATCACTCCAACATCATTCAAACATAGTTCAAACATGTACTCTAATCATTCCAACAGCATTCAAACACAAATACAACATTATTCATGAACTTTAGTTGGTTCCCACTCAATCATCTACAAAGCGTTGCGGCTTCTTCTTGGTCCTTGCGCTTCTTGCCACTACTTTGCTCCTTGTGATCCTTGTGCTCATTGCTTCTTTTCTTCTCCTCTTGGTTTCGGCACCTTAACTACCTCAGAGCTCACTGCCACAACTTTGTTCGAACCTACAACAGAGCTGTACAAAACAAAGGGCGGTAAGATTGTGTCAAGTGATAAATGTACACTAGTATTGGAAAGATTTACATACCAAGTAGAACTCACAACCACAGAAGGTTGGACACCAACATTTGGAGCCTCAATTTTCTCCTCAATTGGATCATCAATTGGATCATCATTTCCATTATCAATTGGATCATCATTTTGATAATTTTGTGGCTCATCAATCGGATCATCAATTGGATCATCAATTTGATCATTTTGTGGCTCATCAATTGGATCATCAATTTGATCATTTTGTGGCTCATCAATTATATCATCAATTTGATCATTTTGTGGCTCATCAATTGGATCATCACTTGGATCATCACTTGTAGCCTCCACTGCATCCTCATTTTGATCATCATTTTGCTCATCATTTGAAACATCAAAACACTCTCCGAACGCTGGATCTACTGCGTTATCACAGTACTTAGCGAAATGACCAGACCCACCACACCTTGTGCACTTACGTCTCCTCGGTCCAAGTCCAGCTCCTTCGCTGCGAGGTCTTATTCTACTTTTCCTCGGTCTACCTGCTGCTCTCTTCAGAACTGGAGGGCAAAGCTTAAAACCAGGGTCCACTGGATCCCATTGTTGTTTTCCCTCCAAAGCAGGTAAGGCATGTGCATATGTGGCTTTGAACTTTGCAACAGAGTAGTAATCATGCACATACTATTGTATGTTACCTGCTTGACCTGACAGAGTAGTGATGAAAAACAAGGCATGAATGCATGGCAACCCAGTTATCTGCCATTGCCTACAACTGCAAGTTCTAGCTTCTAAATCCACTGGATATCTCCATTCCCTCTTCTCTTTATCCAAAAATGATACCTCTGCCGTCGTAGCTGAGCAACGAGTCATGTCCATTTCCAAGCCTCTTGTTTTCTGCTTCAATTCATTCATCACGGAAGGGATTATAATGTGTCCCATGAATTTTGCCTCGACTATTCCTGCTCGAACAAGAAATTTCTGCACGTATTCTACCCTTATCTTGTCAAGCAAATCCGCCAAATAAAGACCCTTTAGTTTTCGGATCGTTGAGTTGAAAGACTCTGCAAGATTATTATGCACATAGTCAACTTTGCTCACTTCACTGAATTGGCTTCTGGCCCATAACTTGGAGTGGTGTGTTTCCAAGTATTCCTTCACTTTGTCATTTTTGTATAACTGCCTCATGTGATAGTTGTGCTTCTTCACACTGCAAGTCAAAGATGCTGGCCATAAATTGTCGGCATACACCTTTCCTTTGAATTTCTTTCCAAAATTTGCAGCAAGGTGACGCATGCATTCCCTATGCTCTACTCCAGGGAACACATTGTCCACGGCTACTTCTAAACCCTTGCAAGCATCTGTATGAATTACCAACCCATTGGGATGTGCAATAGCCCGGCGCAGATTCTGCAAAAACCAAGTCCAGCTCTCCTCAGACTCTGCCTCTATCACGCCATAAGCAACTGGAAATACAAAATTGTGTCCATCAACTGCACAAGCTGCTACTAACTGTCCTTTAAACCTCCCTGTGAGAAAAGTAGCATCAATAGCCAAATAGGGCCTGCAGCCTTCCAAAAAACCCCGGCGACAAGCCTCAAAGCAGACAAAAACCCTTCTAAAGCACTCTTTGGTCATTGTCATTCCCCTCAACGTGTACTCCACGGTGTGGTGATCAATATCTACAATACTACCTGGGCTGGTCTTCTCCACTTCACCCTTAAATGAATACAACAGTTTAAAACTTTCCTGCCAATTACCATAAATAGAATCCATAGCATGTTGTTTTCCATTGAAAACCCTCATGTATGGTACCTCTATCTTGAACTTTTCTTTGAGCTTCTTCTGCAACTCCTTTGTACCCACTTGATGGTCTTCTGTCACCCACCGTTTTACTTCTTCAGCCACCCATCTTGACTTGGCTCTACTGATTGTTTCCTTCCTCAGGGTTGATTCCAGGCATGTGTGCCTAAAAGGGTTCACTTTGACTTGAACATTCGTGCTATTTCGCATTTTAGACGCGTGCATCCTCCATGGACAATCTTCAGTCGGACAGTGCACTCTGTAACGTACTCTGTCGCTCTTGTCAACTTCAAATGTACGCTCTGCCCTGATGCAGTATGTCACAAGTGCATTTCTACACTCACTCATGGATGCAAAGATGGTACCTTCTTCCATCTGAGAGTTTGCAGGGTCCCATTCAATAGCTGGAAGGTCTTCGTCCTCAACCTCCTCATCATCAATCACAAAAGCCTCATTGCCACACTCATCTCGGTTTTCAGCCCGACATGGCCGTCGTAAATTCTGCACAACATCAGAATATAGCCTCTCTTCATCATCGATGTATTCAGGCTCCACTTCTCTTGGGACCCTACTGCCGGTGCCCATGTTTGACGAGCCACCACGTCGCCGTGCACTAACTGAAGCTCCCCTAACTGAACTGTTCTGGCTAGAGCTGCCATTACGACGACATGAATCTGTCCTAGAAGTTCCAACTGCCGGCACAACCACATCATTTTGCAGCCTCACATGAAATTGCTCTTTCTCCTTATGCTTAGCAAACATGGTAGTGAGCTCTTCATCATTACTAACTTTCACCCAATCAATTCCCCCATCGTAGTATTTGAATTCCACTTCATCATGCATACCCCAAGGATATGGGCCGCAAATTACCTCGCCAAATTGTCTAAAACTCCAATTACAATCCATTGGCAACGGATAATCAAACCCTCCTTGGAATTTCTTTTGATCCTTTGCATCCACAATGAATCGCTCCCTTCTAATGTTCACCAAGAAAGCAAACCGCAATTCCATCCTAATCAACCAAAAACAGAGAGGCAATGAGCACACCAAAAGCAAAATCAAACGCAATGAGCACTCCATGTCAAATCGACTATTGCACTACACAAGAAAGCTCAATAGGAACAAGGCTTACCCCTCGGGAACCCAGTCGTGGACGCGGCGGGTCTCCGGCCCCACGCCTGCCTCGCCAAGGTCGTCGCCGCCACTAGCCATTGCGTCGAGCAGGTGGAGGGCGCAGTGGCGGAACGAGCGACTACGTCGCAAGGGGGTGGGGGCAGAGCAGGTGCTCCTGGAGGCGGTGGAGAAGGTGTCCACGCGGGACGCGCGGCGGCGCAGGTGGTGGCGTCGCAGGTCGTGGCGGCGCAGGTGGTGGCGTCGCAGGTCGTCGCAGGTCGTGGCGGCGCAGGTGGTGCCGGCAGGGGCGCGGATCGGTGTGTTGCTGTGTGGCGGGAGCAGGGGTAGTTCGGTCTTCACCTATTTGTCATTGCGCGGTCCTACCTGTAAGATCTGGCCCCACTTTCAGTAACGGCAAGAGACGGAAACGTTTGAAGCCTGGCCGTTTGGCCTCGACAGAGCAGCTGCGCCAGAAGCGGTGGCAAAACTGAGCACCATTCTGCTCTAGTGGCAAAACTGAGTCATGCGCGGGCTGTAGTGGCAAACCAATAATTAACCCATATGTATATGGCCTCGAGTCTAAACATTCTGATACATCTCATTCCTATCTACCGGCATGCTTACATGTAATTTCTTTTTCTGTTTTGCACTATTCAATATACCATCCTAACAAGCCGTGAAAAATGCATATTGGATCACCCATCCTTATATAGCTTCCCAAGAATTACCCTTATGTACCCACTTGTGTGTGATCCATATTACTTCACCAACCATGCATTTGCTGCATACCTCCTCAATAGCTGTTTAATACAACTAATCGTGCGCTCTCACAACTAGACCTGAGCAAGTACGTGCATTTTTGTTGAACTAAATTTGCTGCATACCTGTTTCTTTCAGTTATGGATATCTTGCTGGAGTTTCAGATTATTATCTTGATCTTATGACATGGTGGTATTTGAATATTGATCTTAATTCGTTGGTTGATTTTGTGGCGGTGTTATGATGATTGTTTGCCTTAATTTGTTAGCTAGTTATAGCTTAGTACTTCACACATGGTGGAGTAGTAACTATTGGTATTGTTGTGACTACGATTGTAAACAACCTTCTATTTACGATGAGGCTGGGTTTGAAATCTAAAAGTTATATTCATACTTTGGTAAAGAAACTGCTACGTGGAAAGCGCACTTGTTAAACCTTCTCTCTCTCTCTCTCTCTCTCTCTGTTTTGACTGAAACATGATAAACTTAGTTATTGAAACATTAAAGACATCAGTGAATAAATGATGAATGAAGACTGAGATCTGAAAATACAAATAAATGATCATATATGAGACTGGTAAAGTGAGAATGAAAAAAATGCTGATTTAGTAATGAGAGCAAAACATAAACAATAAACAGAATGCACTAATACAGTGAGATGCTCAAAACTGAAGAAAGAATAACCGATGAACTGAATAAGTGACATACATGAATGAGAAAACAATGTATTAATGATGGGTGAAGAAAAAATAAATGAGAAATGAATAGAAATTAAATAGAGATTGAAAAATAAAAGACACATACTCAAAAACTGTGAAGTGACAATGAATGAGTAAGACAGAAGAGGAGGGAAGGTTAAGTAGCTAGTATATAATTAGCTGGAACATTTCCTCCTATTTTTGCAGTTAAAAGTATAACATGAAGTATGCATAGCTATGATAACACGAGTTTATTCATGAAATTAGAAGCACATACAGAAAATGAACATGATTCAGATGTGAGCCAGTAGCTGTTACAATGTGTACAGAGTGTATATTAGTTACAATGTGTACAGAGGTTATGGAAATTTGGCATATCTTCAGACAACACAATCGCCGGACTCGGCTCTTTTATTCTCTTTAGAAGATACCACGGCAAACCTTCTGACATGAAACTCCACGTACTGATCATCATTACTCACTCTGTTCATATTAGTTATCATTGATTTAGTTCAACTTTACTAAACCAACAACATTTAGTATTAAAACAAAAGGAGTAAAATACTCATTATGAGGACGAAGTAAAAGAACCTTAAAAAGTTTTACACCTTCCAACTAGGATCACTCCCTTTTTATTAATTGCATAACGAAAATAGCGTGGTTCAAACAACAATTAAAGAGGAAACTAGAAAGAAAGGAGAACAGAAGGAAAATAGTCTGGTAGTAAAACCCGCTATACGAACTTGGCATTGAAGTCACACTACGGGGCAAAAGCCTTACAAATAATAACTACAACAAACTCTCAAATAACGTGAGAATCAACTTGGGGTTGGATGGTTAGGAGGGTAGTGGCATCACTGATCCATCAGAGTTCAAACCTCAGTTTGACACTTTGATATCTCAAAAAGGTGGAATATTGTTCCAATGGAAGGTGACGTTTCCCTCGATAGCGAGACGCCTATGGTTCGTCAATCTCAAGACCCACCGGATCAATTTCTTGAACTTAGATTTTTGGAGGTGCTCATAGGCGTAGGATGTACGTGCATGCGTTCATAGGGGTGACTATATATACATATATGTGAGCATCTGCGATTTTACTATGTTTTGCAAAAAAAAAAACACTCTTAACCAATGTATCAGGACAGACACAAACCACCACGAGACAGTCTTGACAAAACAAGCAACCACAAACACTACAACAACCACACAAAGAAGCTCGGTTGTCGGCGATCATCAGATGACACTGCCCGAGAACACCTAAGCAGTTGTCGACGATCCGAAAGAAGAACTCGCCATGTAGCTTGCCAACTCTGAAGCTTTGGCCCTCGAATGTTCAGCCATGCCTCTAACTTTGTCCCCATCATCCGCTCCATGCATCCATGCTCAATGATGGAGAAACAAACACATCGAAAAAGTGGTCACTACAGTGGATCTCACTATCTTCCTTTTCAAAGGTGATATCAGTTCGAACATTCCATATAGTCCCGCAAATCTCAGCTAGAAGCAAACGTATGCTATTTCATTTCCAAGTGCAAAAAAAGAGTGTAACAAACTAACCGAGCAATGTTTTGTAACTACACTGAAAAAGTAGAAAAAATAAGAACCACACCTAGGCACGACCATACATAAGACACTTCCAACATAAGTGATTGGACTCGATAAGAAGGAAATTTGCCGAAATATACTACGAAATAACATCACTGCAGCTCGCATAAAGAAAAGTACATCATAATGTTTTGCAACTACCGGCAGAAAGTACAAAGAAAAGTACCACACGCAGTGACGTGAAGTAGACAGCCAAGACATTTAGTGTACTTAAGGTATATGTGATGCTGTAAAGGCACAATTGTATGCTTGTATACTTATGTCAAGCTTTCGACATGAAAGTTTGGATCACCATGTGTCTTGATTCAGTTATGCTTCCAGAACATTTTTGTATTAAATTACGCTGTAATTCTTTTGCAGAATTTTGGCCTTTGTTTCAATTCTGTTTGCTGACGCTGCTGATGATGATGAGAACGACGACGGGTGAGGAGTGTTGTCCACCGAAGCGTAGTCTTGCAACGTGCATTTTTGTTAAAATTCGGCACTATGCACTATAGATGCAAGTGAGACAATATTAGGTATCTTTTATCCTTTTTTTTGTAAAAGTTGAACTAAAACGATGATGTCATCCAAAATTGTTAGTTTATTTTTTTACCCAAATAGGATAGAGGGTACCCTAATCTTGATCCACTTGCATCTCTACTATGCACATGCACGACGGACCTGTTTCTTCCAGTTTTGGGCATCGTGCTAGAGTTCTAGATTATTATCGTTATCTTATCATGTGACGTGCTGGCATTTGGATGTTGATCTGAATCCATTAGTTCTGCACTTTATTATGTTGACTTTGAGGTGCTGCGGTGCTGGTTTCTGGCCTTCATTTATTAGGTGGTTATATAGAGCTTTCGTACGTAGACACTATTCAACATTGCTCTGACCTCGATCCCAAATGATCACCATTTGGCCGGCCGAGCTCAACGAACCAAAAATGCCACTGTTCCTGGCCGCAGGTGCGGTTGACCATGAACAAGTCTCAATTGTTCTCCACACCAAAGATGCCACCATCGATTTGTGTAGGCGAAACTAAACAGAAATTTTGTGAAAAGCAAACTTATTGCCCACATGTCGGCACACGTTGACAGCCAAAGATGAATATAAGAAACTTCTAGCGTAAGCTAATTCGCCACGGCAAGAAGGAAATCTGCCGAAAGATTCTTAGAAACAGCATCACTGGAGCTCGTACAAAAGCAGAGCTGGATGAGGCGAGTGAAGGCAGACACGGAAAAGAAGGTCACTGGGAGATGCAAACACAAGGCTCTTTCACCTGCGAGCAAACGGTAGAAGGCGAAAGAATTTCATCCAAATGCTAGCTACGCCAGCGGGGTTAGCAGTCACTCACTGTGAGAAGGAAGAGGCGCTTAAGAGGCACTTCAGCGAATTTCTTGGTGCCGCACCGCCAAGATCGGCCGCTCTAAACTGGGAGGCTTTGGGCTATGCGCAGAGGGATCTTTCTCACCTCGAGGCACCCTTCAGTATGGAGGAGTTGAAGGCTGCGGTTTTCGCCTTGCCGGCGGAGAAGGCGCCTGGCCCCGACGGGTTCATTGGCCGTTTCTATCGCTCGTGCTGGGAGACTATCAGCGAAGACTTGTTTGACGCGATGGTGGCCCTCGCGGAACAGGGTGGGTCATGTTTTGGCCTTCTCAACAAGGCCAACATTGTTCTTCTCCCAAAGAAAGCGGAAGCGGGCTCTATAGCAGACTACAGACCAATCAGCCTCATCCACAGCTTCTCCAAAATTTTCTCCAAAATGCTTGCATCACGCCTAGCACCAAACCTACCTGCACTTATCTCTCCGAGCCAGTCTGCATTCATCAAAAAGAGGTGTATCCATGACAATTTTCTTCATGTGCAAGGCCTGATCAGGGAGATGTTCAAGGAGAATACTCCGGGGTTCTTTCTAAAGTTGGACATTGCCAAGGCTTTTGACACAGTCAACTGGTCATACTTGCTTGAGCTGCTTCAGGCCATGGGACTTGGGCCGAGATGGAGGAGGTGGATCTGCATGTTGCTTTCTACGGCATCATCGAAGATCCTCCTCAATGGAAAGCCAGGCTCTCAGATTCCTCATGCTCGTGGTCTTCGACAAGGGGACCCGTTATCGCCGATGCTCTTCATTCTGGCGATCGACCCATTACACCACCTTTTCCGGCTTGCTGCGGAGGAAGGCATCCTTCGACAGATCAGGCCGCGATCGGTTCGCTCCACGGTCTCTCTCTACGCCGACGACGCGGTAATTTTTGTTAGCCCAGACCCGCAGGATATGTGTGTGGTACGAAAGATTTTGGCCACATTTGGGGATGCGAGTGGGCTGCGGACAAACGTGGAAAAATCAGAGGCTTTTCCAATACGGTGCACCGAGGAGCAAATATTGGCAGCCTTGCAGACTTTCCCGGCAAAGCGCGGGGAGTTCCCGTGCACCTACCTTGGCCTACCACTCCATCACTCTAGGCTTAAGGCTATTCACTTCCAGCCCCTCATTGACAAGCTGGGTGCGAGACTCGCGGGATGGTGGGGTAAACACTTCACCAGGGCGGGAAGGGTGCTTCTTTGCCACTCTGTTCTGTCTGCCATGGTCATATACCACCTCGCTGTCTTCAAGCTGCCCAAGTGGATCATACGAAGGATTGAGAAAATTAAGCGCGGCTTCCTTTGGATGAAGCCTGGAGCGGCACCGGGATCGCGGCCGCACTCACTGGTCAACTGGAGCACAGTTTGCAGACCTAAAGAGCTGGGCGGCCTTGGCATTTTCGACATTGAGAAGTTTGGACGGGCTTTGCGGCTTCGCTGGCCTTGGTATGCTTGGGCCGACCAGGCAAGACCTTGGCAAGGAATGACTCTTCCTTGCGACGCCATAGATATGGAGTTGTTCAGGGCCTCAACGGATATCACTATTGGGGACGGCGCCAAGTGCCTGTTTTGGCATGACCGATGGATGCCTGGAGGCGCACTCAAGCTGCAGTACCCAGAGCTTTTCGCCATCGCATCACGCAAGTCTCGAACAGTTCTCAAGGAGTTGCAGGATAGGAACTGGTTGCGCTCCCTTTTTCGCCTTTCCACTGCGGCAGAGCTCGCCCAATTGGTAAAGCTTTGGGCAGCGCTTCGAGAGGTGGTGCTGCAGCCACGTGCAGATGCGATCTCTTGGCGTTGGACCGCTTCAGGAGTCTACTCTACGGCTTCGGCTTATCGCTGTCAGTTCGCCGGGGCCTATCCTCCGTTCAGGACGGCCAAGGTGTGGAACACGCATGCGGAGCCGAAGTGCCGTTTTTTTGCTTGGCTGGCGCTCCACGGGAAGGTCTTGACGGCGGACAATCTGGCGATTCGGGGGTGGCCACATGACCCCATTTGCAAACTGTGCAGGATACACCCGGAGACGGTGCAACATCTACTCTTGGAATGCAGTTTCGCCAAGTTGGTTCGCGACAAGATTTTTGGGTGGAATGGCACCATCGGGGTGCCGCCGCCTGTGCTTGGGCATGGCTTAAATTCATGGTGGGACGGGATGGTCACAACACTTCAAAGCGGGAAACGAAGGGAGGCTAATGGTGCCTTCATCTACACCATTTGGGGCATCTGGAAAGAGCGGAATAGAAGGATTTTCCGCAACGAGTCATTGATGCCAGACATGGTGGCTCACATTATTTGGGAGGATATAGCGCAGAGAGCTTTCGCTCACTCTCAGGATCCTGGAGACCTGGCGGTTGTTTTTTAGAGGTTTCAGGCTTTAGTACTTACGCTTGCCCTCTCCCGGTTGTGGGCTTGGAGAACTGATCTTTGCTCTCGCAAAGACTCTATGTAATTAACCTTTCTATTCTATCTAATTGGATGGCAGGATCGACTGCTTTAAAACTCAAAAAAAAGAAGAAGATCCAAGGCCAAGAAAGGGAAGAGGCCACAAGCATTGCCTTTCTATCGGTCAGTCCAACAAGCAGGACATGAGCCCAGACGTGGCGCTCTACCTCGAGGTCGCCGCGGTGGTGGCCATGGTGGTGCTCATCGTCGCCCTCGCCGCGTCCGGCGCCTGCCGCAATGACTGCCGCGCCGCGGCGGCAGCCGACGCCGACTTGGAGCGCGCGCTCGGCGACGCGACGCTGGTGCCGTACGCGCAGACGGCGGTGGAGGCGAGGGCGCGGCAGCGCTGCTGCGTGTTCTGCCAGTCGGAGTACGCCAAGGCGCCTGACGAGCTGGTGCGCGTCGTGCCGGCGTGTGGTCACTTCTTCCACACGGCGTGCGACGCCGACCGGTGGATCCGCACGCGCCGGACGTGCCCGCTCTGCCGCGGCGCTCTCTGGCCGCGCACGGGGACGATCGGCGCCGGCGCTGGCGCGGCCGTCGTCGTGGTCGTACCGTAGCCGATCGTTTGTTTGTTGTTCTTGTGAGACTGCCGACCTGCTCCTGGGCACGTCAGCTTCCAGGTGGAAGCGGCCTGCTGCCTTTGACTGAGAGCATCATTCTTTCGTTCCCAAGATATTTTACTCCCTCTGATCTTGCGATGTTAGTTCGGAGTATTACGCAAACTTGTTGGCGATGCGTTTCATTAGACTTGGGGATAACTTGTCGACGGATAATTCATATTTTAGGATGCAGTCCAGAACACACCGTTAACTACCAGCACACCACCGAAAGATAATGTAGTGGAAAGAAGTATCTCCAGGGTTCTTCAGACTACCAATAGAATGGCTTCATCGAAATAGCAACCTATTTTTAGCTCACCAGTAGCATGGACCACTAAGCAAATTTAAGGGTTTGGACATATTTTTTCGTAGTTACAACCTCACTAGCAACCGATTTTTTTAGTTGCAACCCCATCCATTTGCAACTGAAAAATCTCGGTTGTAACCCCACTTGTAACTCAAGTTCACGAATCACGACGCAAATCCGATGTTGCAAGAGTCTACTAAACACGATCTTCATTCTCAGCCTACCGAGAACTAGCAACTTTGTAGGGAAAAAATAATCCTTTGCCCACGTCCCCCCGAGGGCAACTCACATCTTTCCACCACCCTTCCTCGCCGCCGCCTGATAAGGGCCCCGGACTAGCCCACGCCGTGTCGGTGATGGTGGCGGCGAGGATCCACCACTTTATGTCATGCGTAAAGGGTTTTGGCAACCGAGCGGCAGTGTTGATTGTGCGTCCCAAGACGTGCACGGTTGCCAGCTGTAGTTGTTGGTGGTAGAGGGATGTCGTAGTTGTTGTCTTCGCTCGGCTTCTCTACATCTTCGTGTTTAGCGGCTGCTCCCCAGTTTACCCTTTTCGTCTTGGTTGCCTTGGGCTTTGAAGCTTCTTGTTGTGATGTGCTCGTCATAGCGAGGTGGTCCGTGTGCTTTGTCCTTTTTGGTGGTCTCTTGGACTGCACGACTCCTTGTTCTAGGGTGAATCTCTCCTTCACCTAGCGGCCCAACATCCTTCGATCCAGGGCGAGTGGGTAGTGTTCCTCTTCGGCGATGAAGGTGGATGGTGTGTTTCCGTATACACATGAAGCTAGGTGATCTGTTGCTGCTACTATGCTTCTACTTTGGAGTTCGAGAGCGCGGAGGACTTCATGTTCTTCAAGCCGCGCTTTATTTTTTGTGTGTGAGCCTAGGTTCTGCGTGGTGTTGTAAGTTGTTAAACAGCATCACTTATATCTTTCAGTCATTCTGGTTTAATTAATTTTATTAAAGCCGAGTATTTATGCCTAGCACGACAGCGAGACATATGACAGTTTGCATCAATACACCTATATATCTGCACGCACAAAGTCGTACTCTGTGGCTCCGTGTGTGGACTTTGACGTGTCTCTAACATTTCCTTCCCATTCGTTTTTTTCCTTTTGGACTTTGATGGCTCTGGAATGTAGTCTCTTGCCATTTTTGCCGAAGTTTATACTGACAAGCCAAAAAAACGTACACTCTTTACCTCCTTTAGAGTTCAAACCAGCTGCTTAGGAGATAGCAGATTTCTGGCGCCGTGGTCACGCAACAGAGTACCAGTTCCAAACATAAGTTTGTATTATATGTATATGGCCTCGAGTCTAAACATTCTGATACATCTCATTCCTATCTACCGGCATGCACTAATCGTACGTGTAATTTCTTTTTCTATTTTGCACTATTCAATAGACCATCCTAACAAGCCGTGAAAAATGCATATTGGATCAGTCATCCTTATATTGATATATATATATATATATATATATATAGCTTCCGAAGAATTGCCGTTATGTAGCCACTTGTGTGGGATGCATATACTTCACCAACCATGCATTTGCTGCATACCTCCTCCATAGCTGTTTAGTACAACTATAAGATCGTGCGCTCTTTGGGCACTAAGTGGATCATTAGCCTTCGATCCTTAATTGCCGCTTTGATCGACGGGAAAACACCACGCTGGGAGAGATTCTTTTGCCCAATCGCTAGGAACCTTGGTCGCAGCGCTCACTATATTAAGCCCAATAAACCGGCATAGAGAGAGTAAATTGTTTGTATGAAATTAGTATCATTAAAAAGTGCGTTTCAATACGAATCTAACAGTACTAATTACATATAATATAATCAAGACATTGTTGTTTAATTTTTATGGTCAAAGTTCGTTTTGAAATACGCATGCGCCTTATGCCTTGAAACAGAGGTAGTTTTACTCCCTCTGATCTTGTGATATTTGTACGGAGTATAATGATCTGAGTGAGTAACTTACTGGCTTATACTATTGTATTACGCAAATTTGTTAGCGATGTGTTTCATTAGACTTGGGGGATAACGTGTCGACGGATAATTCATATTTTAGGTGGCAGTCCAGAACACACCATTAACTACCAGCACGCCACCGAAAGATAATGTAGAAAAAAAAGTATCTCCAAGGTTCACACTACCAATAGAATGGCTTCACCGAAATAGCAACCTATTTTTAACTCAACATTAACATGGACCACTAAGCAAATTTAACGGTTTGGACATATTTTTTCGTAGTTACAACCTCACTTGTAACCGATTTTTTATTTAGTTGCAACCCCATTTGCAACTAAAAAATCTCGGTTGTAACCGCACTTGTAACTCAAGTTCACGAATCACGACGCAAATCTGATGTTGCAAGAGTCTACTAAACATGAGCTTCATTCTCAGCCTACCGAGAGCTAGCAACTCCGTAGGGAAACAAAAATCCTTTGCCCATGTCCCCCCCGAGGGCAACTCAGGGACGACTAGGGTTTCCCGCGCGCCGCCACCTCTTTCCACCACCCTTCCTCGCCGCCGCCTGATAAGGGCCTCAGACTATCCCACGCCATGTCGGTGACGGTGGCGGCGAGGATCCACCACTTTACGTCCCACGTGAAGGGTTTTGGCAGCCGATCGGCAGCGTCGATCATGCGTCCCAAGGAGTGCATGGTTGCCAGCTGACATCCTAGGCTGTGTGGGCGGCAGGGCGATGACGGGCGTGGGCCGCGTGCAGGGGATGCTTCGACTACAGGCCCACCAGATCTTGAAGATCAGATCTTTCTCTTTCCTCTTGATCTCTTCTCCCCGCCGGTGTAGGATGTCGATGTCCTCTTGGTGCAGGCCCAGATGCTAGCAGGAAGTTGATCATGCGACTTGGGTCTAGGATAAATCTCTACTTAGACTCCACGGATTTTGGGTGCCGTTTACCTTCATGGATATGTCGTTGAGGTCCCATCTCCTCAGCCCCCACCCCATCCCATGTGAAATCCTAAAATTCGCTTCAGATTGGACGACGACGAAGTTGTGGCCATCGTTTCCTCCTTGGAGGCGCCGTCTGGGGTTCGGCGGTGCAACATGCGAGTGGTGCCATGGTTGGAAGGAGTTTGGCCGTGGTATGGTCGTGGTGTTGTTGGCAGAGGGATGCCGTAGTTGTCGTCTCTGTTCGGCTTCTCTACATCTTCATGTATAGCGGCAGCTCCCCAATTTACCCTTTTTTTTGTCTTGGTTGCCTTGGGCTTTGAAGCTTCTTGTTGTGATGTGCTCGTCGTAGCGAGGTGGTCCATGTGCTTTAGCCTTTTTGGTGGTCTGTTGGACTGCACAACTCCTTATTCTAGGGTGAATGTCTCCTTCACCTAGCAGCCCAACGCCCTTCGATCCAGGGTGAGGGGGTAGTGTTCCTCTTCGGCGATGAAGGTGGATGGTGTGTTTCCCTACACACATGAAACTGATCACATTGTGATGCCCTCAAGTTGACTAGGTGATCTGTTGCTGCCACTATGCTTCTACTTTGCAGTTCGAGAGAGCGGAGGACTTCGTGTTCTTCAAGCTACATTTTTTCTTTTGGTGTGAGCCTAGGTTTTGCGTGGTGTTTTTTCTGACATGTTCTGCGTGGTGTTGTAAGCTGTTAAACAACATTACTTATATCAGTCATTCTGGTTCAATTAATTTAATTAAAGCCAAGTATTTATGGTGTGTATTCCTATGTACATGGAGGTGATCACATTGTGATGCCGTCACGTTGACTAGCTGATCGATCTTTTGCTGCTAGTATGTTTCTACTTTGGATTTCGAATGCAGAGGACTTCGTCTTCTTTAAGATACGCTTTTGTGTGTGTGTGGTTGTGTGTGGTGTTGTAAGCTATTAAACAACATGTTTATAGATTTATTAATTTAATTCAATCCGAGTATTTATGCCTAGCACACCACTGAAACATATGCTGTTTGCAAAAATACACCGGCACATACAAAGTCGTACATACTCTCTGGCTCTATGTGGGACTTTGTCGTGTCTCTAACATTTCCTTCCCTATTGATTCGTTTTTCCGTTCGTTCTTTAATGGCTCTGGAATGTAGTCTCTTGCCATTTGGCCGGAAGTTTATACTGAGAAGTCAAAAAAATCTACACTCTTTACCTCCTTCAGAGTTCAAATCGGATGAGATCGAATCAAGCCTTCATAAAGCTGCTTAGGAGATGGAGTGTTTACTGCGGCGCAGTGGTCATGCAATTCAGTACCACTTCCAAACAGAAATCTGTACTATGTGTGTATGGTCTCGAGTCTAAACATTCCGATAAATCTCATTCCTATCTGCCGGCAGGCACTATCACATCGTACGTGTAATTTCTTTTTCTATTTTGCACTATCCAATAGACCATCCTAACAAGTCGTGAAAAATGCTTATTGAATCACTCATCCTTATGTAGCTTGTGAAGAAATACCCTTATGTAGCCAGTTGTGTGTGATGGATATTACTTCACCAACCATGCATTTGCTGCATGCCTCCTCAGTAGCTGTTTAATACAACTATAAGTTCATGCACTCACAACTGGAAACAACCACAAACACTACAACAACCACACAATGACACAAAGAAGCTGAGCCGAACACATGAGCAGCGGCCAATGATCCGGAAGTAGAACTCCCCAATCCCCATGTAACTTGACAGCTCTGAAGCGCCATCGCCCATCAGAGAAACGAGCACATCGAAAAAATTGATCACCACAGTGGATCTCACAATATTTTTTTCAAAGGTGATCTCATTTCTAACATTCCATATAGCTCAGCAAATCGCAGCTACAAGCAAACGTATGAAATTTCTTTTCCAAGTGGAAAAAGAGAGTGTAGCAAAGCAATGTTTTGCAACTACACAGGAAAAGTACAAAAATATAGAAGAACCACACCTAAGCACCAGGACACATATATAAGACACTTCCAACGTAAAGTAATTTGCCACGATAAGAAGGAAATTTGCCAAAAGATTTTACGAAATAGCATTACTGCAGCTCGTACAAAAGCATAGCTGGATGAGCCGAGTGAGGGGAGACACGGAAATACTTGGTTAGCCGAAAGAATAAGATACGGAGTACAAAGCAAGGTCGGGCAAGAAAAGGGCCACATGCATTGCCGTTCGATCGATCAGTCCAAGGGAAGTGGTCACACGCATTGCCGTTCCATCGTCGCACTCGCCAACGCGGCCGGCGGTCTCCGGCACCGACGACGACGTGGAGCGCGCGCTCTGCGACGCGATGCTGGTGGCGTACACGCAGACGGCCGTGGCGAGGGCGTGGCAGCGCCGCAGCGCTGCTGCCAGTCGGAGTACGCCAAGGCCGACGTGCACGCTCTGCCGCGGCGTGCTCTGGCAGCTCATGGGGTCAACGGTCGTCGTGTCCGTACCATAGCCAACATTTGTTGTTCTTGTCAGATTGACGACCTGCTCCAGGGCAGTGGGCACGTCACCTTCCAGCTGAAAGCGACTTGCTGCCTCTCAACATCATTCTTTTGTTTTCAGGAAAAGTTTTCCCTACAACCGGCTGATCAGCCGGTTTCACAGCCCCGCGCCTGACGTCCCCAGCGCCACCGTCGGACGTGCCACCACGCCATGGCCGGACGTGCCCCGCGCCACCGCCGGAGGGGCTCCCCGTCAACCTCTTCCTAGCCTCCGCTCCATCGTCCGAGGGGCTCCCGCGCTGCTCCTTTCCTAGCTCCCCGCGCCGCCGTCTAGATTCCCCCTGCGCCGACACCTGGGGGGCTCGAGCGCCGCCGCTGGAGGGAATCGTCCTCACACGCTGCCAGTGCGGAGAAGATGATGTCCGGGTGCTCCGCCATGGAAGCCATGGACGGAACTTCCCCACGCGACGACTGAATTCTTGCCGAAGACCTCAGGCTAGGCCGCAGAAGATTGCTGCGACTGGTCGCCACCGCACGCCATGTGACACAGTATCGGCGTCCTCACCGGACGCTTCACCACCGACGGTGGATTCGTTGCCGCTGACCTCCAAGCGAGCATGGTGGTGTCTCCATGAATTTTGGTACAGAGAGATTTGCACCCATACATGTTACATACATTGTCATGTAATGTTGGAAACATTAGACTAAAATGTTAGGCTCATTCCAGAGAAATATTGTATAGCAATATCGTATTCTTAAAAATCCTACATACAGAGAGAAAAATGTTATTTTCAGGATTTTTTCCGTACCATTGGTAAAAACAAATTGTAAGATTATTTCGCGACTAAATGCAAATGTTGGACACTGATGTTGCATACCATAAAAATATATTATGTATAAACCGTTTTTGTACCACGATCGGAAGCAAGAAATTTCACTCACTTAACTAGATTGGACGATCCAAAGCGTTCGCCTTTTTTCAAACTTATTAGCTTATATGCAAACTTGTTGCCAATACGTTGCGGATTTCATTGGAGCGTTGGGGATAACTTGTCGACTGATAATAGTGGAGAAATGGAGACCGAACTACATGTAGCTTTCTATTTTTTTTTTAAATGAAAATTATCAAAAAGTTACAGAAACAATCCAGAATGTAGCCAATGATGTATTCTACAATGATGCAAAATGGTAATATAAAATCTTTTAAATCATACACTACATAAAAAAGATAAAATCTGACATGTTTTATAGTTTTGGGAAATACTTTTGTACTCACACGCATGGGTGTGGATGTTTCCGTCACCATCCGTTGTGCTTTGAGATTCGGATAAAAAGAGGAAAGAGAAAAGAATCTTTCCATCTACCATAGTGAGCATAAATATTAAAATATAAATGGACGGTGACGGAAACATCCACAACCATACGTGTAAGTACAAAATCCACTCTCGTATAGTTTTGGTGAGCACAAATATTGCATTATTCACTCTACTCATATTCACACATTTGTTACTTTTGTGTAGCCTAAAATAGAAAAAAAAATTACATTGAGATTTTGCACGTTTTTTAGTGCACATCATTGGTTACATCCAAGATTTTTTTTCAAATTCCTTTAAAACTCTAAAGTATGATTTTCAAATTATTAAAAATAAAAGGCTACATATATATAGATTTTGACTCCATTTGCAGTTTCCGCTTTCACATACGCTTAACGAAGTAAGCATGCAAGTTGCAAGCTAAACACACAGTTAAGTTCAATTAAAATCCAGCTACATACCTACAACAAAACAGTCTTTCCTACTCGAAGAAGGAATAAATTGGGGGAAATTTCAACCCCTGTCTTTCTCTTTCTCGCTACCTAATGATTTGGCTGAGAAGCCTGTCGACCTTAGCTCATGTACGAACGGTTGAGCTACCTTATACTAGACGCTGGCCAAGGTGACCAAGGTAGAATGACCCTGGAGGTCGCGTTTGACATGGAGACCGTCTTGACGCTGCTCATTGTCGCCGTAGCCGCTCCCAACGCATGATGTACTAGTTAAATTACAGAGTAGAGTACTTGACTTGATTTTTGCATTTGCTAGCTGAATTACTCTTCGTAATACTTACTTGAAAACCATAGTAGACATGGGCGCAAGTCAGGTGGATTCTAGCAATCGTCTGGAAGAGAAATGCTTCTGACTTCTATTTTACATTTCTTGAGTAATAATAAATAAACAGGGAGCGCGAAAATGTCGGTGTGAAATATCACCGAGTAAGAACTCACCAGGAACTAAACAAGTACTTCACGTTCTACAATGTAGATGGCTTTCCAAAAGTGGGATTAGCTTAGAGACACAATTTAAGATTTTACAATCTTGATTTTTGTCTCTTGTCATTTTCCATGAAGGTTGTACTGGTAAGTCAAAATTGTACACACGCCTTGACATTTTTAGAGTTGAAATCATATGGGACTAACTGAAGCATTCACAAAGATGCTAAGGAGGCTATGAAAGTCTTGTGCAGCGAACTCAGGAATGACCACCGTATCTAAACATGGCTTTGGGTCTAACCATTCTGATCCATCCCAATCATATCCTACCGGCATGCAGTGTTAGGCCCTATGCACCTGTCACATCGTACGTGTGATTTCTATTTCTACTTTGTACTAGTATCCAATAGACCATCCTAACAGGCCGTGAAAAATGCGTACTGAATCACACATCCTTATATAGCTCGGAAGAACTATCCTTACGTAGCTAGTTATGTGATATCTTTTACTCCACCAGCCATCGATTTGCTGCATGCCTCCTTAATAGTTGTTTAATACAACTATAATTCAGGGGCTCTAACTATTCGGCCTTAGGGCATCCAGCGGCGCGACGCATTTTAATGTTCGCGAGCGTCCGTTTGCGTCGCGCTGCGGACACTAAAATGACCGTTTATGTCCGCGCGTCCGTTTGCGTCTGGGGTCTGCTCCAGCGGGGCGACGCATTTTTTTTCTTCTTCTTTTCCCTTTTCTCAATTAAACATAGTTTCAAATATTACATTTTGAAACATGATTTTACACAAACTAACACATAGTTTGAACCATGATCGACAAAAATATAAAAAAATTATAAATAGAAACCAGTTGTGTTGATTTCCATATGTTCGCTGCCAAGAAAGAACATTCGAGGGCACACCCAATCACCCAAACTGGAAAATCCAGCGGGAGGAGATGGTGCCCTTGTTGGTTCTACCGATGAGGCGAACAGAAACCTCGATCGCCGTCGGCCCGTAGCCAGATTCACAAAGAAAGAACACTCGACGTTCTAACTATCGGTGTCGGAGCCGGAGTCGTGTGGTAGTGCCTGCGGCAGGCTGTGTCGTCGAACACCTTGACGATCATCTCGCTGTCCCCCTCGTAGAGGAAGGTGAGCTGGCAGCCGGGCTCGAGCGCGAGGTCGCGGCGAACTTGTCCCACCCGTGTGCGGTACATCTTGCCCTGCCCGTCGAACAGGACCTCCACGGTCCAGCGGTAGAAGTTGCAGCTGGCCTCCCGTAGCTGCAAGTGCGCCGGCTTGACGCCGTCGACGAACTCGGCGAACTTGTCTGGTAGCCACTTGATGGCGAGTGGGTCGTCGTCGATGCGGAGGAGGAACTCGAAGCAGCGCTCCTCCGACGAGGAGGGCGCAGGCGACGGCGAGCGTGGGGCCGTAGCTGCTCCACCACAGCGGCCCCAGCCCCAGCCATGGGGCGCCCAGGGCCGCGGCCTCGACCGCCTCGCGGCCACCAGGACCGGCCATGGACTTCCTCGCGGGCTTGGCTGTGTCGCAGGAACACCTAGGCGGCGCTACGGTCGACCTTTGTGGCGGCTAGGGTTTCTTTGGAGGAGTGGACGAGGAAGAAGAACTCGCGCCCCCTTTATATAGGCAGGCGGCATGCGGTGGCCGCGGGACGCGTGTCGTCGCCATTAACGTGGTTGGCGGAGGTGGGTGGCTGCTCAGCAGCCGGGGCATCGTCGCCATTAACGTGGCAGAGTGCCGAAGCGACGCAGCACAGTCGTGGCGCGTTTGAGAAGACGCATCGACGCAGGGTCGCTGCCAGGCGGGCCCACCAAAACGTCCGCCAAACGCGAGCGGACGTTTCCGGACGTCCGCAGAGACGCATCCGAGGCGCATATTTGGACCAGGTTTGCGTCTCCGCGAACGGCCCGGTCACTTTGCGTCGCCCCGCTGGAACAGGCCCCAGACGCATTTCCGCCGTCACGGCGGACGAAAACGGTTGCTCAGCGACCATTTGCGTCGCGCCGCTGGAGATGCCCTTAGAGCATCTGCAGCCGTTGGCGCTCCCCACGACCAAATCTGGCGCTATTTAGCGTCGGATTGGATGAAATTTTCGACCAGGGAGCGCCGAAGTCCCAGCCGTCTCCTCGGTAGACGCCCGTTCTTGGGCGTTTTTCAGAAATAAACATCCCTGGCTGCTAAACCCACCATGGCGACCGATGGCAGACTCGGCGTACAAGCCGGATAGGCAAACTAGGATCAACATGTGCTCCTCGTCTTGGGCGGCGGCTGCCATTTCTTTTTCAAAAAGCTCGGCGAACATCTGCTCCTCCTCCTCCTCGTCGGAGTCCATGTCCGACCAGGGAATTGGACGAACACCTGCCGGGCGTGTCGACGAGGTGCGACGCGAGGGAGTTGCCCGACGACGGAATATAGGGAGAGGGCACGACGGGTGGCGGAATATAGGCTGCTGGGTGGAGGGACGGCGGAGTTCGGGCAACCAGGCGGCGGATTGGCGAGCGGTGGTGCCGGCGGCGACAGAGCAACGAGAGGGGAGGGGGGATTTGCGTCGACAAAGTGGTGGGATTCGTGTGTTCTCTCGCCGACAGAGCGGGCCCATACCCGCTTTTCTCTCTTCCGGAGTCCCCGAGCGCACCCCGGGGGCAGGGATGGCCTGGGCTCTCTGGATGGATTAAAGGAAAAATCCAGGGGGAAACGAGGAGCCGGGGGCACGGCTGGGCTGAATAACACCGTCCGGATGTAAAAAAGGGCTGCCGGGGGCCTCTTCGGGGATACGGCTGGAGATGTTCTTAGGCCATCTCCAACGGCTCTCCGCATCCTTATGTATTGTGTCTGTTGGGGTTCGCGAAGGGCGAAAACGAGGCCCAACGCAGTACAAAAATGGACTTTGAGCGGCGGATTGGTCCGTTTCGAAGCAAACCTGGTCCAAATTTGAGTCGGGTTTGTGGTAGCGCGAACATCGCGCAGACAGCAACCAAGAGGGAAAATGTGTCCGCCTGCCAACACTTTTCCTCTCCCTCCTCCACTCTCATCCAACCACCACCCCATGCCCTAGATCGATCCATGGAGTCCGCAGCTCCCACCGGTGAGGGCGCAACTTATGACGCCGTCATGCTAGACGTCGCGGATGCCGCCGCAGCAACCTCCTGTTGGAGATATGCCCAAGAGGCAATAATAAAAGTGGTTATTATATATCTTTATGTTTATGATAAATGTTTATATACCATGCTATAATTGTATTAACCGAAACATTGATACATGTGTGATATGTAAACAACAATGAGTCCCTAGTAAGCCTCTTAACTAGCTTGTTGATTAATAGATGATTAGTTTCATAATCATGAACATTGGATGTTATTAATAACAAGGTTATATCATTATATGAATGATGTAATGGACACACCCAATTAAGCGTAGCATAAGATCACGTCATTAAGTTATTTGCTATAAGCTTTCGATACATAGTTACCTAGTCCTTTCGACCATGAGATCATGTAAATCACTTATACCGGAAAGGTACTTTGATTACATCAAACGCCACTGCGTAAATGGATGGTTATAAAGGTGGGATTAAGTATCCAGAAAGTATGAGTTGAGGCATATGGATCAACAGTGGGATTTGTCCATCCCGATGACGGATAGATATAGTCTGGGCCCTCTCGGTGGAATGTCGTCTAATGTCTTGCAAGCATATGAATAAGTTCATAAGAGACCACATACCACGTACGAGTAAAGAGTACTTGTCAGGAGACGAGGTTGAACAAGGTATAGAGTGATACCTATGATCAAACCTCGGACGAGTAAAATATCGCATGACAAAGGGAATTGGTATCGTATGTGAATGGTTCATTCGATCAGTAAGTCATCGTTGAATGTGTGGGAGCCATTATGGATCTCCAGATCCCGCTATTGGCTATTGGTCGGAGAGAGTTCTCACCCATGTCCACATAGTTCACGAACCGTAGGGTGACACACTTAAGGTTTGATGTTGTAATAGTAGAACTTGAATATGGAATGGAGTTCGAAGTTTTTTGTTCGGAGTCTCGGATGGGATCCCGGACATCACGAGGAGTTCCGGAATGGTCCGAGAATAAGATTCATATATAGGAAGTCATATTCCAAGTTTGGAAATGATCCGTGCATTTATGGAAGGTTCTAGAAGGTTCTAGAAAAGTCCGGAAGAAATCACTTTGGAAGGCGAGTCCCGGGGACTCCACCACCCATGGCCGGCCAACCCTAGAGGGGTGGAGTCCCTGTGGACTCCACCTAAGGTGGCCAGCCACCCCCCTCATGGAAGGGTGGGAGTTCCACTTGAGGTGGGAATCCCACCTTGGGTAGGTTTCCCTACACATGGAAGGTTTTGGGTTGGGGTCTTATTCGAAGACTTGTAGTCCAACACTTGGGGGTTCCACCTATAAGGAGGGGCCAAGGGGAGGGGGCCGGCCACCACAAAGCCACAAGCTGGCCGCACCCATAGAGGCCGGCCACCCCCTCTCCCCAAACCCTAGCCGCCCCACTCCTCCCCCTCTCCCGCAACGCTTAGCGAAGCTCCGTCGGAGTTCTCCATCGCCACTGCCACCACGCCGTCGTGCTACCGGAGTCAAGGAGGAGCTACTACTTCCGCTGCCCGCTGGAACGGGGAGGTGGACGTCGTCTTCATCAACACCGAACGTGTGACCGAGTACGGAGGTGTGCTGATTGTAGCACCGTCAAGATCTTCTACGTGCTTTTGAAAGCGGCAAGTGATCGTCTACCGCAGCAACAAGAGCCTCATCTTGTAGGCTTTGGAAATCTTCAAGGGTGAGTCTCGATCATCTCCTCGTTGCTCTCATCTTCTAGATTGCATCTTGGCTTGGTTTGCGTTCTCGCGGTAGGATTTTTTTTTGTTTTCTATGCAACGTATCCCTACAGTGGTATCAGAGCCGTGTCTATGCATAGATGGTTGCACGAGTAGAACACAATGGTTTTGTGGGCGTTGATGCTTATGTTGTCTTTAGTTTGAGTACTTTGCATCTTTGTGGCATAGTGGGATGAAGCTCGGGCTAACTTTACATGACCGCGTTCATGAGATTTGCTCCACGCTCGACATGCAACTTGTATTGCATAAGTGGCTTCGCGGGTGTCTGTCTCTCCTACTATAGTGAAGATTCAGTTTACTCTTCTATTGACAACACTAGTATCACCGTTGTGGTTCATGTTCGTAGGTAGATTAGATCTTACTCGAACCCTAAACCACGTAAAATATGCAAACCAAATTAGATACGTCTAACTTGTTTTTGCAGGGTTTGGTGATGTGATATGGCCATAATGTGATGATGAATATGTATGAGATGATCATTATTGTATTGTGGCAACCGGCAGGGGCCTTATGGTTATCTTTAAATTTCATGTTGAGTAGTATTTCAAAGAAGTTGTAATAGTTGCTACATGGGAGAACAATCATGAATACGGCGCCCTTGACGCTACGCCGACGATGATGGAGATCATGCCCGTTGATGATGGAGATCATGTCCGTGCTTTGGAGATGAAGATCAAAGGCGCAAAGACAAAGGGTCCATATCATATCACATATGAACTGCATGTGATGTTAATCCTTTTATGCATCTTATTTTGCTTAGATCGGTAGCATTATAAGATGATCCCTCTCACTAAAATATCAAGATAATAAAGTGTTCATCCTTAGTAGCACCGTTGCCAAGACTTGTCGTTTCGAAGCATCTCGTGATGATCGGGTGTGATAGAATCAACAAGTGCATACAACGGGTGCAAGCCAGTTTTGCACATGCGGATACTAAGGTGGCCTTGACGAGCCTAGCATGTACAGACATGGTCTCGGAACACGTGATACCGAAAGGTAGAGCATGAATCATATGATTGATATGATGAACACTTTGAGTGTTCGCCATTGAAATTACATCTTGTCTCGTGATGATCGGACTTGATGTAGTGGATTTGGTTCGTGTGATCACTAAGACAATGCGAGGGATATTGTTTTGAGTGGGAGTTCACCTAGATTTTTAATTTTGTTGAATTAAAATTTGAACTCAATTTGTCATAAACATTAGTCTAAACTATTGCAAATATATGTTGTAGATATGGCGTCCCCAATTAATTTTAACCAGTTCCTAGAGAAAGAAAAGCTTAAGAGCAACGGTAGCAACTTCACCGACTGGTTCCGTCATGTGAGGATCTTCCTCAATGGTGGAAACCTGCAATATGTGCTTGATGCACCGCTAGGTGACCCTCCTGCAAACTGAAACCGGTGAAGTAAAGAATGTTTACGCGACTCGGAAAACTCGGTACTCTCAAGTTCAGTGTGCCATCCTGTGCAGTCTGGAAGCCGATCTTCAAAAACGTTTTGAGCACCACGATCCTCATGAGTTGGTCAATGAGTTGACAACTATCTTTGAAACTCATGCGGCCGTGGAATGCTATGAAGCATCGAAACACTTCTTCAGTTGCATGATGGAAGAAGGCAACTCCGTTAGTGAGCACATGCTCACCATGACCGGGCATGCGAAGAAACTCAGTGACTTGGGAATAGTGATTCCTAACAGACTGGGATTAATCGTGTCCTTCAATCACTGCCACCTAGTTACAAGAACTTTGTGATGAACTACAATATGCGAACATGAACAAAGAGTTACCTGAACTCTTCTCCATGCTGAAATCTGCTGAGATTGAGATCAAGAAAGAGCACCAAGTGTTGATGGTCAACAAGACCACCAGTTTCAAGAAATAGGGCAAGTCTAAAGGAAAATTCAAGAAGGGTGGCAAGAAAGCTGCCACGCCTCCTGTGAAACCTAAGACTGGCCCTAAGCCTGATGCTGAGTGCTATTTGCAAAGAGAAGGGACACTGGAAGCGTAATTGCTCCAAGTATTTGGTGGATCTGAAGAGCGGCCTTGTCAAGAAGAAGAAAGAAGGTATATCGATATACATGTTATAGATGTTTATCTTACTGGTTCTCGTACTAGTACCTGGGTATTTGATACTGGTTCGGTTGCTCATATTTGTAACTCGAAACAGGAACTAAAGAATAAACGAAGACTACTGAAGGATGAAGTGATTATGCGCGTTGGAAATGGATCCAAAGTCGATGTGATTGCTGTCGGCATACTTCCTCTACATCTACCTTCGGGATTAGTTTTAAACCTCAATAATTGTTATTTTGTACCTGCGTTGAGCATGAACATTATATCTGGATCTTGTTTAATGCAAGACTGTTATTCATTCAAGTCTGAGAATAATGGTTGTTCTATTTTTATGAATAATATCTTTTATGGTCGAGCACCTGAAAAGAATGGTTTATTTCTGTTAGATCTCGATAGTAGTGATACACATATTCATAACATTGATGCTAAGCGAATTAAATTGAATCATAATTCTACTTATATGTGGCACTGTCTTCTTGGTCATATTGGAGTGAAACGCATGAAGAAACTCCATACCGATGGATTACTTGAATCACTTGACTTTGAGTCACTTGATAGATGCGAAGCATGTCTAATGGGAAAAATGACTAAGACTCCATTCTCTGGTATTATGGAGCGAGCTACTGACTTATTGGAAATCATACATACCGATGTGTGACCAATGAGTGTAGCATCGCGCGGTGGTTATCGTTATGTTCTAACCTTCATAGATGATCTGAGTAGATATGGGTATATCTATTTCATGAAACATAAATCCGAAACTTTCGAGAAGTTTAAGGAATTCCAAAGTGAAGTAGAAAATCAACGTAACAAGAAGATTAAATTTCTACGATCTGATCGCGGAGGTGAATATCCGAGTTATGAGTTTGGCATGCATTTAAAGAAATGCGGAATACTTTCACAATTGACACGGGAACACCACAACGAAACGGTGTTCGAACGTCGTAATCGAACTCTCTTAGATATGGTTCGTTCTATGATGTCTCTTACCGATTTGCCGTTATCATTTTGGAGTTATGCATTAGAGACATACACATTCACTTTAAATAGAGCACCATCAAAATCCGTGAAACGACACCGTATGAATTATGGTTTAATAAGAAACCTAAGTCGTCGTTCCTTAAAGTTTGGGGTTGCGAAGCCTATGTAAAGAACAAACAAGCTAGAACCCAAAGCGGAGAAATGCGTCTTCATAGGATACCCTAAGGAAACAATAGGGTACACTTTCTATCACAGATCCGAAGGCAAAATCTTTGTTGCTAAGAACGGAACCTTTCTTGAGAAAGAATTTCTCACTAAAGAAGTGACTGGAAGAAAAGTAGAACTCGATGAGATTGATGAATCTTCACTTGTTGATCGAGTTGCAGGAACTTGTTCCTGTGCCGCCTACACCGGCAACAGAGGAAGCTAATGATAATGATCATGGAACTTCGAATGAGCTACTGAACCTCGCAGATCGACAAGGGAACGTGCCACTCCGATTGGTACGATCCTTGTCTAAATGTCATGATTGTGGACAACAATGATGAAGACCCTGCGACGTATGAAGAAGCGATGATGATCCCAGATTCCAACAAATGGCAAGAAGCCATGAAATCCGAAATGGGATCCATGTATGATAACAAAGCATGGACTTTGGTAGACTTACCTGATAGCCGCAAGGCTGTCGAGAATAAATGGATCTTCAAGAGAAAAACAGATGCTGATGGTAATATTAGTGTCTATAAAGCTCGACTTGTCGCAAAGGGTTTCCGACAAATTCAAGGAGTTGACTACAATGAGACTTCTCACCTGTAGCGAAGCTAAACTGAGGATTTTGTTAGCATAGCTGCATTTTTGGATTATGAGATTTGGGATGGATGTCAAAACGGCGTTCCTTAATGGAGACATTGAGGAAGAGTTGTATATAGTACAACCCAAAGGTTTTGTCGATCCTAAAAATGCTGACAAAGTATGCAAACTTCAGTGTTCAATTTATGGACTGAAGCAAGCATCGAGAAGTTGGAACCGACGTTTCGATAAGGTGATCAAAGACTTCGGGTATATACAGTGTCATGGAACACTGATCCTGATGACTCTAAGTCACAGTCTGGGTACATGTTTATATTGAATGGTGCTGCAGTAAGCTGGGCAAGCTCGAAGCAGTGCACGGTGGCGAAGTCTTCAACGGAATCGGAGTACATAGCGGGTTCAGAGGCTTCATCGGAAGCGGTATGGGTGAAGAGGTTCATTGTAGAGCTCGTGGTTCCTAGTGCATTGGACCCACTAGTCATCTACTGTGACAACATGGGTGCCATTACCAATGCAGAAGAACCAAGGTCACACAAGAGGCTGAAGCATATCAAGCTGCGTTATCATTCGATTCGCGAGTACATCGAAGATGGAGAAGTAAAGATTTGCAAAGTACACACTGATCTGAATGTAGCAGATCCGTTGACTAAAGCTCTCCCTAGGGCAAAGCATGACCAACACCTATAATGCCATGGGTGTTAGGTACCTTACAATGTAATCTAGATTATTGACTCTAGTGCAAGTGGGAGACTGTTGGAGATATGCCCAAGAGGCAATAATAAAAGTGGTTATTATATATCTTTATGTTTATGATAAATGTTTATATACCATGCTATAATTGTATTAACCGAAACATCGATACATGTGTGATATGTAAACAACAATGAGTCCCTAGTAAGCCTCTTAACTAGCTTGTTGATTAATAGATGATTAGTTTCATAATCATGAACATTGGATGTTATTAATAACAAGGTTATATCATTATATGAATGATGTAATGGACACACCCAATTAAGCGTAGCATAAGATCACGTCATTAAGTTATTTGCTATAAGCTTTCGATACATAGTTACCTAGTCCTTTCGACCATGAGATCATGTAAATCACTTATACCGGAAAGGTACTTTGATTACATCAAACGCCACCGCGTAAATGGGTGGTTATAAAGGTGGGATTAAGTATCCGGAAAGTATGAGTTGAGGCATATGGATCAACAGTGGGATTTGTCCATCCCGATGACGGATAGATATAGTCTGGCCCTCTCGGTGGAATGTCGTCTAATGTCTTGCAAGACCACATACCACGGTACTAGTAAAGAGTACTTGTAAGGAGACGAGGTTGAACAAGGTATAGAGTGATACCGATGATCAAACCTCGTACAAGTAAAATATCGCGTGACAAAGGGAATTGGTATCGTATGTGAATGGTTTCATTCGATCACTAAGTCATTGTTGAATGTGTGGGGGCCATTATGGATCTCCAGATCCCGCTATTGGTTATTGGTCGGAGAGAGTTCTCACCCATGTCCACATAGTTCACGAACCGTAGGGTGACACACTTAAGGTTTGATGTTGTAATAGTAGAACTTGAATATGGAATGGAGTTCAAAGTTTTGTTTGGAGTCTCGGATGGGATCCCGGACATCACGAGGAGTTCCGGAATGGTCCGGAGAATAAGATTCATATATAGGAAGTCATATTCCAAGTTTGGAAATGATCCGGTGCATTTATGGAAGGTTCTAGAAGGTTCTAGAAAAGTCCGGAAGAAATCACTTTGGAAGGCAGAGTCCCGGAGGGACTCCACCACCCATGGCCGGCCAACCCTAGAGGGGTGGAGTCCAGGTGGACTCCACCTAATGGTGGCCGGCCACCCTCATGGAAGGGTGGGGTTCCACTTGAGGTGGAATCCCACCTGTAGTTTCTCTACACTGGAAGGTTTTGTGTGGCTTATTCAAGACTTGTAGTCCAACACTTGGGGTTCCACCTATATAATGAGGGGCCAAGGTGAGGGGGCCGGCCACAAAGCCACAAGCTGGCCGCACCCCATAGAGGCCGGCCACCCTCTCCCCAAACCCTAGCCGCCCCACTCCTCCCTCTCCCGCAACGCTAGCGAAGCTCCGCCCGAGTTCTCCATCGCCACCGCCACCACGCCGTCGTGCTGCCGGAGTCAAGGAGGAGCTACTACTTCCGCTGCCCGCTGAACGGGAGGTGGACGTCGTCTTCATCAACACCGAACGTGTGACCGAGCACGGAGGTGCTGCCCGATTGTAGCACCGTCAAGATCTTCTACGCGCTTTTGAAAGCGGCAAGTGATCGTCTACCGCAGCAACAAGAGCCTTATCTTGTAGGCTTTGGAAATCTTCAACGGTGAGTCTCGATCATCTCCTCGTTGCTCCCATCTTCTAGATTGCATCTTTGCTTGGTTTGCGTTCTCGCGGTAGGAAATTTTTGTTTTCTATGCAACGTATCCCTACACCTCCCGCCGCCCAGCTGCCGGCTCCTCCGCACGCGCGTGCCTTCCCAAGAAAACCCGCCGACCCCGGAGCGCCGGCCAAGCCGAAGAAGGAGCTCAGGCCGGAGGAACAGGCGTTGAGTCGGGAAAGAGGGCCAAACGAAGGGTGAACTTGAAGTTCAAGCTAGCCGCCGCCCAACTCGCCCAAGAAAGCTCGATGCATTGGCGTACGCGGCCACTGTGTAGGCGTGAGAACGTCGAGGCCCTGGCGGCGCAAGCGGCACTACTCGTTGGGGGCCAGGTGATGGACAACGCTCCGGCCACCAGTTGTGGCTCGACCACGTCCAAGATATACAGGTGGTGCCGACGGTTGTACCATCGACATACGGGTGGTGGGAGCAGCTGGGGAGGCCTCCAATGCGCGGCACGTGGAGCTAACCGTCGGCGTAGCTCCCTACAGGCGACACCAATTCTAGGGCCTATAGGGCTACCAGGTATGCCGACGGTTATATATACACCGCCGTTTGCTCGCTGGTTCGCTGGACGGCTAGGTAAAACCCTCGGCTTACCGCACCTATGCCGACAGTTTAGATGTGCTGACGGTGTTTTAGCTGTGCCGGAGACAAGGTATGCCGACGGCTGTACACCGAGGGCCACCATCGGCATAGGTCTACGCCAGCGGTTTTCAGACCTATGCCGGCGGTGATCACCGTATAGGACGGTTCTTATTTATTTGGTGTCATCTTTGATTTGCATGGAATTATATCTAGTCATAATTCAGTTACGCTCCCAAAAAAAATTCGTATTTGTAATCCTTTTGTAGAATTTTAGCCTTTGTTTTAGTTCCGATGATGACGAGACGACGAGCGAGGAGTGTTGTCCATGTCCACCGCAGTGTAGTCTTGCAACGTGCATTTTTGTTAAATTTCGGCACTATGCACAACGGACCTGTTTCTTCCAGTTTTGGGTATCGTGATGGGGTTCTAGATTATTATTGTTATCTTATCATGCGACCTGCTGGCATTTGCATGTTGATCTGAATCCTTTAGTTCTGCACATAATTATGTTGATTTTGTGGTGCTGCCGTGCAGGTTTCTGGCCTTCATTTATTAGTGGTTATATAGAGCTTTCGTACGTAGACACTATTCAACATTGTTCTGACCTCGATCGCAAATGATCACCATTTGGCCGGCCGAGCTCAACGAACCAAAAATGCCAATGTTCCTGGCCGCAGGTGCGGTTGACCATGAACAAGTCTCAATTGTTCTCCACACCAAAGATGCCAATAACCATCGGTTTCTGTAAGCGAAACTAAACAGAAATTTTGCGAAAAGCAAACTTATGGCCCACATGTCGGCACACGGTTGTTGAATGTAGATGGGCTGGAGTCCAGTTAGGCAGTCCATGTACTCCACGATTCCTGAAATCTCAAGGCCCATCACGTTGACACCTTGGGACATTCTTGACACAGTTTAGTCCCACAGCGGGAGAGAGTTGAGTAGATGGGCTGTTTCTGGGTCTTCCAAGTGAAGTGGTAATTGCCCTCACGCACTCCTCCTCTTCCGCCCGCCCCGCCTCGGCTCGGCACGCACGTCGTGTGACTCGAGTTCGAGTTCGAGACACACTCAAGGAAGCCTAAATTTTTTGCTTGGTGCACCAACTGAGTTGGGTACGTATCGACCTGCATGTGCATGCTCACCGCGTGTCCCTGGCTTTCTACGCGTGGCAACACGGTCGGGTCGGCTCTCCTCCCAGGTTATATAAGGAGACAGATGCTAAGATGAAGGCCACAAGTGGATATATTTTCACTCTTGGTGGTGTCGCTGTTTCCTGAAAGTCTTGCAAGCAGACCATCTTAACGAGATCAACTCAGTTGGTGCACCAACTGAGTTGGGTACGTATCGACCTGCATGTGCATGCTCGCCGCGTGTCCCTGGCTTCCTACGCGTGGCAACGCGGTTGGGTCGGCTTTCCTCCCAGGCTATACAAGGAGACATATGCTAAGATGAAGGCCATAAGTGGATATGTTTTCACTCTTGGTGGTGGTGCTGTTTCCTGAAAGTCTTGCAAGCAGACCATCTTAACGAGATCAACTATGGAAGCAGAACTCACAGCATAAGATACAACTACTGTCGAAGCGGAATGACTTCGTGAGCTCTTAATGGACTTGCCTATGGTTGAAAAACCAATACCAGCCATCCTCATGAACTGTGATAATCAAAGTGAAAAGTTTTAAGGATAATATGAAAAGTTCCAAACATATCAAGGGGAGATTAAAGTCTGTCAGAAAACTGAAGAACTCCGGAGTGATAGCATTGGATTATGTCCAAAGTGCTAAAAATCTGGCAGATCCTTTCACAAAAGGACTATCAAGAAATATGATAGAACTTGCATTAAGGGAGATGGGTTTGAGACCCACTTGAGTTGCCGAGGGGGGAACCCAACCTATGTGATCGGAAATTTCGTGAACTATTACCTGGGAAAACAAACCGGAGCAACTGAGTTGAGAGAAAATTTAATACTCCCACTCCGCTGCAGACGCAATTCTCTCATAGCTACTGTAAGGCAGGTTGACAATGTCTTAACGTGTTCTGAACGGTTCTTGATGAGCGAAGACGTTGTCCTACATGGCGATCTTTGAAGAACACACCTATACGAGTGACACTACTGGTCATAGTGTGGGAGATTTGGGTGAATCTCTAGTAAGCTCATGAAGGGCCGAGGAGTATGACTTATAAGCTCCACCCGAGGGGAAGGCTATGGTAGCCTAGTACCGTGCCGACATTGAGTGAAACTTGCTGCACAAAGACTGACAATTCAAGGCATAGTCCATTGTTCAGTTGTAGTCAAGCGTAACTCCTTGTCTAGGTGGAAGTTCAACTTAACAGTCTCCACTAAAGTGCAGGTATATTAAACAGTGAATGGAACTAATGTGTCATCTGATGTGCATATGAGATCTGGTGAGGGATTGTTGAATGTAGATGGGCTGCAGCCCAGTTTGGCAGCCCATGTAGTCTACAATTCCTGAAATCTCAAGGCTCATCACGTTGGCAGCTTTGGGACAATTTCGTGACAAAGTTTAGTCCCATATCAGAAGAGAGTGGAGTGTATAAGGGCTGCTGTTCTAGTCCTTCAAAGTGAGTGAGAATAGAAGGAGCCCTCGCGCACTCCTCCTCCTCCGCCCGCCCCGCCTCGGCTCGGCACGGCACGGCTCGGCACGCACGCACGTTGCGTTTCGTGACTCGAGTTCGAGTTCGAGACACGCTCAAGGAAGCCTAAATTTTTGCTTGGTGCACCAACTGAGTTGGGTACGTATCGACCTGCATGTGCATGCTCGCCGCGTGTCCCTGGCTTCCTACGCGTGGCAACGCGATCGGGTCGGCTTTCCTCCCAGGCTATACAAGGAGACAGATCAGATCTGGAGAACATAGCTCTCAGAACTCTCTAGTCCATCTCTCTCACGAAGTTCCTTTTGCTGCGCTACTTTCTAGTATTCCCCATCCCGGCGACTGCGTGCACAGCTGGGAGAGAGGCCTCCGAAACCCCGTCTGAGATCCTCAGACCGGCAGACGGGCGATAAGGTTTTTGGGGAGCGTCTCGCCGCGACTGCTCGCTGCTGTTCGTGTTCTTCTTCGCCGGTTCGAATGCTTCATCGACGACTTCGTCTACACCATGGACGACATCAAAAATACCCATGGTGGTGGTGGTGCTGCTGGTACGACTTTCCCGGTCGTGATGTACGTGCTCTTCCTCTCCTATGTTGCACTGCTAATTGTTCCATGTTCAGATCTGATGCATGTGCTTAATCTGATGTGTGTGGTTAAATATGCTTGTGCATCTGTCATGTTGTTTTCGGTAATTAATTTCACACGGAAATTGCATAATAATTTAACACACGTTGACACGTAGGGACGTAGACAGCCAAGATGCATATAAGAAACTTCATCTCCTAGCGTAAGCTAATTTGCCACGGCCAGAGGAAATTTGCCGAAAGATTCTTAGAAACAGTATCACTATGAGTCGAGTGAAGGCAGACACGGAAAAGAACGTCACTGGGATTGCCATTTATTTGGTTAGCCGAAAGAAAAGATCCAAAGCAGGTCGGGCAAGAAAAGGGAAGAGGCCTCACGCATTGCCGTTCGGTCGATCAGTCGAAGGACGACATGAGCCCCGACGTGGCGCTCTACCTCGAGGTGGTTGCGGTGGTGGCCATGGTGGTGCTCATCGTCGCCCTCGCCGCCGCAATGACTGTCACGCCGCGGCAGCAGCCGACGCCGACATGGAGCGCGCGCTCGGTGACGCAACGCTGGTGCCGTACGCGCAGACGGCGTCGGAGGCGAGGGCGCGGCAGCGCTGCTGCGTGTTCTGCCAGTCGGAGTACGCAAAGGCGCCCGACGAGCTGGTGCGCGTGGTGCCGGCGTGCGGCCACTTCTTCCACGCGGCGTGCGACGCCGACCGGTGGATCCGGACGCGCCGGACGTGCCCGCTCTGCCGCGGCGCGCTCTGGCCGCGCGTGGTGCCGATCGGCGCGGCCGTCGTCGTGGCCGTACCGTAGCCGATCATTTGTTTGTTGTTCTTGTGAGACTGCCGACCAGCTCCTGGGCACGTCAGCTTCCAGGTGAAAGCGGCCTGCTGCCTCTGACTGAGAGCATCATTCTTTCGTTCCCAAGATATTTTACTCCCTCTGATCTTGTGATTTTAGTACGGAGTATAATGATCCGAGTGAGTAACTTACCGAAAACTTGTATGTACGCCCGGGCTTGAGTGCTCCACATATCCTTCTAAGAGCATCCCCACTCGTCCCCGACGAGGTCCCCGAGCGACGTTTTTCCCATCCTGGACCATGGCCTCACCGGTCCGCGCTCTCTCGCTGTCCGGATTTGGCCCTTCATCCATCCGGCGAGCCCACGCCATCCCCGGCCCCCCGGGGACCTATCGGGAACTCCGGACGAGTGAAAAGCGGGGAAGGGCCCGATCTTTCGGTGACTCGACACACGAAACCCACCGCCACGTCGCTCAAAATCTCCCCCACCCCTCGTATCTCTCTCGCCGCCGGCACCACCCCGCCGGCTTGTTGCCCAGATTCCGCCGCCCCTCCTTCCCCCACGTGCCTATCCGCCGCCGTCTTTCGACGACGGCCTATCTGGCTGCTCTTCCGCCGGCCTGTTTTCCGACTTTGGCCTGCTCCTCGTCGCTCGCGGCCCGGGTTGCCTCGACCATGCCCCGTGTTCGTCCATTTGCCTCACCGGCCATGGACTCGGACGAAGAGGAGGAGCAGATGTTCGTCGAGCTTATGCAAGAAGAGATGGCAGCAGCCGCCCAAGACGACGAGCACATGATGATCATCGGTTGCTTGGCAAGCATGTACGCCGGACTGGCAACTGGTCGACGTGGGGTCGGCACCAAGTCGCCGGAAGTGCAAGCCGAGACAGCGAATGGAGGGCTACCCAGTTGTACGCCGACTACGCCGACAATCCATTGCACGGTGAGATTGTTTTCCGGCGTCGTTTCAGGATGAGCAAAAAGCTATTTCTGCAAATTGTGTATGCCATCTGAGACTTTGATCCCTACTTCAGATGCAAGGCGGATTGCACTGGTTTGGTTGGATTTTCGTCACTGCAGAAGTGCACTGGCTATGAGGATGCTGGCGTGGAGCTCCCGGTGATGGTGCAGATGACTATCTTCGGATGGCGGAGTCCACCGCCCTTGATTGTCTCTACCGGTTCTGCAGGGCCGCCATAGCAGTGTTCGGGGACTATTACTTGAGATCACCCACTGTCGAAGACACTCAGAGGATCCTTGCAACAAATGAAGCTAGGGGTTTTCCAGGGATGATTGGAAGCATTGACTGCATGCATTGGCAACGGAAGAACTGTCCGTTTGCGTGGCAGGGAATGTACAAGGGTCACAAAAAAGACTGCACTGTGATACTTGAAGCAGTGGCTACCCATGATCTCTGGATTTGGCACTCTTTATTTGGTATGCCTGGATCCAACAATGACATCAACGTCCTAAACTGCTCCCCGGTCTTTTCCAAGCTTGTTGAGGGTCATGCTCCCCCGGTGGACTATGTGATCAATGGTCGGCACTACAACAAAGGATACTACCTTGCAGTATCTATCCAAAGTGGGCAACATTTGTGAAGACTATCTCGAACCCTAGCACCCCAAACTTTGCGAGTTTGTCAAGAAACAAGAAGCTTGCCGAAAAGACGTCGAGCGTGCATTTGGTGTCCTCCAGCGGAGATTTGCTGTCGTCCGGTTCCCGCTATGACTTGGTCCAAAGATCAGATGTGGGAGGTGATGAACTGTTGTGTGTGCCTACACAATATGATTATTGAAAATGAGCGAAACATCCGGTTCCTCTGGCTGAGCAAGAAGCACCATATGAGAGAGAGGGTCCCTGCACAGCCTAATCACCAGGTGCCTCCATCATGGGCCGCCTTCATTGCTATGCGCCAGGAGATTCGAGACTCTACAATTCATCAAGCTGCAAGATGATCCGGTGGAGCACATATGGAGGCTCCGAGACAACGCCAACGCCGACGCCAACTAGTCTGTCTTAATTTGTTTGAAAAATTGTGAAATTGTGTGCTTCATTTGTTTCAGCACTTGTTAAACAATGTACTGATTATCGCCGAATTTGTTTCAGCAATTTTCGTACTCTTGGTCGCCGAACTTGTTAAATTTTAGCGTCTGTTGTAGATATGCCCAAGAGGCAATAATAAAATGGTTATTATAATATATCTTTGTGTTTATGATAATGTTTACATACCATGCTATAATTGTATTAAACCGAAACATTGATACATGTGTGTTATGTGAACAACAAGGAGTCCCTAGTAAGCCTCTTGTATAACTAGCTTGTTGATTAATACATGATCATGGTTTCGTGATCATGAACATTGGATATTATTAATAACAAGGTTATGTCATTATATGAATGATATAATGGACACACCCAATTAAGCGTAGCATAAGATCACGTCATTAAGTTATTTGCTATAAGCTTTGATACATAGTTACCTAGCTGTGACCATGAGATCATGTAAATCACTTATACTAAGGTACTTGATTACATCAAACGCCACCGCGTAAATGGGTGGTTATAAAGGTGATTAAGTATCCGGAAAGTATGAGTTGAGGCATATGGATCAACAAGTGGGATTTGTCCATCCCGATGACTGATAGTATATGGGCCCTCTCTGTGGAATGTCGTCTAATGTCTTGCAAGCATAGAATAAGTTCATAAGAGACCACATACCACGGTACGAGTAAAGAGTACTTGTCAGAGACGAGGTTGAACAAGGTATAGAGTGATACCGATGATCAAACTGACAAGTAAAATATCGTGTGACAAAGGGAATTGGTATCGTATGTGAATGGTTCATTCGATCACTAAAGTCATCGTTGAATATGTGGGGGCCATTATGGATCTTCAGATCCCACTATTGGTTATTGGTCGAGTGAGTACTCAACCATGTTCGCATAGTTCGCGAACCGTAGGTGACACACTTAAAGTTGGATGTTGAAATGGTAGAACTTGAATATGGAATGGAGTTCGAATAATTGTTCGGAGTCCCGGATGAGATCCCGGACATCACGAGGAGTTCCGGAATGGTCCGAGAATAAGATTCATATATAGGAAGTCATTTTATAAGATTTAAAATGATCCGGAAGGTTCTATGGAAAGTTCTAGAAGGTTCTAGAAAAGTCCTGAAGAAACCACTAAGGAAGGGACTCCACCTCCATGGCCGGCCAACCCTGGGGAGGAGTCCCAAGTGGACTCCCCTATGGTGGCCGGCCACCCCCTCCCAAGGAAGGGTGGGAATCCCACCTCTAGTGGGAATCCTAGCTTGGGTAGGTTTCATGTGATATGGAAGGTTTTGGTTTGGGGTCTTATTCAAGACTTGTAGACCAACTCTTGGTGTTCCACCTATATAATGAGGGCCAAGGAGCGGGGCGGCCACCCCAACAACCACAAGGTGGCCGCACCACCCATGGCCGGCGCCTCTCTCCCCAAACCCTAGCCGCCCCACTACTTCTTCCCCGCACGCTTAGCGAAGCCACCGGATTCTCCACACCACCGACACCACGCCGTCGTGCTGTCGGATTCAAGAGGAGCTACTACTTCCGCTGCCCGCTGAACGGGGAGGTGGACGTCGTCTTCATCAACAACCGAACGTGTGACCAAGTACGGAGGTGCTGCCCGATCGTGGCACCGTGATCAAGATCTTCACGCTTTGCAGCAAGTGATCGTCTACCGCAGCAATAAGAGCCTACTCTTATAGGCTTTGGAAATCTTCAAGGGTGAGTCTTGATCATCCCCTCGTTGTTCCGTCTTCTAGATTGCATCTTGGCTTGGATTGCGTTCTCGTGGTAGAAATTTTTGTTTTCTATGCAACGAATCCCACAGTGGTATCATAGCCGTGTCTATGCATAGATGGTTGCACGAGTAGAACACAATGGTTTTGTGGGAGTTGATGCTCTTGTTATCTTTAGTTTGAGTACTTTGCATCTTGTGGCATAGTGGGATGAAGCGGCTCGACTAACTTTACATGACCGCATTCATGAGACTTGTTCCTCGCTCGACATGCAACTAGTATTGCATAAGAGGCTTTTGTGTCTGCCTCTCCTACTATAGTAAAGATTCAATTTACTCTTCTATTGACAACATTAGTATCACCGTTGTGGTTCATGTTCGTAGGTAGATTAGATCTCTCTCGAAAACCCTAAACCACGTAAAATATGCAAACCAAATTAGAGACGCCTAACTTGTTTTTGCAGGGTTTGGTGATGTGATATGGCCATAATGTGATGATGAATATGTATGAGATGATCATTATTGTATTGTGCAACCGGCAGGAGCCTTATGGTTGTCTTTAAATTTCATGTTGAGTAGTATTTCAAAGTAGTTGTAATAGTTGCTACATGAGGTAAACAACCATGAAGACGGCGCCATGGACCTTGACGCTACGCCGACGATGATGGAGATCATGCCCGATGATGGAGATCATGTCCGTGCTTTGGAGATGAAGATCGAAGGCGCAAAGACAAAAGGGTCATATCATATCACATATGAATTGCATGTGATGTTAATCCTTTATGCATCTTATTTTGCTTAGAACGCGGCGGTAGCATTATAAGATGATCCCTCACATTAATATCAAGATAATAAAGTGTTCTCCCCTCGTATGCACCGTTGTACAGTTCGTTTTCAAAGCATCTTGTGATGATCGGATGTGATAGATTCAACGTTCATAAACGGGGGTAAGCCATGTTGCACACGCGGAATACTTGGGTTTGCTTGACGAGCCTAGCATGTACATACATGGCCTCGATAACGGAACCGAAAGGTTGAACACGAGTCATATGGATGATATGATCAACATGTTGATGTTCACCATTTAAGCTACATCATCTCACGTGATGATCGGTTTTGGTGTAGTGGATGTGGATCGTGTACCACTTAACAACTATGAGGGATGTTGTATTAAGTGGGAGTTCATTAGTAATTTGATTAAAACATGAACTAATTATCATAAACATAGTCTGGAGTAGTATTTTGAATTAATTTGTAGTATTGGCATCCGTTTTTATACCAAGCGCTAGTCTTGTTATTGAGATAGAAATACTGTAAAATCTGAAAGAAACTTTACGGATTGGTACCGTATTGTTAAAGAATCAAGAATTGATTAAGTCCTATTGCAAACTTTTAGTAAACCTCACATTGTTGATTCAAAGAGCTATGGTTTCAATTAGTACCTAAAGTTATCTTGTCTCCGTGAAACTTGAAGTTCAAATCTGTTTGAAAAGTAAGGAGCTGAAAATTTAGTTTTCAGGAATTAATCAAGGTATGAGATATGTGATATCTAAGACCTTATTGCAAGATGATAGAATATAAATTTGGTGAGACTACATAAACTCATAAGTTTTATGGGAATGTATGAAGGTTGAAGACGTCAGACGTCACAATCCTCTAACTATTGGGGCACTAATAATATTCACATATCCATGAAGTTATCATCCTTAGTATGCACTGCTAAGACTCGTCGTTTCGAAGCATCAGTGATGATCGGGTGTGATAGATTCTACGTATGCATACAATGTGCAAGCCAGATTTGCACATACGAATACTAAGGTTAAACTTTACTTAGCCTAGCATGTACAAGTATCTCGGAAAGTCGTCATGATATAATGGATAAAATTATGAGTGAAATTGTTCATCATATTACAAAGTTACTAATAGTGAAATCTGAAACACTTGTCATATGATGATCAACTTAAAGTAAGAACCTCAAGGTTATTGGTACTTGACCAACAAACCTAGAAGTTAATAATGTTAAAGTGTTTTTCTTGAATAATGAGGAAAGCTAAAAGAGAAACCGCAAAAGATATTTTGGCAAAAAGAAAAGAAAAGACTAGAAAGTCTAGCTCAAAGTGTATATAAATGATATACATGTTATGGTTGTATTCCTAGTTAAGTCACACTATGAAATTCTTGGTATTAGTACTATATTGGTTGGTATGAAGTGTCATACAAAAACAACGCAATACAAGAATACTATGGCCTAAGTGACTGGTAATAATGCACGTCTGTAACATAATAAAGTGTTATTATGTTTGTCGTTGGCATTCTACCTAACCCTTAGAATTTATAATAAAGAGCTTAATAAATTGTTATTTTTGCTCTGGTCAAATAAAAACAATGAGTTGTTCAAATTATGACATTACTCCATGTACGATGGATAAGTTATTATAAATCTTAATGGTGAAACACATACACATAATACTGACGCTAAAATGCCATAAGGCAAATGATTTGAATTCCACTTATTTGTGGAACCGCCATTTAGGTCATGTTAGAAAGGAACGCATGAAGGAACTCCATGCAAATGGATTTTTGGAGTCATTTGATTTTTTGAATCGTTTGGCGCTTGCAAAATCTTTTCTAAAAAGTAATGACTGAAATACCGTTCATAGGCCAAGAGTTGAACGGGCAACTAACTTAGTGAAAACATACATAATGATGTATATGGTTCACTGAGCATAGTTGTGTGCGGGAGATCTACTTCATGAAAACTTCCAATGAATTGAGTATATATATGTGGATATATTCGATAAGGAAGAAATTTGAAACATTTGAATGGATTCAAATAAATTTCAGCATGAAGTGGAAATCATCGTAATAGAAAAGTCAAATATCTATGATTGGATCATGGTGGAAATATTTGAATTCCGAGTTTTAGCGAACATCTAAGAGAGTTATGAAATTGTTCTACAACTCACGTTTCTTGGAGTATCATAGTAATGATGGAGTATCCAAAAATTGTTGGATTAATGATGAGATAAAATATTATGACGCCATTATATTTTTGTGGATTATGTTTTAGTGACTACCGCTTTTACAACGGAATAGCATCATCATGATCCGTTGAAATGACACCATACTAGTTATGGCATGGGTATGAACCTGATAGTCCTTTCTTAAATTTTGGTATGCATAGCATAAGTGAATAAGTTTACAACCAAAATCGGATGAATGTCTTTGTTGGTTATCCCATAGATTTGATTGGGAATTCTTCCTACAAGACAAAGACAAAAGTTTTTCTCAATGTTTCTTATTTCCTAGAAGTTGTTTCTAGCGAAGTATTTGAGTGGGAGGACAATAGAAGTTGATAAGGTTTGTGAACCTGAGCATAATGATCAGAGTAGCGCAGCATCGGAAATTAGTTCCAGAAGTGGCCACGACAATCATGGCTCCCATGAATACAAAGTGTTTTAGCCATGGAGATCGAAATACATATTGAACCTTGTAGGTATGGTTTACTTTGTGATCAAATAAATGATTTGTGGACAAAGGATTGATTTTGAACAATGATAAACCAACTACAAACAAAGAAGTTATGATGGGCCCTGACTCTGTTAAAATGGCTATACGCCATGAAATCCAAGATAGATGAATACTTTTTAAAGTAAATGGATCTATAAAATTGATGGACTTGGATGAAATATCCTTGAAGAAGCTCGACTTGTCAAAAGTTGTTTACGACAAAGTTCAAGGAGTTGACTACGATAAGATTAGATCTTCTGTAGCAATGCTTATAGTCTATATGGATTATTCTAGTAATCACTACATATTTCTTTTATGAGATATGCTAATAGGATGGCAAAATACATTTCTTATCAGAAGAGTGTATTAAAAGTGTATACAAGATACAATCAAGAGTTTTGCTAGTCCGTGGAATACTAGATAGGTAACTAACTTCAATTGGATGAAGTGAGTATCGCGGAGTTGGGAATCTTCACGGATGAAATAGTCAAAGAGTTTTTTATTTCATCATAGACGATGAAGAGGCTTGCATTTGTAAGAAATTAAGTGAGCGCTGAGACATATTTATAATATTATGTAGATGTATATGTAGGTTATTATAATGATGTAATTATATACTTGATTAAAAGATTTCATTGAGAAATTAACTTCAATGAAAGGATATGGACTGAAACAAATTTAGTGTCAAGATCTATGAAGATAGATTAAAACACATAATAAGTTTAAGTCAAAACATAGAATGGATATTGAAGTAGTTCAATATAGAAATATTAAGAAAAATGTTCTTGTCATGTGAAGGTTTAACAAGAGTTGAGTGTATCTAACACTCAATGAGTAAAACACATGAGTGATTATAGATCACTAATAATATGTACACAATCGGACCCGTGCTCTAAATGTGTTATGAGCATGTACTAGAATGATTCATGTGATGATCATTGAAAACAGTAAGAATATTCTTGAGTACTTAAGAAGAACCAATATATATATATATATATATATATATATATATATAGTTTTGTATGGAGAAATGACAAATAAATCGCTGTAAGGTGTTGCACGTTTTGTCACATATGAAAATAAAATTTCAATCTCAAATTAGACTAAGTGTTGTTTTAAAAGGTAGCACAATGAGCTAGAAGTTGTCTATGCTAGATTTAGAAGAGTTCTAAATATTGTGACGGATTCTACAAAAGAAGGCAGAGTATATCATTGTTTTGACAATGACAAAGGATGTTAAGTCAAAAGGTTCTTTGAGAACTTGGTGTAGTTCCGACAGAGTCAGAACTTTGAAGCTATATTGTGTGTGACAATATTAGTGACATATTTCAGACCGCGGAATTAAGGTTCCACCAGAAGACCAAACATATTTAATGCCAACTCATTTGGAAATGAGTGATGCGTTGAGACGCAAATGAATTGCAAAATACATACGTCTGAGCATGTCAGATCCGTTGACTAAAACCTCTCCCGTGAGCAAAACATGATAAAGCACCCGAAGGCCAACTTTAATCTTTCGGTCTTCTGGAACTTAGTGCAAGTGGGAGACTGTTGGAGATATGCCCAAGAGGCAATAATAAAATGGTTATTATAATATATCTTTGTGTTTATGATAATGTTTACATACCATGCTATAATTGTATTAACCGAAACATTGATACATGTGTGTATGTAAACAACAAGGAGTCCCTAGTAAGCCTCTTGTATAACTAGCTTGTTGATTAATAGATGATCATGGTTTCGTGATCATGAACATTGATGTTATTAATAACAAGGTTATGTCATTATATGAATGATATAATGGACACACCCAATTAAGCGTAGCATAAGATCACGTCATTAAGTTATTTGCTATAAGCTTTCGATACATAGTTACCTAGTCCTTATGACCATGATCATGTAAATCACTTATACCTAAAGGTACTTTGATTACATCAAACGCCACCTGCAATGGGTGGTTATAAAGGTGGGATTAAGTATCCGTAAAGTATGAGTTGAGGCCATGGATCAACAGTGGGATTTGTCCATCCCGATGACGGATAGATATACTCTGGGCCCTCTCGTGGAATGTCGTCTAATGTCTTGCAAGCATATGAATAAGTTCATAAGAGACCACATACCACGGTACGAGTAAAGAGAACTTGTCAGAGACGAGGTTGAACAAGGTATAGAGTGATACCGATGATCAAACCTCGACAAGTAAAATATCGTGTGACAAAGGGAATTGGTATCATATGAATGGTTCATTAGATCACTAAAGTCATCGTTGAATATGGGGAGCCATTATGTCCATATCCCACTATTGGTTATTGGTCGGAGTGAGTACTCAACCATGTCCGCATAGTTCTGCAACCGTAGGGTGACACTTAAAGTTGGATGTTGAAATGGTCGAACTTGAATATGGAATGGAGTTCGAATAATTGTTCTGAGTCCCATGAGATCACAGGAGTCCTGGAATGGTCCGGAGAATAAGATTCATATATAGGAAGTCATTTTATAAGATTTAAAATGATCCGGAAGGTTCTATGGAAGGTTCTAGAAGGTTCTAGAAAAGTCCGGAAGAAACCACTAAGGAAGGTGGAGTCCCGGAGGGACTCCACCTCCATGGCCGGCCAACCCTAAAGGGGAGGAGTCCCAAGTGGACTCCCCTAAGGGGCCGGCCACCCCCTCCCAAGGAAGGGTGGGAATCCCACCTCTAGTGGGAATCCTAGCTTGGGTTGGTTTCATGTGATATGGAAGATTTTGGTTTGGGGTCTTATTCGAAGACTTGTAGACCAACTCTTGGGTGTTCCACCTATAAGAGGACAGGCTATGGGGGCCGGCCACCCCAACAACCACAAGGTGGCCGCACCACTAGATGGCCGGCGCCCACTCTCCCCAAACCCTAGCCGCCCACTACTCCTTCCCCGCATGCTTAGCGAAGCTCCGCCGGGATTCTCCACCACCACCGACACCACGCCGTCGTGCTGTCGGATTCAAGAGGAGCTACTACTTCCGCTGCCCGCTGAACGGGGAGAGGTCGTCTTCATCAACAACCGAACGTGTGACCGAGCACGGAGGTGCTGCCCGATCGTGGCACCGTGATCAAGATCTTCTACGCGCTTGCAAGCGGCAAGTGATTCTATGCAGCAATAAGAGCCTACTCTATAGGCTTTGGAAATCTTCAAGGGTGAGTCTTGATCATCCCCTCGTTGTTCTTGCCTTCTAGATTGCATCTTGGCTTGGATTGCATTCTCGCGGTAGGAAATTTTTTGTTTTCTATGCACGAATCCCATCAGCGTCCCAGTGGGCTCTGTGCGCCCCTGCCTCTCTGGCCATCTCGACCGTCAGGTCAGCGTGGTACTAGACCGTGTCCCTTGCCATGACCTTCGCCACTTCGGACACCACCCCGGCCGCCTCCTCCAGCTTCCTATTCTCCCGGTCGATCCGTGGCTGCACCAACCACCACGCCGCGTAGGACGCTCACGAACGACGCGATTAGCTCCCGCTGCTTGTCTGTAGCCCACGTGCCCTCCTCGTTGTTGTACGGGCTGAAGTCGATGTCGTCGTCATCCTGGACGTTGACGATGATGGCGTCCGTGGGCTGGGCTAGCGCAACGCCTCCTATGACTCCCGCAGCGCCACCCTCGCCACGGTGAGTATCACATACTGCCGCAAGGTCGGCCTGGATGTTGGTGGGGGTCGCCAACAGCGACTGGCGGTGGAGCAACTCAAGGAATACCCGCTCATCCTCCTCCTCGACGAGGGCCACGTGCGCCGCCTCCTCTGCCTCCCATGCCCTCCCCGTACGACCTGTAGAGCTTTTCCTGCTGGGCATATGCTATATTCTCCTCCTTCTGGTACGCCTCCCTAGCGGCGAGGTCGGCAAGGTCAGGATCATTCGGAAACCGAGAGCGAGCCAAGTTGACAAGGTGGCCCCAGGTACGGTCAAGGTCGGCCATGGATGATTGGTACGGTGTTGTGGGTATACTTCATGGGTGTACCATCGACAGTGCCTAGATCCGGCAAGCCCGGTGGCCCAGCGTATGGTGATGAGGCGTGGCCCATCGGGCCCAGCTGTCGTTGATCATGAAGGAAGAAGTCCAGCCCAGGATCAGAAGCCGGATCCGTACCGACATAGGAGTAACCCGGATCCATGGAGGCCCATGAGGAACCCGGATCCAGTACGACGTATATGGAAGGCGGATCCGTGACGTGCACGGCAAGATATTGTACCGTAGTTAGGCTATCTGTAATCCGGTAGGACTCTCCATGTAAACCCTAGATCCGTGCGCCTTTATAAGCCGGATCCCGGGAGCCCTAGAGGCACAACCACAACTATTGTAACAACGCGAAAGCGCCTGTAATTCCAGACAAGCAGCAGTAGGGCCCCGTCATCGTGTGTTCCTGTCGGGTAAATCGCTGCACCACCGTCCCGTGCACTCCGCCCTATGGCCCTACTTCTTTCTCCCCTCGTGAGGATCCCTCCTCCGGGGTACCACGACAGGGCAACCACGCTGGCGCCACCGTGGGGCCTGCGGCGTCTGAGGCCGGAACCGGGAGGGTTCCGCCATGGGAAGCTACGACGACACCATCGCTGTGGGGCGTGTCCTTTATGCCGATCGTCCCTCCGGATGAATGTTGATTCCGGCTAAAACCGACCCCCAAGCTCTCCATCGTCCCAGTTGGCGGCATACACATCTTCATCGGGAAACCGTCGATTCGACGGAAACCCACTGTAAGTAGCGGACGCGCGCCGTTAAAATGCGAAGATCCGATCTGAGACGCAGGAATTCCTTAGCGAAGATTCCGCCTTAGATCTGAAAAAATCAAAACCCACCCAATCCGCCCCCGAGCAGGAAATAACGGTGGAAGACCAATGCAGATCCGCCTGGGTCTCCCATGTGTTAGAGAAGCAAAGGTGTCACTTCGTACACTTCTTGGCTCATACCGCAGGAACCGCCCCTCAAGAAGTCGGAGCTGGTCCCGAGCAGGTCGAGGCCCCGGAAACAACGCTGCTCCTGATCAGCAAGAGGCTGTCGGAGAAAGCGAGTCCGGCTGCAGAGTCAATTTTGGGAAACCTAAGCCCAATTTCCGGAGACACCCAATCCATGGACACCGAAGAGTTCGACCGCAAGCTGAGGGAATATGGACTCGGTGAACAGCCCGAGGTCGATTCCGCCCAACCAAAGCAGGTACTTGCAACTGCGGCACTGGGAGAAAACGGATCAGAAGAGGCAGGCACCCAATCCCAGCCATCCTATCACGGATCTCCAATGTCGCGGGAACGGCCCCGCAAGGATTCCTCCTCGGAGAGCCTCCTGTCGCCTGAAGAGATGGTCGCGCAAGCAGGCATGGATGCAGTTTATCGCTCAGATATCCTCAACAAACCCATCACTCCTGAAGACATAGAAGCTTTGGAAGCCAAGAGAGTGGAGCTACTGGCTACAGCCAAGAAGTTCAAGAACACCGCAGCCGCCATGCTAGAGGAAAGGAAGCACGCCGCAGTTTTTGTGGAAGACTTCATCCAGCGTGAGCAGGAGGTGGACGAAGGACTGGCGAAAGTCAAGGAACTCCGAAAACATTGGGAGGACAAGGTCGTTGAAGCTCACCAGGAGGTCGAAAAGGTCCGGCGTGAGATGATAGCTCCCCGTAAGATCACTTTCGCAACTCCAACAGAGCAACAGCCGCTTGCAACCCCAAAAGACAATATGACGAAAGCTGCAGAAATCTTGAAGAAAAGTGACGAGGAGATTGACATCAATTACTTACGCACGCTCGTCGCTTTAGCGGTTAAACAACAGAGCAAGGCAGATACTTCGCGCAGGTTGGAGTCTAACCCGGAGCATTGCGTCTCTACTGCGCAGAAGGACGCCCGCGACAATCGCCATCAAGACGACGAATCGCGAACCGGATCCTCGGAACGCAGAAGGAAAACCAGGGAACACCCAAATCCGATCCCCGTACCATCAAAGACGCCACCGTCAGATCCGAGAAAGGGAAAGGATCCAATGTACTCTGGGCGAGACAAGTACCGCAACCCCTCTCCTCCGCCCAATGGTTACCCGCGTCCCCCTCGCCGCCGTAGTCCAGGGAACACCAGGCCTCAAGGGCATGGTGGAATTGTTATCCGCGACAAGGCCTCCCGAAACCGGAACAGGAGCGCACGCCGGAACCCCGACGGAATCAGAACAACGATCGTGAGCCCGAGCCCAGGAGGAGCGGAATGAGGAACGCGACCCGGAACCTCGCCGGAGCCGAACGACCAAGGCAGCCAGCGCCACGGCGAAGGCAGCCACAGGAGCCGGAGCCAGATGTGGGAGAATCTGAGGCGGAAGCAAGAGGCCTGACGGCCCCCGCAGTCTCCTCACCACCACCCAGCGGTGGCGGCGGAGGTGGAGGCGAGGCGGTCGCGATCTCGCTCCGCCACACCTCCTCGCCACGGTCGCGGCGCGACGCGCGGGAACGCTCAACGAATATAGAACCGACTACATCGGACCGAAGTGCTTTGGCAGATGATTCGAGAGGAACCAAAGCCAAGGAGCTCCCTCAAGCCAAACCTGAAGCATTATGATGGCACCGAAAGGCTGATACCTGGATTGAGGATTACTATAATGCAAGAACCTTGCCGGAGGAACTCTAATATCGCCGCATGCTCCAAGCTTGTACCTGTAGGTCCAGCCCGGATCTCTGCTCAGCGACCTCGAGAAGAACTCTATCTTTTGCTGGTTTGACCTGACCTCGAGAAACACTTCAGGGGCACTTACAAAAGACCTGCCATCAGCGACCTACAAGCTTGTATCCAGTAAGAAGGGAGAATCTCAAGAAACTTCCTCACACGATGGTTGGCATGCAGGAACGAGTGCGAAACGGGCCGACCACCACCGCCATGTACGCCATTGGTGGACTCAGAGGGAGGATTGCTGAGGCATAAGCTCACATGTTTGGCTAACGCCAATAACCTGACTTTGGATGAGATGATTCCATTGCCAGTGACCACACTGCCGCCGATGACGCGTGCAAGTGATTCGCAGCTACAAGGCCCCCGCACTCAAGAAAAGAAGAACCGCGACAACGGAAACAACAACGGCCATAAACGCAAAAACCCGATGACCGTAGAGTGGCGGATTCCGCGCCCGCAAACGCGAGGATCGGGAGGCGAAGAGGACGCTGTCGTGGAGGCGAGCTGCAAAACAAATGCATGGCACCGAAGTCACACTGGCGGATCCCGCGCTCCGCAAACTTACGAGGAGTATAGAGATACCCCGCCTCAGCCCACTGGATCCGGCTGGGAAGTCCACTCACACCAACCGCAATCGGCAAGTGGGTCAACGATCAAAGAACGACCGGGAGGCAGAAGCGAGCCCGGAAGCACCGCCCACGTGGCAAAGGAGGCAAGGGCAAGAACAAGGACAAGGAGGAGGACAGTTCCGAGGCGATGGACGAGGATGATAACTCGCCGGATCCCAAAGCCGGATCCGCAGGTAAATCCAACCCCTTCGAGAAAAAGAGCGTGGGGGCTTACCACACCTTCCTCGGAACCCCAACAGTCCGCGCCCAAAGTCAGCTTCCGGATCCTGAACGCCACAGTTCCGGCTGTGCCGCAGATGTCAGGTGGTCGGAAGTTCCATGCACATTTGACAGGGAGGATCATCCCGCCATTGTGCCAAAAGAATACTACGCCTTGGTTGTAAGTCCTCGCATAGACGGGTATGATTTCTCCAAGTGCCTCATGGATGGCGGAGCCAGCTTGAACATCATGTACCTGGAGACTCTGGAGCGGATGAACCTCACCAAGGAACAGCTCAAACACAGCAACACCGAGTTTCACGGCGTAGTTCCGGGTAGAAGGCGAATTCCCTCGGTAGCATCACACTTCCCGTGGCTTTCGGCGATGTTCACAATTTCCGCGAAGAAAAGATCACGTTTGAAGTTGTGCCCTTCAAGAGCTCCTACCACGTCATCTTCGGCAGGCCCACCTACCACAAGTTCCATGCAAGAGCGTGCTATATCTACAACAAGCTTAAGATTCCGGGTCCTAATGGTATGATCACCATAACCGGAGACTACAAAAAGGCTCACGAGTGCGAGTTGGGCGAAGCCGCCTTCGCAGAGTCTGTCATATCCGGAGAAGAGCTGAAAGGCTACAGAGCCGCGGTGGATCCGACTCGAGATGCAGACCACCAAGAAGCAGATCTCCGAACATAAAACTCCTTCAGGGCCGATAGAGACCAAGAAAGTCAACTTCAAGGAAGGCGACGATTCCAAGCAAGTCTCAATCGGAGCCAATATGGACCCCAAATAGGAAGACGCGCTCGTCGAGTTCCTCCGCGCTAACATGGATATCTTCGCATGGCAACCTTCTCGACATGTCCGAGTACCAAGGGAACTCGCCGAGCACTACCTCAATATAAACCCGGGGGCTAAACCAGTGAAGCAAGCTATGCGACGCTTTGGAGATAAGAAGCGCCATGCCATAGGAATGGAACTAGCAAAGTTACTAGAAGCAGGTTTTGTAATAGAAGTTATTCACACCGATTGGGTCGCGAATCCCGTCCTTGTACCCAAAAAGAACACTGAAATACTAAGAATGTGCATCGATTACTCTGGCGTGAACAAGCATTGCCCGAAGGATCCGTTCCCCTTGCCGCGCATTGACCAAGTCATTGATTCGACGCGGGGCGGAACTTCTGTGTTTTCTTGATGCGTATTCCGGGTACCATCAGATCCGGATGAAGGAATCCGACCAAAAGGCGACTTCATTCATTACCCCGTTTGGCACTTACTGCTATATTATTATGCCTTTTGGTTTGGAAAACGCAGGTGCCACCTACCAACGTACGATGCAGCGTGCCTCGAAGGACCAAATTGGCCGGAACGTGCACGCCACGTCGACGACATCGCGGTCATGACCCGGAAAGGATCCGACTTGATCAAAACCCTACAGAAACCTTTGAGAATCTCCGTCGGTACAAGATGATGTTGAATCCGCTGAAGTGCGTCTTTGGCGTGCCAGTTGGAAAACTCCTTGGCTTCATAGTCTCTCACAGAGGCATTGAGGTTAACCCTGAAAAATCAAGGCAATCCCGTGTATCAAACGGCCAACTTGTCTCAAAGATGTGCAACGACTAACCGGTTGTGTCGCAGCGATCAGTAGGTTTGTTAGCCGCCTTGGCGAGAAGGCGCTACCTCCACAAGTTGCTGAAGAAAACAGACAAATGGGACGACGCAGCTGACGCAGCTCTTCGAGGGTTGAAGGAAATATCACCTCCCCACCTATCCTGCAGCCCCAGAGTCGAGCCAATGCTCCTTTATCCGGCAGCTACCAACAAAGTCATCAGCCTCGTCATCGTGGAGCGAAAGGAAGAAGGTCATGAATATGACGTCCAAAGACCTGTCTACTACATAAGCGAGGTGCTGACGGAGTCAAAGCAAAGATACCCTCACTTTCAGAAGCTAGCTTATGGAGTTTTCCTAGGCAGCCGGAAGCTGAGACACTACTTCCAAGAGCACCCCGTAACAGTTGTGAGCAAGGCTCCGCTGTAACAATTCTCAACGCTGACGCAACAGGACGTACGGCTAAATGGGGCATCGAATTATCCGCCTTCGACATCGCGTACAAGCCAAGGACCGCGGTAAAATCCCAAATCCTCGGCAGATTTCGTTGCAGATTGGACAGAGGCTCCGATGCAAGTCTGGAGCCGGAACCGTAGACATGGGTCATGCACTTCGACTGATCCAAGCAGCATCAAGGCTCAGGAGCCGGAGTCACCTTGAAGTCCCTACCGGAGAAGAACTGCAGTATGTTCTACAATGTAGCTACAAATAACATGGCGGAATATGAGGCTCTACTACACGGTCTGCGCATCGCTAAGGAAATTGGGATCAAGCACATCATATGCTGGAGATTCCGACCTGGTGGCACAACAAGGAAGCCGGAACTGAACGAAATCCGCATGGCGCCTACAGACGGTTGATGAGATCGCCAAGTGCTTCCTCGGATACGAAGTCACGTCAGGAGAGACGATAACACAGCGGCACATGCTATCCAAGCTCGGATCTGGCGAAGCAAATTCCCCGGATTTTCCCGGAGCATCTGATACCCTCGCCATGGGCGCAACGGAAAACCAGAGGTGGCGTGGTCTCCGGCCCAGAGAGGTATTGGCTACCATTCCTGCTTGGACACAGCCTTTCCTGACTACCTCATCGAAAGTTGCCTGAGGACGAGGTCCGCACGATTGATCATCGACGAGCAAGAACCTACACGATAGTTGATGGACAGCTCTATAAACGAAGTGCGCAGGGTATTTCTTAAATGCGTCTCTAATCAAGATGGCATTGAGATCCTCCGAGAGATCCACGCAGGGATTGCGGGCACATGCCGCTCCTGGATCACTCATTGCAAAAGCTTTTCGGTTAGGGTTCTATTGGCATGGCAAAGAAGATGCCGACAAAATAGTCAAGACCTGCCGAGGTTGCCCACTACGCTACTCAACCAAACGCTCCAGCCCAAGAGCTGAAGACCATACCTATCACCTGGCCATTTGCGGTCCGGGGGCTCGATATGGTTGGTAAGTTAAAAAGATCATCTCTGGTGGTTTTGAATACCTCCTGGTCGCTATGGACAAGTTCTGGATCGAGGCTAAGCCAATGAGAAAAGCCGATGGTGCTACGGCACCAAAATTCGTCTGCAGCCTCGTGATGAGATTCGGCATCCCGCACAGCATAATTATAATGGCACAAACTTCGCTCAAGGAGAGTTGAGGGATTATTGTGAGACAATGGGATTCGATTGGACCTTGCATCCGTGGCTCACCCACAATCCAATGGTCAAGTTGAAAGAGCTAACGGTCTAATATTATCAGGAATCAAGCCGCGCTTGAGGAACCGCTGCGAAGAGCAGCAGAGCCTGGGCTGGATGAGTTGACGCCGTCTTGTGGAGTTTGCGAACACTCCTAACAGTCAACAGGTTCCCTTTTCCGGTATACGGATCCGAAGTGCTTTCTCCGACATCATCCACGATTCACCGCGTTTCCGCCTACAATGAAGAAACAGCTGATGAGGCCAGACAGCTATCGGACCTGATCGAGGAAGCTCGGAACTTAGCCGACCAACGATCCACCATCTATCAGCAGCTCCGACGCTATCACAGTCGTCGAGTCCGGAAACGCTCCTTCATGGCCGGAGACCTGGTCCTCCGCCTTCGAAGGTGAAAGACCATAAGCTGCAATCTCCATGGGAAGGACCCTTCGTCGTTAGGGCAAAGTGCTTCACAACGGATCGTACTACCTTGTCGATTTCCGCGAGCTGAGGATAGACCTGCTAATTGGCACCGGAAACGCAAGCGTGAGGATCCGGATGACATCTACGATGAAACAGATCGCCCTTGGAATATCGCACAGCTACGTCCTTTCTACACTTAGATATTTTCTCCGAGTTACAAACTCTGTAATAGTTATACATGATCAATGAAATAAAGCTTGTGGTTCACTCTTTGAGTCTTTTACCTCCTTTACTTGTTCATTTTTAGATCGTGTATGTTTTCCGACTAAAACCGCAGAGCTGGATCTTTCCGCCTAGGCGTGTATGAAAGTTGTGATTTTCAAAATCGTCCTTTAGGACGTAAGCTTAAGTTTTCTGGCGAAATTTTTTTCTGTCGCAAACCCATGGATTCCTGGTAGCGATTTCCGGCACTTAGGCTGGGGCTTGCTCTTCGCGGTTATTGATGGATTGCCATTGGGCTTCGTCGCCGCTGGCGAGCGTTTCCGGCACGGGTTTTCCGGCTCGTGGAAGGTCAAGTGGGCAAGCCGGAAATTATAAAACCAGCACTTGCTTTCAAGAAACAACACATGCAAATAATATTAAAACGGCTAGCAGGATAAGTATTTTCCGCCCACGCATGCACGCTTGTTTCGTTCCTAGCTACTTAAGAATTTTAAGTCTTATTACAAACCCACTCTGGGGCCAAAATGATGCAGCTTGTTTAATTGTTTCAAACAGGAACTCTAATTTCTGAGTCCTCTCTTTCGCATTGTTGAAGCCGGAGCTGTCAAGCCACCACCAGATCCGGTTGTGAGTCGTCTTCGCAGTTTCCTCCGAATGCCCGCCGCTGGACCCGATCCTTCTCCATGTAACCCCTGCCTCGCTCGCTCCTCCTCTCGTATCGAAACCTTCGGGCAGGCGACAGCTTGTTGTACCAGAACGAGTGATCCACTCACCTGACAAACAGCTGTTCGTATCCTTCGGTTTCGCACCCCTGTCGGAATCCTCGGGGGCTCCGCGTGCAACTTGCGCCAGGTTGAGTGGGAGGGGAAGAAAGCCTTGCAGGTGGCCAGGACAAGGGCGGCTCCGCGTGCTCAAGACTTCTGCCAGTCCTTGATGAACTCCGGCACTTGCTGCATAAGGTTGGTCATCGTATCAATGACTGTGGTTTTGGCCTTCTTTAGCGACAGAGTGATGACTCGCGACAAAGCCCAAACAAATGCATCAATTGAGATCCGCGCCTCCTCGTATGCTTCCGTCCTCTTAAGGTTTGCCTCTTTTGACCATTCAAAGCCAAGGCTTGCTGTGGAGAGATTCAGTTCCGTTAGAGGAAAGCATACAAGATGGACGGTGCAACGACACGGAAAAATGCTTACGGAAGATAAGTTTGTCAATGGCCTCCGCCTCCTCCTCCAGAACTCTGTTCTTGGATATCACGGAGAGCACGCGGCCCTGGCTTTTCTCCAATTTGTCAATCAGCTCCGCCTTGTCCCGGTCATGCTTCTCGGAGAGCTCTTTCCTCGCCTTAGTCTCCTTACTAGAGGATTCTTGAATGAAGGTTTTGAGGGATTCGTTCTCCGCCTCAAGCACCTTGACTTTAGCGGCAAGCTCTTCAAGCGAGGAGCGCTTAGCAGATTCTTCTGAAGGCAGACAAGTTGCACATATTATGCATCATGAAACACAGAAAGAGAAAGACCCGGATCTCGTACCTTTCAGGCGGGTCTCCAGCAGCTGGATAGCCTTTTGGCTGTTTTCCGCGTTCTGGCGCAGCCCCTCGATCTCCGTGATCTGCTCAAGCACATGGATGCGCAAATCTTCATGCAATTTCCGTGTGGTCTGTGAAGCAGCAGGGAGTTAGCCGGATATTTAAAATCTTGGGGGCTAGCGAGGAATTCAGTTTGAGATATGAAAATTTTAAATTTCCGTCTAAAGTACATTCTGCTGGGAAAGCATCGGATAATACAAGTTTATACGGAACTATATCACCCAATGCTTGGGGTCTAGTGTTACCTGCCGTACTTCTTTGTGCTTGGCGAAAATTCCTTCAAAGCCGTCCTCCGGGCTCATGGAAGCTCTGCCTCTCCTCGTCCGGCTTCCCCATACCTTGTTCAGCATCGCGGAAACTTCCGCGTGACGCTGTCGAGGGTAAGTTTTTGGAGGGATGGAGTTGGCTCGAGGCTGACTCGGGGCGCATTGGTAACTTGGAGGAGCTTGACCTTTTGCTCTTGCTCTTCATCAGTAGGTCCGCGAAAGCGGAACTTGGTTGATCTGGTGGAGGAATGGGTGTGGAGGTTCCCTGGGCGGAGTCGCCATGGTGGACAGGGTCTTCAGGAAGGTCATCAAGGTCAATGATGTCCTTCGGATCCGCCTTGCTGGCAGATGAAGCCTTGGGCGGAACTTCCACCTCAGGAGTGATAGGGAAAGAAGCCGGAAATGCTTACCGTTAGGATTGGCTCTTCCGGAGCTTCGGGAAAAACATAAAAGTATAAGAGCGAGCGTTAAACCAGAACTTGGATTTCGGAAGTAGACGTTTACCCGGAAGGTTTGAAGAAATGCTGGATGGCAGGCTGCCCCTTGTTGCTGGTATTAATCAGCGAGAGGCGCTTCTTTTCCGCCTCCAACTTCCGGGTAGCCGCGATGCTGAGCACGTCGCGGGCGCGTTTCGCATGGGGGCTGGACAGAGCTGGCTTCTTCCTCTTAGTGGGGCGGGAAGCCTCGGGAGCTTCCGCCTCCGATGCGGCTTCCGGATCCGCGTTGCCGGTAGATGGGACTCGGAGGAGAGTTCCGAGTTCATTTTCCTCAAGCGCCTCGAGCTAATGCAAAGTTAAACACTTAGACAAAAAAGTTTGAAGAAAAACAATAAACCAAAGTCAAGGCGACGTACCGCGGTTCCGGATCCATTCATATGGATATCTTTGTTGCATACGTGAACATGGAGTTCACGTGGGACTTTGATGAGGATCCGGATCCTCTTGTCGAAGGTCGGCGGAAAGATTATCTTTGGTGGCGCGCATCGGATCATCGCGCTGTGTTTCAAACATCAGGCGGTCCCTGTGTTGGAGCGGTTGGATCCGCTTAGTGAACCAGGAGAGGGTTAAATCCTTCCCGTCAGCCCCTCCTCTGTAAGCTTGCAGATCCGCTGACGGCCGGGTCGGTGAGGCGAGTCGGAGAAGGGCACCGTGTACACGCCGGAGTTTCACTGGCGGGCATTCTGAAAGGCGGCAGCTTCTTCTCGCTCGCGGGATCCAGAGACGTCCTTCAGAGAAGAAACCCCGACCAATACTCGCGGATTCATGGCGGTCGGTGTGGGGGTAGACGCGACCCGGGCGGAGGATGAAAGTGATGGATCCGCCGTCTCATCTCTAAGTCCGCGATCTTCTCCTTCTGACAAAAAGTATTGAACAGAGAGCTCGGAGTTGCCGGAGGTGCAGGAGAGCGACGTGGTTGCGATGGCAGCACACTGTTCGGAGATATATTATGAGGTTGGAGCCCATATGTCTTCGTAATCTCCGAAGAAGTCCGGCGAAATGAGAATCCGCGCTCCACCGCAGGTCACACCATCTCGTCTTCCTTTGGGGCCGGAGCTGGTTCAAGTGGAACTGACCTCCAGCTTCCGGCTGGGCAGGAAACCCTCCGCTCGAGGTTCTTCAGTTCCGTTTCGTGTGGTACAGGGCCACCATTTTCCCTTAGCTTCGGAGTCGCGTTTCCGAGCTTTTGATTTCTTGGCAGCCTCTTCCGCCTGCTGCTTCGTCTGGCCTGCCTCGGAGGTTTTCTCCGGGTGAGCGGAGGTCCCCTCAGCTTCCTTGCCGGAATCCTTTGAAGGATCCAGCCTGACTGGGGCGAAGGGAGGAGGGGCGGAGGAAATTGGCGTCGCCATGATTGGTTCCGAGGTCGGAGGCGGAGTCGTTGAAGACATCTGAAGAGAAAGGTTTGGCGGAAATTTACATTAGTCGGATCGCACGTCGTCTTCCCCAAGGTTCACCCCTACCAACTGCGGCGTGAAGATGAAGCTCGAGGACTTACCGTAATGGTGTTTGCGGCGGTCGGAGACGCCGGCGACGAGTTTTCCGCGCGGTGGCTCGCTAATGTTAAGAACAAGATGAACACGACGCGGCGGTGAAGTACCTCCGGTGATGCTCCGGTGAGGTTCCGGCGCGGCGGGGAGGAAGCTCGTGGACGCTCGCGGAGAGGCAAAGGGGGTGAAATGAGGGGTAAAGGGTCGATGCTGATATTTATAGGCCGAGGGGGATAAGATTCGTGCTCCGCATCCCGTGGTCGGAACGCAAGCGTCGCTCGTTGGATGCGTGACACGTGTCCCAAACCCTAGCGGTAAAATTAGAGATAATTCCGCATGAATCGCGCGAAATGGCGGGACCGTTTGAGTCTTTTAAAGATTCCGCAATTGCGTGAAGATAAGTTGGCTTTCGTTCAGCAGGAGTAACCCGGAAATATTCTTTGGAATGTCGATGGATGAAGTCCCGCAGATGAGAGCATTTTAAAATAAGTTGAAAAAGGAAGAAAATGTAAAGTTGGAGCTCTTCAAGTTTCTCCGCGTTGCCGACGATGCCGGAAGCCTAAGGAACAAGCATGGCGGAAACTGCATGAATCCAAGAACTCTGGGGCTACTGTTGTGGGTATACTTCATGGGTGTACCATCGACAGTGCCTAGATCCGGAAGCCCGGGTGGCCCACAGATGGTGATGAGGCATGTGGCCCATCGGGCGGCCTGTTGACGTTGATCATGAAGGAAGAAGTCCAGCCCAGGATCAAGAAGCCGGATCCGTACCGACGGAGTAACCCGGATCCATGGAGGCCCATGAGGAACCCGGATCCGGTACGACTATGGAAGGCGGATCCGTGACGTGCACGGCAAGATATTGTACCGTAGTTAGCCAACCTGTAATCCGGCTAGGACTCTCCATGTAAACCCTAGATCCGTGCGCCTTTATAAGCCGGATCCCGGGAGCCCTAGAGGCACAACCACAACTCATTGTAACAACGCGAAAAGCGCCTGCAATTCCGGACAAGCAGCCAGAGGCCCTGTCATCGTGTGTTCCGAAGCTGGGTAAATCGCGTACCACCGTCCCGTGCACTCCGCCCTATGGCCCCTACTTCTTCTAACCCTCGTGAGGATCCCTCCTCCGGGGTACCGTCGATTAGGCAACGACATACGGTTTAGTAGATATGTCCTACTCATCTGGCGGCGCCGTCCATTTATAGACACGACAGGGTAGAAACGTCGAGCGAGTGAGCGTATTTATCTGCGTGCGCGAAACGGCGGCCAAGCATATTGATGTCTACGGGAGCTTCTATTCTTGCAGACAGTGTTGGGCCTCCAAGAGCAGAGGTTTGTAGAACAGCAGCAAGTTTCCTTAAGTGGATCACCCAAGGTTTATCGACTCGGGAGGAAGAGGTCAAAGATATCCCTCTCATGCAACCCTGCAACCACAAAGCAAGAAGTCTCTTGTGTCCCCAACACACCTAATAGGTGCACTAGTTCGGCGAAGAGATAGTGAAATACAGGTGGTATAAATAAGTAGTAATAGTAGCAACAGCACCAGAAAAGTGCTTGCTGGTGTGTAGTTGATGGTGGTAATATTGCAGGCAGTAGTAAAACAGTAAAACAGTAAACAAGCAGCGATAGCAGTATTTAGGAACAAGGCCTAGGGATTAGACTTTCACTAGTGGACACTCTCAACATTGATCACATAACAGAATAAATAGATAGATGCTAGACTCTACACTCTCTTGTTGGATGATGAATTCCATTGCGTAGGATTACACGAACCCTCAATGCAGGAGTTAACAAGCTCCACAATATTCAATGTTCATGTTTAAATAACCTTAGAGTGCATGACAGATCAACACAACTAAACCAAGTACTAACATAGCATGCACACTGTCACCTTCACACTATGTAGGAGGAATAGATCACATCAATACCATCATAGCAATAGTTAACTTCATAATCTACAAGAGATCATAATCATAGCCTACGCCAAGTACTAACACGGATGCACACACTGTCACCATTACACCGTGCGGAGGAATAAACTACTTTAATAACATCACTAGAGTAGCACACAGATAAATTGTGATACAAAACACATTGCAATCATAAAGAGATATAAATAAGCACTTCACTATGCCATTCATAACAGTGAATAAGTATTCTGTGAAATATAGCCTAAGAGACCCACACGGTGCACACACCGTCACCTTTACACACGTGGAACAAGGAGTCTCCGGAGATCACATAAGTAAAACCCACTTGAATAGCATAATGACATCTAGATTACAAGCATCATCATATGAATCTCAATCATGTAAGGCAGCTCATGAGATTGTTGTATTGAAGCACATAGGAGAGAGATTAACCACATAGCTACCGGTACAGCCCGAGCCTCGATGGAGAACTACTCCCTCCTCATGGGAGAGCAGCGTTGATGAAGATGGTGGTGGTGTCGATGGAGAAGCCTTCCGGGGCACTTCCCCGTCCGGCGGCGTGCGGAACAGAGACTCCTGTCCCCCAGATCTTGGCTTCGCGATGGCGGCGGCTCTGGAAGGTTTCTCGTACCGTGGCTTTTTCGTATCGAGGTATTAGGTCAGGTGCCCTTAAATAGGCGAAGAGGCGGCGTCCGAAGGTCGAAGGGGCGCCGACACTATAGGGGGGCGTGGGCCCCCCTTAGCCGCACCGGCCTAGGGTTTGGTGGGCCTGTGCCCCCTCTCTGGCGGTTCTCGTGTGTTCTGATGCTTCCGGGCAAAATAGGAACCTGGGCGTTCGTCCAATTTCGAGAATATTTCGTTACTAGGATTTCTGAAACCAAAAACAGCAGAAAACAGCAACTGGCCCTTCGGCATCTCGTCAATAGGTTAGTTCCGGAAAACGCATAAATATGACATATAATGTGCATAAAACATGTAGATATCATCAATAATGTGGCATGGAACATAAGAAATTATCGATACGTCGGAGACGTATCAGCATCCCCAAGCTTAGTTCTGCTCGTCCCGAGCAGGTAAATGATAACAAAGATAATTTCTGAAGTGACATGCCATCATAACCTTGATCATACTATTGTAAGCATATGTAATGAATGCAGCGATCAAAACAATGGTAATGACATGAGTAGACAAATGAATCATAAAGCAAAGACTTTTCATGAATAGTACTTCAAGACAAGCATCAATAAGTCTTGCATAAGAGTTAACTCATAAAGCAATAAATCAAAGTAAAGGTATTGAAGCAACACAAAGGAAGATTAATTTTCAGCGGTTGCTTTCAACTTATAACATGTATATCTCATGGATATTGTCAATGTAAAGTAATATAACAAGTGCAATATGCAAGTATGTAGGAATCAATGCACAGTTCACACAAGTGTTTGCTTCTTGAGGTGGAGAGAGATAGGTGAACTGACTCAACATAAAAGTAAAAGAATGGCAATTCAAAGGAAAGCATCGATTGCTATATTTGTGCTAGAGCTTTGGTTTTGAAAACATGAAACAATTTTGTCAACGGTAGTAATAAAGCATATGTATCATGTAAATTATATCTTACAAGTTGCAAGCCTCATGCATAGTATACTAATAGTGCCCGCACCTTGTCCTAATTAGCTCGGATTACCAGGATTATCATTGAAATACACATGTTTTAACCAAGTGTCACAAAGGGGTACCTCTATGCCGCCGTACAGGTCTAAGGAGAAAGCTCGCATTTGGATTTCTCGCTTTTGATTATTCTCAACTTAGACATCCATACCGGGACAACATAGACACCAGATAATGGACTCCTCTTTAATGCATAAGCATGTGGCAACAATTAGTGTTCTCATATGAGATTGAGGATATATGTCCAAAACTGAAACTTCCACCATGATTCATGGCTTTAGTTTGCGGCCCAATGTTCTTCTCTAACAATATGCATGCTCTAACCATTAAAGTGGTAAATCTCTCTTACTTCAGACAAGACGAACATGCATAGCAACTCACATGATATTCAACAAAGAGTTGATGGCGTCCCAGGGAGCATGGTTACCGCACAACAAGCAACTTAATAAGAGATAAAGTGCATAAGTACATATTCAATACCACAATAGTTTTAAGGCTATTTTGTCCCATGAGCTATATATTGCAAAGGCGAATGATGGAAATTTTAAAGGTAGCACTCAAGCAATTTAGTTTGGAATGGCAGAGAAATACCATGTAGTAGGTAGGTATGGTGGACACAAACGGCATAGTGGTTGGCTCAAGGATTTTGGATGCATGAGAAGTATTCCCTCTCGATACAAGGTTTAGGCTAGCAAGGTTATTTGAAACAAACACAAGGATGAACCGGTGCAGCAAAACTCACATAAAAGACATATTGTAAACATTATAAGACTCTACACCGTCTTCCTTGTTGTTCAAACTCAATACTAGAAATTATCTAGACTTCAGAGAGACCAAATATGCAAACCAAATTTTAGCAAGCTCTATGTATTTCTTCATTAATGGGTGCAAAGTATATGATGCAAGAGCTTAAACATGAGCACAACAATTGCCAAGTATCAAATTATCCAAGACATTTTATCAATTACTGTAGCATTTCCCGTTTCCAACCATATAACAATTAACGAAGCATTTCAACCTTCGCCATGAACATTAAAAGCTAAGAACACATGTGTTCATATGAACCAGCGGAGCGTGTCTCTCTCCCACACAAGCATGTATTTATTCAGAGAATGAAAATAACAAAACAAAAATAAAAGCACACAGACGCTCCAAGCAAAGCACATAAGATGTGACCGAATAAAAATATAGTTTCAAGAGAAGGAACCTGATAATTTGTCGATGAAGAAGGGGATGCCTTGGGCATCCCCAAGCTTAGATGCTTGAGTCTTCTTGAAATATGCAGGGATGAACCACCGGGGCATCCCCAAGCTTAGACTCTTCACTATTCTTGATCATAGTATATCATCCTCCTCTCTTGACCCTTGAAAACTTCCTCCACACCAAACTCAAAACAAACTCATTAGAGGGTTAGTGCATAATCAAAAACTCACATGTTCAGAGGTGAAACAATCATTCTTAACACTTCTGGACATTGTACAGCTACTGGACATTAATGAAACAAAGAAATCCATCCAACATAGCAAAAGAGGCAATGCGAAATAAAAGGCAGAATCTGTCAAAACAGAACAGTCCATAAAGACGAATTTTAAAATGGCACCAGACTTGCTCAGATGAAAATGCCCAAATTGAATGAAAGTTGCGTACATATCTGAGGATCACTCACGTAAATTGGCATAATTTTCTGAGTTACCTACAGAGAATTAGGTCCAATTCGTGACAGCAAAGAAATCTATTTCTGCGCAGTAATCCAAATCTAGTATGAACCTTACTATCAAAGACTTTACTTGGCACAACAATGCAACAAAACTAAGATAAGGAGAGATTGCTACAGTAGTAACAACTTCCAAGACTCAAATATAAAATAGAGTTACTGTAGCAAAATAAACACATTGGTTATCTCCCAAGAAGTTCTTTCTTTATAGCCATTAAGATGGGCTCAGCAGTTTAATGATGCACTCGCAAGAAATAGTAGTTGAAGCAAAAGAGAGCATCAAAAGGCAAATTCAAAACACATTTAAGTCTAACATGCTTCCTATGCATAGGAATCTTGTAATTAAACAAGTTCATGAAGAGCAAACTAACAAGCATAGGAAGATAAAACCAGTGTAACTTCAAAAATTTCAGCATATAGATAGGTGTTTTAGTAACATGAAAATTTCTACAACCATATTTTCCTCTCTCATAATAACTTTCAGTAGCAACATGAGCAAACTCAACAATATAACTATCACATAAAGCATTCTTATCATGAGTCTCATGCATAAAATTATTACTCTCCACATAGGCATAATCAATTTTATTAGTTGTAGTGGGAGCAAATTCAACAAAGTAGCTATCATTATTATTATTCTCATCAGGTGTAGGAGGCATAGTGTAATCATAATCAAATTTATCCTCCATAACAGGCGGTAGTAAAAGACTAATATTATTATAATCATCATAAATAGGAGGCAAAGTATCGTCAAAGTAAATTTTCTCCTCAATGCTTGGGGGACTAAAAATATCATGCTCATCAAAGCCAGCTTCCCCAAGCTTAGAATTTCCATATCATTAGCAACAATGGTGTTCAAAGCGTTCATACTAATATGTTCCATAGGTTTTTTAATTTTCGCATCAAACCATCCATGTCTTAAATCAGGAAAAAAAAAGCTCATTGTTGTCCATTATGCCTAACTAGTGTAAACAAGAAACAAAAAGATGCAATTACGGGATCTAAAGGAAATAGCTTCGAGTACACAGCGAAAATAGCTTAGTAGCTGAGATCCGGTGTGAGTACCTTTACCTTTCCTCCCCAACGGCGCAAGAAAATAGCTTGATGTCTACGGGAGCTTCTATTCTTGTAGACAGTGTTGGGCCTCCAAGAGCAGAGGTTTGTAGAACAGCAGCAAGTTTCCCTTAAGTGGATCACCCAAGGTTTATCGAACTCCGGGAGGAAGAGGTCAAAGATATCCCTCTCATGCAACCCTGCAACCACAAAGCAAGAAGTCTCTTGTGTCCCCAACACACCTAATAGGTGCACTAGTCGGCGAAGAGATAGTGAAATAAAGGTGGTATAAATAAGTAGTAATAGTAGCAACAGCCAGAAAAGTGCTTGCTGGTGTGTAGTTGATGGTGGTAATATTTGAGGCAGTAGTAAAACAGTAAAACGATAAACAAGCAGCGATAGCAGTATTTAGGAACAAGGCCTAGGGATTAGACTTTCACTAGTGGACACTCTCAACATTGATCACATAACAGAATAAATAGATAGATGCTAGACTCTACACTCTCTCTTTGGATGATGAACACCATTGCGTAGGATTACAGGAACCCTCAATGCCGGAGTTAACAAGCTCCACAATATTCAATGTTCATGTTTAAATAACCTTAGAGTGCATGACAGATCAACACAACTAAACCAAGTACTAACATAGCATGCACACTATCACCTTCACAATATGTAGGAGGAATAGATCACATCAATACCATCATAGCAATAGTTAACTTCATAATCTACAAGAGATCATAATCATAGCCTACGCCAAGTACTAACACGGATGCACACACTGTCACCATTACACCGTGCAGGAGGAATAAACTACTTTAATAACAACACTAGAGTAGCACACAGATAAATTGTGATACAAAACACATTGCAATCATAAAGAGATATAAATAAGCACTTCACTATGCCATTCATAACAGTGAATAAGTATTCTGTGAAATATAGCCTAAGAGACCCACACGGCACACACTGTCACCTTTACACATGTGGGACAAGGAGTCTCCGGAGATCACATAAGTAAAACCCACTTGACTAGCATAATGACATCTAGATTGCAAGCATCATCATATGAATCTCAATCATGTAAGGCAGCTCATGAGATTATTGTATTGAAGCACATAGGAGAGAGATTAACCACATAGCTAGCGGTACAGCCCCGAGCCTCGATGGAGAACTACTCCCTCCTCATGGGAGACAGCAGCGTTGATGAAGATGGCGGTGGTGTCGATGGAGAAGCCGGGGCACTTCCCCGTCCGGCGGCGTGGAACAGAGACTCCTGTCCCCCAGATCTTGGCTTCGCGATGGCGGCGGCTCTGGAAGGTTTCTCGTACCGTGGCTTTTTCGTATCGAGGTTTTAGGTCGAGGGCCCTTAAATAGGCGAAGAGGCGGCGTCAGAAGGTCGAAGGGGCGCCGACACTATAGGGGGGCGCGGCCCCCCCTTGGCCGCGCCGGCCTAGGGTTTGGTGGGCCTGTGCCCCCTCTCCGCGGTTTCGTGTGTTTGGATGCTTCGGGCAAAATAGGAACCTGGGCGTTGATTTCGTCCAATTCCGAGAATATTTCGTTACTAGGATTTCAAACCAAAAGCAGAAAACAAACAACCGGCCCTTCGGCATCTCGTCAATAGGTTAGTTCCGGAAAACGCATAAATATGACATATAATATGCATAAAACATGTAGATATCATGAATAATGTGGCATGGAACATAAGAAATTATCGATACGTCGGAGACGTATCACATATGCCAATCGATCGGCTGCACGAGGGCACGAGGGAACAGGTAATTGCCGGCCCCAGGGCTTGACGGGACGTTAATCACAATTAAACAAGCATGAAAGTTGAAAAAATACGTCGGACCATTGCGGCCACCCCAGACTCTCTAGTGAGCAACTTGTTGTGGAAAAGTAACCAAAGGAAAAAATATATTTTGGGGGGCACTTTAATTTTCCAAGCACAGTGAATATTAACAGATTTAATCCCTCCAAAATTAACAAAAGCATACATGGATTTCACACTATATAAACCACTAGCTTCCCACATCCAAATCAAACTATCCTTTTTGCCATTAAAAGTTATAGTTTGAGCAATTTGTTGAATTTCAAACCATTGCAATATCAATCTATGCTCAAAGCATCTCCTAAATGTCATTTTCAGAGAAGACCCATCCCAAAGATCAGCAATGATTTTATTCTGTTTATTCACTAGGAAATAAATCTCCCAGTGTTGAATGGCCAGAGAGCATGAACCAAATCAATGATATTCCTAGAACTTAATGTTCCTACCATCCCCCAACTTTCCATTGATAACCCATCTTAGCAGCTTTCACAGCCCACATAACCTCTTTCCAAAAGGGAGAGGCACCATTTGATGAGCAAGAGAAAAAGTTAGGATTATCCAGACTATATTTGGTATCCACTATCTGTTTCCACAACTTGTCCTCATTTAAGTGATACCTTTTAATCCAAGAGGCTAAAAGGAACATGTTCATCTCCGATAAACCAGGAATGCCCAAGCCTCCATATTCTTTCTTCCTAGTAACCAATCCCCAATTAGCTAGATGATATTTATGGTGTCCCTCATAATTTTCCCAAAGGCAGTGAGCCATTTGAGAATTAATAAGGGTAATAGCCCATTTTAGGAATTTGATCACACTAAGGAGATAAATAGGGATACTAGCCAGAACACTTCTAACCAGCTCTAATTTAGCAACATGGTTAAGAAGTTTTCCTCTCCAACCAGCAGCTCTTTTGAGGATCTTGTCAACAACAGGTTGTATATCCTCCTTCCTAAGCTTGATGTGATGTAGAGGAACCCCTAGATAATTCATAGGGAAATCCCCAAGCTTACAACTCAAAGACTGGGAAATAAGCTGAGCATCCACCTCAACCACATTAATAGGGACAAGATCACATTTATGGAAATTTATTCTCATACCAGACATGTGTTCAAAACAAGCTAGGATCCACTTCAAATTTATGGCAGACTGTAAATTATTTTCTAGAAAGAGAAGAGTATCATCAGCATACTGCATGCTAATGACCCCCCTCCCCCTAATTCTTGCATAAGCCCAGCAATCTACCTATCACCAGCAGCTTTGGACAACACCTTGGTGAAGACATCAGCCATAAAATTAAAGAGAATGGGGGAGATAGGGCCCCCATGCCTCACACCTCTGCTAGTGAGGAAGAACTGACTATTGCAGTCATTAATCCTGACACCAACAGAGCCCTCCTTGTGCAAGAGCCCCTCAATAATAGACATCCACCTGGGGCTAAAACCCCTTATCCTCATAACTCTCAAAAGGAAATCTCTGTCTACCCTATCATATGCTTTTTCATAATCAAGTTTAAAAATAAAGCCAGATTGACCCCTATGGACTGCATCATGAATGACTTCATGAGCAGAGACAACACTCTCAAGTTTGTACCTCCCTTTGATAAAAGTTGTTTGGTTTGGAGAGATAAGTTCTTCACTAACCACACCCAGCCTATTAGTGGCACACTTAGAATTTTTTTTAAAGCTGCAATTGATTAAGGCAATAGGTCTGAACTTCTGTATAGTTACAGCATCAACTTCCTTTGGAATCAAAGTCAATAGGGAAAAATTCAATCTATAAAGATCAAGCTTCCCCTCATTCCAATCATTAACCATGGCCATGAAATCAGCTCTAATGAGCTCCCAAAAATGTTGATAAAAAAGAAAAGAAAACCCATCAGGTCCAGGAGCACCCTCAGCATAAGAGCCAAATATTGCATCCTTACAGCGAGATATATGACAGTTTGCATCAATACACCTATACACCTGCACACACAAAGTCCTACTCTGTCGCTCCTGTGTGGACTTTGACATGTCTCTAACATTTCCTTCCCATTCGTTTTTTTCCTTTTGGACTTTGATGGCTCTGGAATGTAGTCTCTTGCTATTTTTCCTTGAAGTTTATACTGACAAGCCAAAAAAAACCTACACTCTTTACCTCCTTTAAAGTTCAAACCAGCTGCTTAGGAGATGGTAGATTTCTCGTCTCGCCGTGGTCACGCAACTGAGTACCATTTCCAAACATAAGTTTGTACTATATGTATATGGCCTCGAGTCTAAACATTCTGATACATCTCATTCCTATATACCGACATGCACTAATTGTACGTGTAATTTCTTTTTCTATTTTGCACTATTCAATAGACCATCCTAACAAGCCGTGAAAAATGCATATTGGATCAGTCATCCTTATATAGCACTATATATAGCTTCCGAAGAATTACCGTTATGTAGCCACTTGTGTGGGATGCATATACTTCACGAACCATGCATTCGCTGCATACCTCCTCCATAGCTGTTTAGTATAACTATAAGATCGTGCGCTCTTGCTACGTCATTTTTGTTGAAGTAAATTTGCTGCATAACTGTTTCTCTTAGTTTTGGATATCTTGCTGGAGTTTCAGATTATTATCTTGATCTTGTGACATGGTGGTATTTGAATATTGATCTTAAGTCGCACTACGAGGCACAAAACTTACTACAACAAAACTCGCCTAGATTGTCGTTTTTTTTAACAGAGATTGCCGTTATTTGGTTCGCCCAAAGAAGAAGATCCCAAGCAAAGTCAGGCCAAGAAAAGTAAGAGGCACATATGTAACAATGCTTGCTTCTGATCCTAGGGTACCGGCGTCTAGGGTTTCCTAGGCGACTCGGGAGGCGACGTGGGTGCGTAGGTTTTCCACCATCGTTTGTTCTCTCCGGGTCCGGGTCTGGTTCCTGTTCTCTTGTTCCTTCTCTGCCATTGGTGTCCACATAGCGTGCGGTTTGTGTTGGTGTGTCCAGATAGGTGTTTTTGGGGGTAGTGTCTCGAGGCTGTGGAGGGTGATCGGTGTCTGGTTAGTCGATCTGGTTTGTGTGCGCTCGGGAAGGATTAGGCAGCGGAGATCTGAAAGATGGACAAAGTTGAAGGCCTAATGAAGAATCTGCGGCTGTCGGCGGCAGAACGGGAAGTGGTGAAGCTGGATGGAACGGAAGATGGGTCTATGATCTTTGCAGATCCACAGGCTGTGGGCAAGGTGTTCTCTGAGAAACCTGTAGTAGCGGAAGTGCTGGCTCAATCCCTTGGGAAGGTGTGGTGCCCGAGCAGGAGTATTACATGCAAGGATCTTGGCGATAATACGTTCTTATTTACGTTTCTTCAAGCCTCGGGGAAGAGAAAGGCATTGGAGGACGGCCCATGGGATTTCAACCATGAACTGATTGTGGTGATCGATTATGATCCGTTAAAAACTGTGGAGGAGATGGAGTTCAATTCGATACCGATATGGAATAAGTGTTCCTATTACCTCTGGGGATGATGAACGGATCTGTTGGGAAAGCTATTGGAAATCAAGTGGGTGAGTATGTTGAACAGAAACAGATGCTGATGGTACAGCCGTGGGCAAGTTTTTGCGTGTGAAAATTCGGCTAGACATTCGTGAGCCGCTGCTGCGAGGTGTTCTTGTTCCTGTTGGCCCAGACAGAAAAGAGAAGTGGTGCCCTCTTCAATACGAATTTCTGCCAGATTTTTGTTATATTTGTGGCCGCCTGGGACATATAAAAAATTCTTGTATGCAGAGAGCGGATGATCTAAAGGAACTTCCATATGGTCCTAGTATTCGTTATATCCCTCCTAAGAAACTTATGTCGGGATACAAGAGTAGTTTCAGCCCCGGAGGAAGAGGAAGTGCAATCAAGAAAAAATGGAGTGGCCCGGGTTCTGGTTTTGATGGCAGTAGAAGTAATGGATCATGGAGGAAAAATGATTCTTTCTCGGGTGATAGGCTGAGGCAGGAAAAGGTTTTTGGGGGGGAGATGATGAGTTCTTTTGAGAAAAACCATGTTTTTCTGGGAGGGGGTGCTGGAGATATGATTCAACTGTGTTATGATGTACCACTGGTGCGTGTAGTCAAGAAGTGTGCCCAGGTGGAAGTTATTTCTGAGGCCACTGTTGTTCCAATCGATGAAAGTAATGTAGGGGTTGCTAGTGACGTGATGGAACTGGTTAATTCAGAGGATGCTCATATGCGGAGTGGTGGTGACCCCAAGGCCATACAACAAGGCCTCTGGCCTATCTTCCTCAGTGGTTATGGATTTAAAGATAGGCAAGTACAAGAAGATAAATAGACAGAGTGTTGAGGCAAACGTAGGAGCAGGGACAGTGAAGGTGGGGGGAAAAAGGGATGCAATGGAGGTAGGAGGAGATGAGTTGTGGAGGGAAAAGAAGAAGGGGCGTGGTGTGGTATCGTTTGTTACTATTGAGAAGTCTGGAGAATCACCATCAAGCGCGGGGCTGTCAGAACAGTTCTGCGGAGATCAATGAGGATTGCTGGTTGGAACGGTCGGGGGCTTGGGAACCAGCCGGCCGTTCGTAGTGTGCTGGCCTTTAAAAAGGCTGAAGAGCCCGATATTCTCTTTCTCTCAGAAACTAAATTGATTGAGAGAGAATTGGAGTCGTTGAGATGGAAGTTAAACATGCCTCACATGATTGTGAAAGACTGTGAAGGTAGGAGTGGGGGTCTGGTGATGTTCTGGCGTAGGGGAGTGAATGTAGAGTTGAGGTGGAAGGGGCGATACCATATAGATGTTATTGTGACAGAGGACAATGGGGCCAAATGGAGGTTGACAGGGATTTACGGAGAATCAAAGGCAGGGGAGAAGGGTAAAACTTGGAGACTCCTTCGCACATTGCATGCACAGTCAGATTTGCCGTGGATGTGCATCGGAGATTTTAACGAGATTTTGTTCCCAAGTGAGAAAGAAGGGGGCTCAGCTCGGGCCTCAGGATGTATGGAGGCGTTTCGGAGCGCTTTGGAGGACTGTGAGCTTAGCGATTTGGGTTTTGTGGGCGACCCGTTCACGTGGCGGAACAATTGGCATGATGCAAGTGGATACACTCGTGAAAGGTTGGATAGGGCTGTTGCGAATGTTCGATGGCGTTGCATGTTTCCTTTGTACAAGATAATAAATGGGGATCCTCGCCATTCGGATCACAGACCTGTCATAGCTGATCTAAATGGTCAAGCATCAGTAGGATGTGGGGAAAAGGGGAGACGTTGTTTCCGTTTTGAGGCAAGGTGGCTGCTTGAGGACCAATGTGCACACATAGTTGAGGAAGCTTGGAACTCAACTTTTGTAGAAGGAGTAGGGTCAGTGTCAGGAGCGGTGTGTAAGGTTAGTGGAGAGCTTACTGTTTGGGACAGAGAGGTGCTAGGGGAGCTCAAGGGTCGGATTAATAAGGCAAAAAAAGATTTGGAGGTGTGTCGTCGAGGTCATATTGACCAGCGGCAAGTGGACAAAGAGCACATCCTGCGGTACAAGTTGAGCCGGCTAGAAGACCAGTACGATCTATTTTGGAGGCAGAGGGCACATGCAGATTGGCTAAAGAACGGTGATCGCAATACCGGGTTTTTTCATGCTCATGCTTCAGAAAGAAAGAGGGTGAATACAATAAAAAGGTTGAAAAGGGAAGGAGGAGGAGTAGTGGAGGGAGAGGAGTTAGGGCTTTTTATCGCTAACCACTACAAAAGTTTGTTCGCATCTTCTGCAGGTTCAATTAATGACGATCTCCTCTGTCACGTCCCACAATCGGTTACCCCAGAGATGAATGATATGCTTATTAACCCTTTTAGTGTGGAGGAGGTTAAGGAGGCTCTGGAGTCTATTGGTGATCTTAAAGCACCAGGACCGGATGGTATGCCAGCAATGTTCTACAAAAAGTTTTGGCACATTGTAGGAGAGAAGATTCAGCAGGAGGTCATTGGTGTGCTGAATGGAGGAGCTATACCGGAGGGATGGAATGAGACAACCATTGTCTTAATCCCAAAGGTGAAGAATCCGGAACGAATTTCAGAATTCCGTCCAATCAGTTTATGCAATGTTCTCTATAAGTTGATATCGAAGGTTCTTGCAAACCGCCTAAAATTAATTCTCCCGGAAATAATATCACCAACACAGTCGGCGTTTGTACCTGGTCGTTTGATAACAGATAATGTACTTTTGGCATATGAGATTACACATTTGATGCACAAAAAGAAGGGTGGGCGTGATGGGCTAGTGGCTGTCAAACTAGATATGAGTAAAGCATATGATCGCGTGGAGTGGGAGTTTTTGAAGAGAATTATGCAGCGTATGGGTTTCTGTGAGCAGTGGATACATCTCATCATGAACTGTGTCACGTCTGTGTCTTACCGAGTGAAAGTGAATGGAAGTCTCACTGATGTTTTCAGACCTGAGCGTGGACTCCGTCAAGGGGACCCGTTGTCTCCCTATTTGTTCATTCTTTGTGCTGAAGGTTTTTCCAGGTTGTTGCACCAAGCTGCGTTTGATGGGACTATTGAAGGGGTGCAAATCTGCCAAGGCGCCCCAAGAATCAACCATCTTTTCTTTGCCGATGATTCGCTTATTGTTATGAAGGCCACAGTGGCAGCTGCAGGTCGTTTACAACAAATTCTCAAGCTATATGAGGAACAGTCAGGCCAAATGATCAACAAGGATAAGTCCTCGGCGATGTTCAGTAAGGGGACAAAAGGGGCTAGAAAAAACGTGGTCTTGCATGCATTGGGTATACCGAGGGAGTCACATAACCAGCGTTATCTTGGCCTGCCAGTGCATTTGGGAGCTTCAAAGAAGAAGGAGTTTGAGTATCTAAAAGAGAGAGTATGGCGCAAAATTCAGGGATGGATGGAAAAGCTTTTGTCCAAAGCGGGAAAGGAAATTTTGATAAAGGCGATCGCACAGGCGATACCGACATACGCAATGTCGTGTTTCGATCTCACAAAATCCCTATGCGAAGAAATCAGTTCTCTCATCTGCCGGTATTGGTGGAATCAGCAAGAAGACACAAATAAATGTCACTGGATTGGCTGGGATCGGATGACAAGATCGAAAGCCGATGGAGGCCTTGGATTTAGAGACTTACATGTTTTCAACCTGGCCATGTTGGCGCGGCAGGGCTGGCGACTACTCCAAGATCCGAGCTCTTTGTGTGCCACTGTACTTAAGGCTAAGTATTTTCCCAACTGCTCAGTTCTTGAGGCGCAACCGCAGAATGGCATGTCATATACTTGGCGAAGTATTCTTCGTGGGATAGAGCTGCTTAAACAGGGTGTTGTATGGAGAGTGGGCACGGGAGAATTGATAAATGTATGGTCTGATCCATGGGTGCCGAGAGGAACGACCAGAAGACCAGTGAACTTGCAAGGCCATGCTTTGGTTGAAAAGGTAGTTGATCTTATTAACCCAATCACTGAACAATGGGATGCTGAACTTGTACTCGATCTTTTTGGAGAGGAGGATGCAAAACACATTCTGGAAATTCCTTTGAGGAGCGGTATAGAGGACCAGCTAGCTTGGCATTATGACTTAAAGGGTATGTTCTCTGTTAAGACAGCATATCATCTTGGTGTGTCCATTCGTGATACACAACAGGGAAGGGATGCCAGCTCTTCATCTTTAGTTGCCTCACCTAACTCACCTTGGAAACAGATTTGGAAGCTCAAATTACCGGCAAAGATAAAACTCTTTTTATGGAGACTGGCACATAATAGTCTACCGACGAGAATGAATATTCATAGAAAGCATATTGATCTTGATACGAGATGTCCAGTGTGTCTCCGTATGAATGAAGATGGTGGCCATTTGTTTCTCCGCTGTAAGGAGGTGAAGAAGGTGTGGAGGCTGTTGAACCTGGAAGGTCTACGAGTTGCCTTTTTGGAGTGTGATAATCCATGTACACTTTTTGAATTGCTATGGAAAAAGCCGACGCAGCAACAAGAGTTGGTCTCCATCCTACTATACGTCTGGTGGAATGCAAGAAACAGAATTAATGCAGGTGAGAGAGCATGGTCAAGTGAGGAGGTATGTGCCCAGATCAACAAGCATGTCCACGAGTATGTGAGGGAGATCGACTTACAAAGCCAAGCAGTCCAGGTAACTGCAAGATGGGAGCCTCCTAAACAGGAGTTTGTTAAGGTGAACTTTGACGCTGCTTTCCATGATAATTCACATTCGGGAGCATGGGGCTTTGTTTTACGCTCACACCAAGGTGATTTCCTAGCGGGAGCCGCAGGAAATATTGACCATGCTAAGTCTGCCTTGCACGCCGAGACAATTGCATGTGCGGAAGCGATCGAGGGTGCAGCTCGACTGGGAGTTTACAGGGTTATTTTTGAATCAGATTCAACTACACTAGTACAGGCGCTCAAGACGACTGACTATGATCTGTCAGATTTTGGGGTCCTGCTACGTGATATGCGGAGCTCCTGTTTGCTAAATTTTGATGCTTTTGAATTCTCTTTTTGTCGTCGAGATTGTAACAAGGTGGCCCATGAGTTAGCTTAATATGGGTTTACGGTCGGTTTACCGATCTCTGAGTGGATCGAGTATACTCCAGACATTGTTTCTGGTCTTGTAGCCAGCGATATCGCTGAGCAAGTGGTTTAATAAAGTTAAGTATTTCAAAAAAAAGAAAAGTAAGAGGCTACACACATTGCCGTTCGATCGATCAGTCCAACAAGCAGGACATGAGTCCCGACGTAGCGCTCTACCTCGAGGTGGCTGCGGCGGTCGCCATGGTGGTGCTCATCGTGGCCCTCGCCGCCGCTGCGTCCGGCGCCTGCCGCAATGACTGTCGCGCCGCGGCGGCAGCCGACGCCGACATGGAGCGCGCGCTCGGCGACGCGACGCTGGTGCCGTACGCGCAGACGGCCGTGGAGGCGAGGGCGCGGCAGCGCTGCTGTGTGTTCTGCCAGTCGGAGTACGCCAAGGCGTCCGACGAGCTGGTGCGCGTTGTGCCGGCGTGCGGCCACTTCTTCCACGCGGCGTGCGACGCCGACCGGTGGATCCGCACGCGCCGGACGTGCCCGCTCTGCCGCGGCGCGCTCTGGCCGCGCGCGGTGCCGATCGGCGCCGGCGCGGCCGTCGTCATGGTCGTACCGTAGTCCGTAGCCGATCATTTGTTGTTCATGTGAGTTCCAACGCGGTAACCCATCTCGCCCGCGTGTATCCTGATGTGTCGTGCCGGGAAAACCATGCCGTAACGTGGTGTCCGCCAATGGTTCAGAGAAAATTAGCGATCTCGCCAATGGTTTTCAAGCGTCGAGCGAATCGTTGAGGGAAGGTCTTGCCCCTACTCGTCCCCCTTGTCTCCGTCCCTGGAGGTGGCGGCGCTGCTGTCGGTGTGGTGTGCGTGGTCGGCGTGCTTCTCCTCCGCCGGCAGTGTTCCCCGGGACCTCGGCGCCGCGCTTTTGGCCTCTGGGTGCTCGGGGCACCTCGAGCTTTTGTTTGTTGCTTTGGATCCGGCGAGGATCGAGAGGTTGAAGACGGTGGATCGAAGCTTCGTGGTGGAGCTGATGGACCACATCATTACCTCTTTGGTGACAATGAAGGTTGACTTCCCGGCTCCACAGGGGCTGGTCTCGTCTATCCAAGGATCGTTGACGGACAGTGGCAGCGGGGCGCCACCATCTCGTCCTGGTCGCCGACGAGGTTGGGGCCTAGAAGGGTTTCTTTATATTTTTTCTTTGTTTTCTGGGCCTACCTGTAAGATCGGAGGTTTAATATATCCATTATCCACCCTCTTTCCGCAAAAAAATTGTTGTCCTGGTGAGCAAGAAAGGAAGAAAATTTGAGGAATTTCCTCTTTCAGGAAAATGCTTGCTGAGTAGCTGTTGTGCTGCGCCTTGAAACATCAGCAGTGGAACAAATCAAATGACCTGCCTTGACTCTCCAGAGTGCTATCCAATATTGAGTAGTGGCTGTACACAAGTGCTTGGATCTCAGCTTCCCTAGATAAAAGCGACTCAAACAGAGCTAGCGAGCGGCCTAGCGTCGTACGGCGGGCGCGTGCACGGCGCCGCAAAAAGCCGTGGCTGGTGGTTGTTCGTGACCACCAGGGCAGCTAGACAGGAGTAAAATGCATCGATAGTATCGGAACTTGGAGACTTAGGGCATCTCCAACGCGTCGACCCAAATCGCACCCGCGCGTCCGGATGGGTCGAGTCGGAAAAAAACGCGGCCCAGCGCGCGGACCCATCCCAAAAACGGATGGCCGCGGCGTTCGGGACGACCCAAACCCGGTCCAAATCTGGGACGAGTTTGCATGGCCGCGGACGCCGAATGCTGGTCGCTCGCGTCTTCCCCTTGTCCGCCCCTGGCCCGCCTGTCTGTCTCCCAAAACACAAACCCCTCGCACACATCTCCCGCCGCTCCGCCGCCAGCCAAGGACCGGCGATTTGGGAGCGGCGTCGACGCCGGCCACCGTCGTCGAGACGCCGGCAAGCGGGGTGGAAGCATAGGTCGCGGCCCCGCGCTGCTTTCGCCGCGTCGTAGCAGAGTCGGAGGGCGCCATCGCCGTCGCTGTTGTCCTCCCACCGTCGCGAGACGTCCCGCCGTTCGCAGCTGCGCCGTTGCCGCCGGAGGTGAGCTCTCGTGCACCGTGTTTGCAGACCGCAAGTCGGCCGAGACGGCCATGGCCTGCAGGTCCCTATGGACACATTGGATGGCCTCCGCCTGCGAGGTGTTCGATGAAATGGGCATACTAAAATTTGTCTCTTTTCATCTGTAGATCATGGTGGACAGCGACGACGACTACTTCTTCAAGAACTTCATCAACACGTCGTCAGACGAGAACTCCGACGACGAATTTTTCACGGATGCTGCGCTGATCATCCACGAGCACATTGTCTCGCAGATCCCCGTGCACCGGGGCTCCTTGCCGGGGCGCGCGGCCGCCTTGGACCGCAAAAGAGAACGCGGCCACGACCAGCTCTTCACCGACTACTTCCAACCCAAGGCATTGTTCACGCCGGCCATGTTTCGCCGTCGTTTTCGGATGTCCAGACCGTTGTTCCGCCGGATAATGGATGGCGTCAAGCTCTACGACGACTACTTCAACGCGAAAGTGGATGCAATTGGCAAGGTAGGCCTCTCTTCGTACCATAAATGCACGGCAGCGATTAGGATGCTCGCATATGGCGTTGCCGGTGATTTCGTAGATGAGTACACGCGCATGAGTGAGTCTACCGGCTTGGAAGCGATGTACAGGTTCTGCAGAGCAGTGATCGGTTCGTTCGGAGAACAATACCTCCGGCAACCTAATGCAGAGGACACAGCTCGTCTGTTGTCAATCAACGCTTCCAGGGGGTTTCCTGGGATGCTTGGCAGCATAGACTGCATGCACTGGGAGTGGAAGAACTGCCCCTTTGGTTGGCAGGGGGCATACAACGGTCATTCTGAGGGGTGCACAGTCATTCTTGAAGCTGTTGCTTCACAAGATACATGGATTTGGCACTCATTCTTCGGAATGGCTGGCTCGCACAATGACATCAATGTGCTGCAGCGCTCTCCGGTGTTTGATAGGCTAGCGTACGGTCAGTCCCCTGATGTGGATTTTGAGATCAATGGCCACCACTACACCAAGGGGTACTACCTTGCTGATGGTATCTATCCACCTTGGGCTACACTCGTGAAGACAATCCGAAAACCCAACTCAGAGCAGGAGGCAAGGTTTGCCAAAGAGCAAGAGGCAGCCCGGAAAGATGTCGAGCGGGCGTTTGGCATCCTCCAAGCTCGTTGGGCTATCGTCAGACACCCTGCCAGAGCCTGGGATGTGCAAACTCTGTGGGAGGTGATGACCGCTTGTGTAATCATGCATAACATGATTGTTGAGGTAGAGCGGGATGATTCACTCTATGATAATGACTGGGAGGGCCAGGGAGAGTTGGTTACTCCTCAAGGTGGCCCGGCATCATTCCAGGAAATTCTTCATGCACACCATGAAATTCGAGATCTAGCTGTACACAACCAGCTGCAGGCAGATTTGATCGAGCACGTCTGGCAGCATGTAGGTAACAATGCTGCAAACAACAATGATGAAGGAAATCCGGAAGCCTAGAGCATTTGTATCATTTTTTCATTTTATTTGAATAATACTTTATCCTTGATTACGTGGACAATGTAATGTGTAATAAATTTTGAGCATTTGAACTATTTTATATATTTTCTACAATTTATTTTGTGTTTTTATAGTGAATTTACAAGAAAAACGTACTGTAGGGCGCCGCGACCCAAAACTACCGCGTTGGGCGCAGGGCGCGACCCAAACGGACGCGCGGACGCGGGGCTCCGTCCGCGCGTCCGTTCGGCCACCCAAACGGCCCAAAATGGACGGCCCAGCGCGTCCGTTTGGGTTGCCCAGTTGGAGATGCCCTTAGAGCAACTCCACTCGTTTGGCCTTCCCAAGCCGAAATCCGGACGAAACAATCGTCGGATTGGACGAAATTAATTCGTGGGGAGAACCATATTTCCAGTCGTCCACCCGGAGTTCGGCGGACAAAGTCGAAATTCAAACAAAACGAAGTCCCGCTACAAATACGTCCAGATCGGCAAAAGGATCAGCCATAGATCGGCGATCGGAGGGAAATTACACTGAAACAGGGCGTCGGCAGTCCCGTCGGCACGGCGGTGTACGCCCCGTCCTCGCACGCCGTGAGGCGGCCGATGTCGTTGCGGGCGCAGTCGATGTCGAAGCGGCGGCCGATGTCGCTGTGGGCGCAGTCGACGTCGAAGCGGCGGCAGTGGACGTCGTAGACGGTGAGGGCGAAGCACTGGCTGGACTGGGTCGGAGGATGTCGGTGAGATTGCCCTCGTACCAAATCCTCGTCTCCTCGTCCATCAGAGCTGTGTTGCCGCCCATCAGAAACACCAAGTCTGTGTTCCTCTTCTTCGCCACGGCCGTCGTCTTCAGCAGGGCGATCTGGACGCCTTGGTTGGCGAGCATCTCCCTCCACCTTCCGTCGAACTTGTCGTCCCTCCTGGCAGCGTGCGTCCTCGCGTCGGCCCAGCACTTGTCGAACGACGCCTGCATCCTCTCGGCGGGATGGCCCAGCTTTTTGAGATCTTTGAGCTTTTTCTGGCCGAGTTCCGGGCGGCCATCCGACGAGCCTGGTGCCGGAGCGTTGGGGTTGTACTATTCGGTTTTGCTATTCGAGAGGCTCGTGCGGGTTTCTGTCCACTTCTCGCACTTCTCGATGCGGAAGTAGATGTTCAGAAACTTGAACGTCAAGCCGGTGTCGTCGTGGTACATGTCGAAAGCACGGCGCACCTTGGAAAAAAATAGGGCGGCGATATGGGTCAGTTAACCAGCGATCAGTACATTGAAGGGTCGACGGAGGAGGCACGGCGTATGCATACCCTGGCTTCAAAGTCTTCGCCGCTCACCGGCACTTTGTTGAGCTCCTCCTGTATGCCTTGCCATTTGCTGCACGCCGTCTGTATGATCCCCCAATGGGTGGCCATGGCCTTGTCTCCCAGGTTCATGATCGTCTTGTTGAAGTAGGGATCGACGAGCTTGCGCTCGTCGAACGCCGCTTCACTCGAAGCCAATACGTGTCGAACGACTGATTCGCCCCGGTTATGCCGTTCATGGACACGGTCATCCAAGCTTCGGCGAGGCACTCCTCTTCCCTCGGCGTCCATTTGATGCGCGGTTCGGCCGGCGGCGAGTCCTTCTTCTTCTTCTTCTTCTTCTTCTTCTTCTTCTTCTTCTTCTTCTTCTTCTTCTTCTTCTTCTTCTTCTTCTTCTTCTTCTTCTTCTTTGATTGGCGTCGGCGACCCCGGCTTCAGTTGGTCCTTCCTCTTCTTCTTCTTCGCCGGCTTGGCTTCCGTCGGCCACATCCTCCACCCGCTCGTTGCGCGCCGCGACAGTTGTCGTCGCCCTCGCCTCCTCTTGCGTGAAGAACCCCAGGCTCGCGGCGGCGGCCATGGAGCCGGAGTTGATCATCTCGTTCATCACCTCGTCATTCGGCGCCGCCATCGCACCGAACGGGAGTGGCCCTCGCCGCAGGTTCGAGAAGCCCTCGGTCAGGTTGCCGCCAGCGAGATCGGGCAGCGACGGCGTGTGAAAGTATAGAGATGGTAAACCTAGAAGGGGGGTGAATAGGTTTCTACAGATTTTAATTCTTTCTTTGCAATATTAGGCTTTGCGGAATATAAAGGTGAGCCTAATGCAAACTAGGTGAAGCAACCTATATGAGGATACAACTAACTCGAGCACGAAGGCTCTCACAGGCAGTTAAATCACAAGTAAGGAGTTGGTTAGAGATAACCGATAGCACGCGGAGACGAGGATGTATTCCCGTGTTCCCTTGCTTTGCAACAAGGTACGTCACGTTTGGAGGAGTGGAGGTCCCACGAAGGATTCCCCGCGCCACGAAGGCTCACCCTATTCTCCGGAGCCTATCCCACGAAGGAATAGCTCACTCACTTGTGGTAGACTTTGAGGTAGCCTCCAAACCTTCACAATCTTGCCCGGAGCGAATCCACAGCCCGGATGCTTCCGGACTACTCTTGCCCACCTAGGGTTTCCAAGGAACCCTAGGAAGCAAGCTTCTAAGTGAATACAAGGGGGAATGAGATTTGGCTTGGTAGAACGGTAGATCGGGTCCTCCTCTAATGATTCCCCGGAGGGATTTGAGTTTGAGTGGAGGAGGAGGGAGATCTGAGGCTTTTGGTGTTTCTAGCAATGGAGTAGAGAGAGAGCTCAAGAACAGTTTGTAGTGTAGTGCCTAACTGTTCAGAGGTAGGAGAAGGCCTATTTATAGTGTTCTTCGAAATATGGCCGTTGGTCACTTGCCACATCAGCAGATTCCTCGAGGAATCCGGTCGACCGGTTGGCGCCGGAGAGGCCGGTCCACAGCCCGGTCAGACCGGGCCACCGGCCGGCCGGTTTTCAACCGGAGCTGGGACCGGGTCTTGACCGGGCAGGCGTCGAGGTTACTGGATGGCGCCGGATGCACAGGCGCAAGGCCGGTTGCGACCGGGCCGCTCGGTCTGGTGCCGGTCCACCGGGCCATGGACCGGAGCAGCCGGTCCAAAACCGGGCTGCGACCGGACGCTGGAGGGCTTGCCCTTCTTTCTGGAACATGCCCGGATGGCACCGGTGCTGGGTCCGGTTGGTGACCGGCTGTCCGGTGCCGGGCCGGTCCGACCGGATCTGGGACCGGCCGGCTCTGAAAAACTTGATGATTTTTCGTCGAATTGGGGGTCTCCGTTGCCTTCTTGTTCCATTGCTACACCATCATACCTCTTTGGCTAATACCTGAAAGTCATCTTGTAGACATGTATTAGTCCAAATACTCTAGCACGGTGTCATAGATACCAAAATAATGGATAAGGGTAAAATACCCTTACAATCTCCCCCTTTTTGGTATACGATGACAAACCGAGCTAGAGTTACATATAGATATTATGATAAGCTCTAAACCTTGATTCCATATAAGATATTACGACAGCTCCCCCATAATGTGTGCACTTGGAGAATTTGCGTTTGAATGCAAAGTGCACCATTTGTGGAATATGAGAAGCTCCCCCAATATCTTTAGGAAACAAGCATGGTATGGACAAGTATATCAAGATATATAAGCATAAAGCATGATTATCCATAAAGCATGATTATCCTAACATAGAGTAGCACACATAATAGTCGTCCATACATATCCATACATGAATTATTCAAAGTAGCAAATGGTTCTTGAGAAATCAAAGCAAATACGCACAAGCCATATAAAATCCAAATAAAGCAACTCCCATGGCTTGTGACAATCAAAGAACCCCGTGGTCCTAGACTCTACTCTCTTCTCCCCCTTTGGCATCGGAACACCAAAAAGGCGAAGAAAAGAGGAGAGATGCTAGCGCCCCATCAATAGAACTCGTGCCCCGCGGATGGAGAGCTGCCATCACCATCCTCATCGTCATCCTCTTCATCATCATCCTCGCCATTGTCATCCTCATCACCTTCATCCTCTTCATCATCAGCATCAGCAGTAGGTGCACGGGCAGGTCTAGGAGGAGGACCACCAAAGTACAAGGAAGGATCAAAGTTCTGGAACATCTCATCAGAAAGGAGAGGCATCTCCCAGTTTGGTGCGTGGACAGGCTCCAACTCAGGGCCAGGAGGAGGAACAGGTACATTCCTAGTAGCCATGAACTCATTTTGGCGCCTCCTTGTCTCTTGGTTCAAAGAAAGACTTTGATGTGCAACATCATTGGTATTTTTGCACATCTGCCATAAGCTAGAGAAGAACCGTGAGACACCATGCTGTGGGCGCCTAGAGTAGCTGGAGCTAGCATGGTCATGGCGTTCCTTGGACCGGCGCTCAGAAGGCATCATGTCAGCAACTTCCGGTCTATCACCTTGGGCAGGTACCTTGAAAGCTTCCATCCTGACCCGCTCACCTTGAGTATTGAGAGGTGCGGGCACAACCTTGTTGATGAGCAGCTGAACGTACTGGGCAAGATTAGGAGTCAACCGTTCGCGAACACAGCGCCGTAACTCACAGTAGATGAGATCACAGCCATCAATAAGTTTCCGGTGCTCAGGGTGACAGTAGTACATCAAGTTCAGATGATATGCACGGCATTCACTTGTATCGCCGGACTTGCTGATGAGAGTCTCACGGAATAGCTTGGCAAGTAAGAAGGTAGGAGTAGTACATGCCAGAGATGGTGGGAGGTCCAGGTGTGGGGTCCGGAGGATAGCAAAAGGCAATGTCCCCTCTGGTGAACGTCTGCTGAGAATATATCTTGAAACCACGAGCACGGCCTCCACCAAACCCCAAGGCTTCACAGAAATCAAGATAGTTGCAAGTGTATTTCTGTTTGCCAGTCATCCAAGTCATAGTCCGAGCTGCATCATCATGGAAAAAGACTGTGCAATGAAACTGTCTCACCAAGATTGGACAATAGCACCCATCAGTAGGTGTCAAGCACATAAGATCATACAACCCCATCCGCCTCAAGGTCTCAACCACAAAGCGAAACTTGGTGGCTTCATACATTCCAATGACATCCTTGATGGCCTTGGGCATAACAATGGTGCCTGTCTTCATGTGCTCTTGGGAGTTATAGTAGTCATCCCACATGACTTGCTGTGTCTTGGTCCAGAAAAACTTATCTCCCCCTGTGTAAGTGGGTTCCTCAAAGCGATAGGGGTTGGACTCTCTGAGTCTTCTCCATGCACCAACATGTACATCACCAACATTGAACTCTGGCAGTACCTCATCACCATCCTGTGCTGCATGTTTATCTTTCCTCTTACTGGCAGATGTCTTGGTTCGTCCCCTAGCTGAGCTGCCACCAGTGGGCTGAGATGCACGACCACTAGTACGGCGTGGTGGAGCCGCTGCAAGCCTCCCTCTCTTGGCGGTAGTGCCATGATCCTCACCGCTCCAACTTCCTGTGAATCAGCAAAATAGAGCAAGGAGAGCAGAAGGGGTAAGTGTACATGTCATCAGCATATAGGAGGAAAGCCAAAAGCATAGCCTATATCCAAGTATTTCGACGAGATCATGCGAAAAAGCTGGGCGAGCCGGCGCAGGGGCCGGTCCGACCGGACGACAGACCGGACAAGCCGGTTGGCCATCCGGTTGACCGGGCGGTGCGCCGGACCAGCCGGTTGAGAGGCCGGTCGACCGGGCTGTAAACCGGGTCGTGCTGAGTTGTGATGTTTGCCCAGAAATTCGACACAAAATCATGCAAAAACTCACAAACTTGAACATAGATTATACCAGGAGAGTGAACAATGTGCATAGGAGGGGTGTGACACTCTAGGTGGCATGAGGACTTACTAACCCTAACCCTAACCCTAACTTTTCTCAACTTTCCTCAAAAATGGGCAATGGGAGAGGGAAAGCAAGAGGGAGAGGGATAGGGAGAAAGATTTACCCGAAGACATCGTCCTCTTTGCCCAAGTGAGCAGGAAGAACTCGTGAAGAAGGCTTGAGGACCAAATCCCCAAGATCTCCCAAAATAGCTTGAGAGGGACCAAATCCTTTGGTGAAGAGGCTTGAGAGATCCCGATCTATGGTTGTGTGAAGTTTGGGGAGAAACTAGTGGTGGGAAGTGCCTAGGGCGTGGTGGAGATGGTGGAGGCGGTGGCCATGGAGGTGTGAGAGGTGGGGGATAATGAGGAAGAAAACCCCCAAGGGGTATCCTCCTCCAATACATAACAGCCGCACGACCGGTTGGTTTCCCGGTCGACCGAACCAGACACCGGACGACCCGACGCAAGGCCGGTCCGACCGGGCCAGTGACCGGGAAGTCAATTTGCCCAAAATTGTGTCATTTTGCCTCGTTTTGCCCCTATTCTTTGTGTAAATGTGTGTGAGTGCTCAGATGATGACATGTACATATAGATAGATAGATGATGATGAGAGGAGCATAGACATGGGGTTGGAAACACAAAGTTCTCTAGGCATACCCATTGGAGAGAAAATCCAAACAAGATGTGAATAGCAACAATGGGCATGATTCGAAGTGTATATCAAGAATCATAAGTCATTTGGAAATGATGTTTGCAATAAGATCATTTGGCCTTATATAGTCAAATCAAGTTGTAATGAAGGCTCAATGAGGGGCGGGGGATTACTCCCCCTATGTGAAAGCGCAAATGTCATGAGACCTCGAAGAGACATGCTTGGGTCCATATAATGACATTGGGTCTATTTATGTTGCACACATAGGTATGCATCTTACCAAGACATGGTAGGATGACTATCCCCATATGTGCTATGCCTCTAAGCTAGATAGCAAGATAAATGCAAGAATATAGTGCAAGAAGTTAATCAATCCAAGTTTTTAGGATCAAGAATACCAAGTTCTCCTCTCAAGTTAACAAAGCGGGCTTCATCCAAAGGCTTAGTGAAAATATCTGCCAATTGGTAGGTTGTTCCCACATGAGTGAGATCAATATCCTTATTGGCAACATGATCACGTAGGAAGTGATGGCGAATGTCAATATGTTTGGTGCGACAATGTTGAACCGGGTTATTGGTGATCTTAATTGCACTTTCATTGTCACAAAGAAGAGGCACCGTACCAAGAGACACACCATAGTCTTTCAAGGTTTGCTTCATCCATAACAATTGAGTGCAACAAGATGCGCGGATATGTATTCGGCTTCGGCGGTGGATAAAGCGGTGGAGTTTTGTTTCTTGGATGACCAACTCACCAATGACCGGCCAATAAATTGGCAAGCCCCGGAGGTAGACTTCCGGTCAACCTTATCACCGGCCCAATCGGAATCCGAATAGCCAATGAGTTCAAAGGTTGACCCCTTTGGATACCATAGCCCGAGAGTAGGAGTGAGAACAAGGTATCTTAGAATCCGTTTGACCGCCATTAAATGGCTCTCCTTGGGAGCGGATTGAAAACGAGCACACATCCCTACACTTAGCATGATATCCGGCCTAGAGGCACAAAGGTAGAGCAAGGATCCTATCATGGAGCGGTATACCTTTATGTCCACATCCTTCTCACCGTCACATGAGCCAAGTTGCCCCTTTACGGGCATGGGTGTCTTCATTGGGCTTGCATTGGTCATGTTGAATTTCTTGAGCATGTCCTTCACATACTTTTCTTGAGAGATGAAGGTGCCTTTTGCAAGTTGCCTCACTTGGAAGCCTAGGAAGAACTTCAACTCTCCCATCATGGACATCTCAAATTTCCTAGTCATCAATAGCTCAAAAGCTTTGTTATGATTGGGGTTAGTTCCACCAAAGATAATATCATCAACATATATTTGACATATAAATAAGCCACCCCCTTTAACCCGCTTGGTGAAAAGGGTGGAATCGACCGTACCCATGCAAAACCCATCATGTAGTAAGAAATCCCTAAGGAACTCATACCAAGCACGTGGAGCTTGCTTGAGACCGTAGAGTGCCTTATGGAGTAAATACACGTGGTTGGGTCGGCATGGGTCTTCGAAACCCGGGGGTTGAGCCACATATGCGGTTTCTTTTAGAGGACCATTCAAAAATGCACTTTTCACATCCATTTGAAATAGTTTGAAATTGTGGAAAGATGCAAATGCAAGCAAAAGACGAATAGCTTCAAGACGGGCTACCGGCGCAAAGGTATCCTCAAAGTCCATACCTTCTATTTGGGCAAACCCTTGCGCCACTAACCTTGCTTTGTTTCGTATGACAATGCCATTCTCATCTTGCTTGTTCTTGAATACCCATTTGGTCCCAATAACATTGATGCGATGATCCTTGGGTCTCTCAACTAGAGACCATACTTCATTGCGAGTGAAACACTCCAATTCTTCTTGCATAGCAATTACCCAATCCGGATCAACCAAGGCTTCATGTACCTTGAGTGGTTCAAAACTAGACACAAAAGCATGGTGTTGACAATAGGTGATAAGTAATGCATGGTGTCTACGAGTTACCACTCCTCTTGAGATGCTACCAAGGACTTGATCTACTTTCATGTCACTTGCCCTTGTAGCGGCCTTGATCTTCCGAATGGTTCCTTCATGATCAATGAATTCATCTCTTGCTAGTGCTTGAACATGAGGGATCACTTGAGCTTGATCATGAGTTGAAGATGTTTCTTGATCATCATCATGGTCTTGCTCCGTGGAATGAGGACTTTCTTCTTGTTCTTCGGAATGTGACTCATCTTGAGTGGAGGATGGTTCTTGAGTTGCACTTGATGGTTCGGCTTGAGTTGAGCTAGGCTCCACTTGAGCCGTGCTTGATACTTCTATTCCATCATCTTGATCATCATTATGAACTTCCATGGGCCGAATGTGTCCAATGCCCATATGCTTGATGGCACTAGATGGATCATCATCATTACCTGCAACACATGGAACAACTTGCTCCACTTGGGAGCCATTATCCTCCAAGAACACCACGTCACAAGATACTTCAATAGTCCCAGTGGACCGGTTGTAGTACCTATAGGCGTGAGAGTTCTCCGCATAACCAACAAATATACCGTCTATAGTTCTAGTTTCAAATTTAGCGAGCTTTCCTTTGTTGTTCTTAGCAAGACATTTGCATCCAAAGACACGAATATACGTGACATTAGGCTTGTTACCGGTAAGAAGCTCGTATGGAGTTTTGTTGTGGAGAGGACGGAGGAAGAGCCGGTTGGAGTAGTGGACGGCCGTAGAGATGGCTTCTCCCCAAAAGTTGTGGGGTGAGTTGAATTCACTCAACATGGTTCTTGCCATCTCAATGATAGTCCGGTTCTTCCTTTCAACAACACCATTTTGTTGAGGGGTGTATGGCGCCGAAAACTCATGCTTGATGCCCTCATCATCAACAAACTCTTGCATAGTGTAGTTCTTGAACTCGGTGCCATTGTCGGTCCTAATCGCCTTGATCTCGGATTCATATGTACGTTGAGCTTTCTTGGCGAAGATGATGAACTCTCTATGGGTCTCATCCTTAGACTTAAGGAGAAAGACCCAAGAGTATCTTGAGTAATCATCAACAATGACAAGTCCATACTTGCTCCCACCAAGAGTATCATAATGTGATGGCCCAAAGAGATCCAAATGAAGGAGCTCCAAGGGCCTAGATGTGGTGACGATACTCTTGATAGGATGTTTCTTCTTGAGTTGTTTTCCGGCTACACATGCACTGCATACACGATCTTTCTCAAAAGAAATGCCGGTTAGTCCAACAATGTGCTCACCCTTTAGGAGTTGTTTAAGATTCCTCATGTTAACATGACCAAGGCGGCGATGCCACAACCAACCTTCGTCATGCTTGGCCGCCATTAGACATGTGGAGGGAGAGGGGCTCTCTTTCGAGAGGTCAACCACGTAAAGGTTGTTCTCCACATATCCAACAAGGACCAATTTGAGATTGTCACTCCTAAAGACTTGCACATAATACTTAGTAAAATATGAATTGTAACCGGCATCGGCAAGATGATATATAGAAAGCAAGTTATAACCAAGGTGTTCAACAAGCATGACCGTCTCAAGGCACAAGTCCTTAGAGATTGCCACCTTGCCATACCCAAGTACCTTTCCCTTTGAGTTGTCACCAAAGGTAATGCTTGACTTCTTGTTAATATCTTCAATGAATTGGTCAAGCACACCTCTTCCTCCGGTCATATGATTGGTGCATCCACTATCAAACACCCATTTTGGACCACCGGAGGAATACCCCTACAAAATTAAGTAGAGGATTTAGGAACCCATCGATTAATGGGTTCCTTTGCAATGGCAACAATATCTTTTGGTACCCAAATTGAGTACTCTCTATAAGCATAGCCATTAGGAGGGCCAACATAGTTAGCATAAACATCACCATAATAATCAACAAATAATGCATAGTGATCGTTTGGCCCCGTGCGGTCACCACTAGTGGCTTTGCCCCTTGAGGCTTTGCCATTATTAGTGACCTTCTTGTTCCTATCTTGAGCGGGTTTCTCCTTGTTGTAGTTCTTCTTCTTGTGAGACTTGGGAACATATCCAAGTCCAAACTTTTGATTGTTTGACCTTTGCTTACTCAAGAGGTCATCCAATCCCATCTTGTTCTTGGCGGTGGTGAACTTTGCAAGTTCCTTTGTTAACCTAACATTTTCCTCAAGAATAGATGCATGCTCACAAGAGGATTCATTAGGATGATAGTCGAGACCATATTTAGTCACCAAGGATTCAAGATATGCATTGGTCTCAACATGCAAAGAGAGTTCCTCTTGTAAACGAACATGTTCCTCAACAAGCTTAGCATGCTCACTAGTAAAAGATGTAGGGGAACTAGCATGCTTTTCAACAACAATGGGATCCTTCATTGATTCAAGTGCTTTCATGTAGGTTTCTTGGAGTAGGTCATGATTCTCTCCAAGTTTCTTGAGCTCATCCTTTACAAGCTTGTTAGCTCTTTCAAGGTGGTCAAGATCCCTAGTGAGAGAAGCATGAGCAACTTCAAGTTCCTCCTTTGAGGTATGGAGCACTTGAGTCAAAGATTGAGCCCTATCAATAGTTTCTAGGTCCTTAACTTTATCAAGTTCATAAGTTTCAATTTGTTGCTTAAGGCCTTGAGATATGCACCTTTCGGTTTTTAGCTCTTGTCTTAGGAGATTGAATCTCCGTTCCTTTTCATCCAATTGATATTCTAATTCCTCAATGGACTCATCCTTTTCCTTGAGTGAGTCCATCAAGAAATCAAACTTGACAAGAGCTTCACCACGAAGGGTGCATCTAACATCATAGAGTTCCTTAAGCACAATTAATTCTTCTTGATTTTCGTTTTCATCATCAAGGACACTAGATAGGGAAGGTGGAGGTTCCATTACCTTGGTTTCCCTTGCCATAAGACAAGAGCCAACGATTGTAGAGGAGGAAGAGTCATCGGAGTCATCATCTTGAGTTATTCTTGCCATGAAGGAAGAACCAACATCATTCTCCGTGGAGTAGTCCTTGGAGTAGTCATATGTGAAGAGTGACCCGGGCTTGGAGAAAGCCAAGCCGGCCACCCCGGCCTCCTTCTCCTCATCTTCATCTTCATCATCGGACAAGTACTCGGCTCCAACAAAAGCTCTTCCCTTGTTCTTCTTGAATCGATCGTTGATTGGGTTTGGCTTCAATCTTGGCTTGACCCCTTTGATGAATCTTGGCTTGTCTACCCTTTTCTCATAAGGGCACTCATTTGCAAAGTGGCTATCTTCATCACAATTGTAGCAAGTTCTCTTCTTCTTCTTGTCATTGAGGAGCATTGGAAACTTTGCCTTGTATTTCTTGGCAAAGAAAGCAAAGTCGGTAGCCATGTCACTAGTTGAAGTCATCTCTTCTTCTTCTTCAATTTCATAGTCTTCTTTGCTCCCATGATCGGCCCTAGCTTTGAGAGCAAGGTTGTGTGACCCTTCATGGTTGTGCGAGGCTTCATCCACACGGTTCATTGCCATGAGCCTCTTTCCCGCTTTGGCCATGTTTTCATTGGCGGCCACATAGGAGACGAGATCATCGGAGTTGAGATCGGCACTCTTGGTCATGATTTGCAAGTTGAGTGCAAGGTTGGTGTCTTCTTGCTTGACGGCAATCATAGCAATGACCTTGGACTTTATGAATGCTTCATTCATCTCGAAGCCATCATTGTACTTCTCAACACCAAGTCCCTTGACCCTTACTCTAAGAGCACCAAGCCTAGCATAGGCATCGGATACGGATTCTCCATCTCGAATCATGAACTGGTGGGCCTCTTGCTTTGCGGTCTCATAAAGAGCTGATTGGATCAAATCGGTTCCCTCTTGGAGTACTATGATCCGATCCCACAACTCTTTAGCGGAGACAATGTCATCGACTTGATCAAGGAGCTTGCGGTTGATGCCACTTCTAATCTTGTCACGTGCGGAGGCATTGAGTTGACGGTTGTAGAACTCGGTGGAGGTCAACCGAGTAGGATCTTGTGGCTCCCGATGTCCATGAACAATGAGCTCCCATAGCTCCACACTGCAGCTGCGAATATGAGATTCCATAGCAGATTTCCAATGTGGAAAGTGAGTTCCATCAAAATGGGGAACGGTCCCACTATGGTTTATATGAGGCATGGGTGAAGTGTTTTTGGGATAGTCATGGTTAACTTCATGGAAATTCCCTAGAGAGGCCGAGGCCGTACTAGGAGGAGGTCCACTAGTTAATTTCTTAAGCATGGAAGACATTTCTGTCATTTGGTTTTGTAGCTCATCCTCCTTTTTCTTCTTCTCGGCATCATATGCCAAGAATCTAGATTTCATCTCTTTAACCGAAAGGTTAGAGTCGTCATCTAGACCCTCGAAGAGTTTATCCATCTCACTCTTAAGGCGGTGAAGCCCTTAATAAGAGTCCAGGCTCTGATACCAATTGAAAGTATAGAGATGGTAAACCTAGAGGGGGTGAATAGGTTTCTACAGATTTTAATTCTTTCTTTGCAATATTAGGCTTTGCGGAATATAAAGGTGAGCCTAATGCAAACTAGGTGAAGCAACCTATATGAGGATACAACTAACTCGAGCATGAAGGCTCTCACAGGCAGTTAAATCACAAGTAAGGAGTTCGGTTAGAGATAACCGATAGCACGCGGAGACGAGGATGTATTCCCGTGTTCCCTTGCTTTGCAACAAGGTACATCATGTTTGGAGGAGTGGAGGTCCCACGAAGGATTCCCCGCGCCACGAAGGCTCACCCTATTCTCCGGAGCCTATCCCACGAAGGAATAGCTCACTCACTTGTGGTAGACTTTGAGGTAGCCTCCAAACCTTCACAATCTTGCCCGGAGCGAATCCACAGCCCGGATGCTTCCGGACTCCTCTTGCCCACCTAGGATTTCCAAGGAACCCTAGGAAGCAAGCTTCTCAATGAATACAAGGGGGAATGAGATTTGGCTTGGTAGAACGGTAGATCGGGTCCTCCTCTAATGATTCCCCGGAGGGATTTGAGTTTGAGTGGAGGAGGAGGGAGATCTGAGGCTTTTGGTGTTTCTAGCAATGGAGTAGAGCTCAAGAACAGTTTGTAGTGTAGTGCCTAACTGTTCAGAGGTAGGAGAAGGCCTATTTATAGTGTTCTTCGAAATATGGCCGTTGGTCACTTGCCACATCAGCAGATTCCTCGAGGAATCCGGTCGACCGGATTTGGCGCCGGACAGGCCGGTCCACAGCCCGGTCAGACCGGGCCTGACCGGGCCGGCCGGTTTCCAACCGGAGCTGGGACCGGGTCTTGACCGGGCAGGCGTCTGATTCTGGATAGCGCCCGGATGGCACAGGCGCAAAGCGGTTGCAGACCAGACGCTGTCTGGTGCCCGGTCCGACGGGCCATGGACCGGAGCAGCGGTCCAAAACCGGGGCGACACGCTGACCGAGGGCTTGCCCTTCTTCTGGAACATGCCCGGATGGCACCGGTGCTGGGTCCGGTTGGTGACCGTTGTCCGGTGCCAGGGCCGGTCCGACCGGATCTGGGACCGCCAGAGCTCTGAAAAACTTGCTGATTTTTCGTCGAATTGGGGGTCTCCCGTTGCCTTCTTGTTCCATTGCTACACCATCATACCTCTTTGGCTAATACCTGAACGTCATCTTGTAGACATGTATTAGTCCAAATACTCTAGCACGGTGTCATAGATACCAAAATAATGGATAAGGGTAAAATACCCTTACAGCGTGAACCTGGGCGATTGGCCGTAGGTCGCCTCTTGGAACATGGCAGGCGATGACGGCGAGAAGCACGAAGGGGAGAAAGCCGACGGGGAACTGCTGGTACCTTGATCGGCCATGGCCGGGGAACATCGCGGCGCCGCCGCCGCGAGGATGGCCCATGCTCATGGCCATGGAGACCTTCCTCGCTTGTTCGTCCTCCGCCAACACCGCCCTCTTCGCGTTGAGTTTCTTCTCCCTCTCCGCCCTGGCACTTGTTTCGACCTGGCGCCGGAGCTCGTCCGCCGCCCACTATGCGTTGGACACACCCGGCGGCCGCTCCTTCTTCGGCCGCGACTTCCTCGGCTTCGGCGGCATGGTGGTGGACGAGAAAGGCGAGGAGAATGGAGAGGCGGAGGGAGAAGGAGGTGGACAAATTCGGCGGGAGAGAATGGGGATATGCAAGCTAATTGGAGGGAAATCGACAGGATTTGGCGGTCCAGTCGCCGACTACTAGGGTCCACACGCCTCTTTCGCGCCAAATTCTTTCGTCCGGAGTCCCTGAGTGCGCCTCGGGGGACCAGGGTTGGCGTGGGCTCGCCGGATGGATGAAGGGCCAAATCCGGACGAAATCGAGGAACCGAGGGCGCGACTGGACCGAATTACACCGTCCGGATGAGAAAATCGTCGCTCGGGGGCCTCGTCGGGGAGACGAGTGGGGATGCTCTTAAATCGATATGGTCACCGACCTTTCGAATATGCAACGTACGATAACAAAATACAGAGTATGACGAAGTGTTCATCTAGATCACCGACTCAACGTATATGGTCGTATTTGTTGACGTGGGAATGATTTATTTTCTTGATAAATAAAAAATGTGGCACCGTGTTGACTAGTTTCCTCCTGCTGCGTGTTTTTTTCTTGCAAAAACACCCCCTGACAATTGGGTCCCACTTGACAACATCACCCTACTCTCTTTCTCTTTCTTTCTTCCCCTTTCTCTGTCCCCGCGCGGCGCGGATTCTCTAACCTGCGTGAAGCAAGTCAGAGGCAGCCCAGCCACTGCTGGATGCCGTTCGTTTCCAATCCCATGGCCCTGCTTTCCCTCCACTCTCTCAACTCACACAAGCCAGCCCAAGCCAGCCCATGTAAGGCCTTGCTCGAAGCAGCAGAGTATTTTCGCGGGAATTGCAGCCACGCGAGTCAATTTTGGCGGGGAAACTGACGTGCGGCGTCTCTCCTGGCGCCGTCGCTCGCGTTGGCGATCGAGGGGATTTGCTGGCTTCTTTTCCCTTCCTTGCTATGATGGTTCTATCTGCAGGTAGCACATCTAGATCTCCCCTCTTTCACTTGTACTGGCTTCACAAATCGGGAAATTTACTTGTATTTGTTCATGATTTCTGCAGTTATTCGTTGAGTTCTTGCCTTCTAATTAAGATTTAATGGCAGAAACTAACAAGTAAGTTAGGTTTTCATTCGGAATATTTTTGTTTGTTTGCATCCAGATTTATATCACTAAGTATTTTTTGCATCAAGATCTGTAGCAATGAGTGTACATTTTTATTTGTTGTAGGGAGAATGCGATTCCTATTTGCTTGCCTAAAGTTGGTCAGAAATTCAGAAACTTGGAGGAAGCTTGGTCATTTTGGGTAAACTATGGAGGCCGTGCAGGTTTTGAGGTCAGAAAAAGGTCTAGTTGGACAAGTAAAATGGATGGAAAGGTAACTTCATGTCGATATGTGTGTGCAAAAGAGGGTCGTCGAGCACAAGATAAAAGGGACCATCTCACGAAGAACCCTCGGGCTGAAACAAGAACCGGTTGTGATGTTCATATGCGCCTTTCATTAGATCGAGTGGCAGGACATTATGAAGTGGTGGAGGTAATGCCACAAACCTTCCATTTGATGTCATCACAAAGAAAGATTTCAGAATTGCAAGCTTTTGAAATTGAGGCTGCCGATGACTCCGGAATTAGGCCAAAAAATGCACATGAGTTGGCTAGTCGCCAAGTTGGAGGACGGATGAATCTCAGCTACACTTGTCGTGATCAAAATTTACACACCGACCATTTTCGAAGCATTCCAAACTGAATATGAAAGGTCCATGGCTGTATGTACTAGAGCATTGGATGGAGATAATACCTATGCTGTTGCAATTATGAGGGCTGATGGTGACTTCGGTTCTGAAGAAGAGCGCATAGTTGTGGGTGATCCTTTGGAGCAAACAGCGTCTTGTAGTTGCTTTCAGTTTAAAAGGACCGGCGTCTTGTGTGGGCATGCTTTGAAAGTTCTTGACTTGATGAATGTCAAGTTATTGCCAAACCATTATCTTCTAAAGCGATGGACAAAGGAGGCAAAATATGGAACTATACAAGACACCAAAGGAAGGAACATCATTGAAAATCCACAATTGGATGCTCTGTTGCGCTACAAGTTTCTTTCTCACAAGTTCCATGATTTTGCATATAATGCCGCAAGTGATCCAGAATGTAGCTTATTGGTGGATAATGCATTGGACTGTGTTGCTAAGCAAGTAGCGGACAAAATGAGTGCATCTACAAGTATTTTGAGTGATTCATCCAATGTCCAACTTAATGTCCAGCAAGATGAGAGCTTTCTTAGTTCTGCAAGCCTAAAGAAAAAGGATGTCCAACCAAAAAGTTCAAAGAGACATAGAAGTTGGCTCGACAAGACACGCAAGTTCAAAAAGAAAGTGCCAAAAAAATCTAAAGTATGTTGTTGAAAACCCTTGCAAAATAGTGTTCTTTTCTACTAGTTCATGATCAATAATATGGTTGGTTGCTTGCAGCAACAAGATAATGGTGGAGGCGAAACTCAAGTATGTTGCTGAAAATCTTTGCAAAATAGTGTTCTTATTTATCATCTACATGATTAACAACATGACTGGTTGCTTTGTGTAGCAACAAGGGAATGGTGGTGGAGAAACTCAAGTACAAACCAAAAATGCTAGTGATGACAATAATGCATTCACTAGCTTCACAGAATTGCTAACGGTACTTTATATATTGCTCTATCAAGTTCTCTAAACTAGTTTTGTGTTTCCATATTTCAAATTTTACTCTATCTTTTGCAGGGTTCGATTGGAATTGATGATATGTGTGTTCAAGATCTTCTTTAGGTTCCTGTTTTAGGCGTGCAGGCACAAGATATTTTGGGATGAATGTGTTGAGCACTTACTGAAACTATGTGCAAAATGCTGAAAATGATGTCTTTTTGGTGTATATATAGCAGTTGTAGTAGTGGCTTTTGTTGGAGGTTATTTTGGTTAATTGGAGCATGATTTTCTAGATTTGAAATGCTTGAAATCTGTTTGAAAATAGAGTATTTGTATAGGACTTCTGAACTGAATCAGACAGGTGTATTTGTTCTCTGTTCTCTGTATGTTTTCAGATACTGTAGCGACTCTGCTGTCCGGATCGAGCTGGGCTACTAGTACTCCCCGAATGGGCCTTCGGTGGGCTGGCCTGGCTTGTGTGAGTTGAGAGAGGGGAGAGAAAGCAAGGCCATGGGATTGGAAACGAACGGCATCCAGCAGTGGCTGGGCTGCCTCTGACTTGCTTCACGCAGGTTAGAGAATCCGCGCCGGCGCGTCCCACCCGAATCCGCTGCTCGTCTCTCCAAGCCGCCGCCCGGCGGCCCCTGCCTCCACACTCCCACGATGGCGAGGACGCCGGGAGCACATCACGCGGGAACCAGATCCGCCGGCCGGACGAGCCGCGTGCACCGCTCCTTCTCCTGGTGAATCGCCACGGTCTTGCCGTGCGCGGTGGCCATGTCCAGATGTGGGCTCGTCTAGCATCAGCATGGCGGGGTCGTGCACGAGGTCGACGGCGATGGACACCAGCATCCTCTCGCCACCGGACACGCGGGCGACCCTCCAATATGCACATGCTCGCCTCCAGCCCCATATGGCCATATCCGACGCGATCTGGACGCTGCGCCGCCTGCTAGTACTCCACCTCTGCGGCAAAAAATCCTATGACCGGCTACCGCACTTGCAGGCACATAATTGACTAATTGAGTTGTTGTCAGCAACTAATTCTAAAAGTGCCTAGAGATGAACAATTAGCTGTGATTGTTTCTCTGTATGTTGGCGACGGGGACAGAGGCAGAGAAGCATCAGCAATTCGGCATGAGCTAGCAAAAAACCAGGAGCGGCAAGCAGCTGGACGAGGGATGTACGGCCTAGCCGCGGGAGGCCAGCCCGGCGTACGGCCGCGAAGGGAGGCCGCGGCGTCTGCGTGCGGCATGACCGTCGTGGACAACGCCTTTCTCCACCTCCCTCTCCTCGTCGGGTCCTTGTGTTGCCTGCCAAAACTCACCGGCGAGCAGTGGTTAAGCAACACGAAGAGCCGGGAGGCTCCCAAGGCCGCTTAGTGGACCCTGGCACCTCGCGTCGTCCCGCAAGTTCTTCGCACACGTCCTGGCGGTTGCAGGCGTGCCACCTGATCGAGACCCGATCAGGAAGGTGTTAGATTGCTTCGATTGTTCTGCATGGTAGACACGTAAACATTAAATACGAGCCCTATCGGCTCTCGGGTTGCCCTGTGGATCGGCTCAAAGAGCCGATCGCCCCATGGTTCACGTTGGATTTGCAATGGCATGGGGATCCTGCTTGATCAAAACAAAGCTAAACCAATCTACGACAGTTTAGGGTTTTCACCGCATAACCGGAACGTCCTACGCGTAGTTGGGCCTAGCAGATACGAAAGATGATGAAAACTATCCCTAGAAGAGGCCTAAAAACCAACATTACGTCAATTCCCGGAACATCCCTTATAGGAACGGTAAACAGCACCTATCGCACTACCGGATCGTCACCCACATAAGGCCTAATCATGCGGATATTAAACTAATCCTTGAAGAACAAGGAGCAACTATAACAGATCGGATCTACTAAGTAACGAACAAGCAAGATGCTGCCCTTACGCCCAGATAGGCGTAAGGGCAGCTAGGTGTCGAGGGACGGCATTGCTAAGCAGATATGCATAAGAAAAGCATCAATGCAAGCCCCAAAACACCTAAGATAAGTAGTGCTACTCGCCATCAACAACGCTTCAGCACGAGTAGCACAAGGTAGACGAATAAACGCGTCTGCCTAGATCGCAAGATGCGATCTAGGCAGCATGATGCTTACCGGAAGGAAACCCTCGAAGAAGGGGTGGCGATGCGCCTGGTTTGTGTTTGTTGTGAACGATGATTGTTGTTTATTTCATAAACCCTAGATACATATTTATAGTCCGGGGGACTTTCTAATTCAGGCGTGCACATAACCGTGCACGGGCCAAACTCTTTTAGTTCTAAACACGATCTAATAAAATACAGATACACGGGCAATTTAGCCCAAACTCTCGTGCAAAGCCGCTTCAGAGATCCTCCATGCGTATATTCTTCAAGCCCATCTCACTTACGGCCTATCTCCTGATTTGGCCAAAATCTGGCGATAACACATGCCCCCCTGGTTTTGGTAATGATAATTTCAAAACCACTCTGTTTTTCCTTCGAGGGGTCATGTCGTGGCAGAGCAGCACCGTCGCAGAGTCTTTCATCATGTCGCCTCGCTTCCTCAGCTTCTCCGCGTGCATTGACAGATTTGGTATCATGCCCTCGAAAACTGTTCAAGCATTGAATTTCCACTATACCCCCTCTATTTTAACCGCATTGCGCAGTTTACTTCTTCACCCTTTCGATCCATACTAGCCATCGAAAAACCCTCCTCTCCATGGCCTCATCCTCCTCCTCGGCTGCATCGGCTCTCTCCTTCCAATCTTCCCCTTCAGATGAGCTGATGCCAGAGCCCGGCCAATGAAGAGGCGATGACCTCTCTCCCGGAAGTTTCACCCCTTCCGACGAAGAAGAAGAAGAAGAGGAGGAAGATTACGTCTCCTCCAACGAGGAAGAGGAAGAAGACGATGCCTCCTCCGACGAGCCGCCAGCGAAGCGATTCCGTGGCTGGGCATGGTCGGATGACGACGAGGACGACGATGATGAAGAAGAAGACGCCCCATTGAGGGGTACAGCAGCAGCGACGAAGAGCCCGCCAGCAGCAGCACCGGCGGCGGCTACGGCGGCGATGACGAGGCCAGCGACGGCTTTTAGAGTAGGGACCGCTTAGCATAGGGCTAGTGATAGCAATCTGTCCTCCTTTGGCTCTCCTTCCTTTGAGAGATCGGCTCCCTCTTTGTAAGAAATCCCTTTCTAATGAAGAAAATATTCCCCAATTACTTTTGCTCTCTTATTAATTTTGCCGATTGTCCAATGAAGTCACTGTTCAAAGAGCCGATGGCAAGGCATCGGCCTGCACCACAAACGCGATCCAAGGCCAAACAGCAGCCTATTCACACCGTCAAACAGGGCCAACCCATTCAAATTCTCCGCAAATCCAACGAGATCAATCTGAACGCGATCTGTTAACCTGTTCAATTTTATTCCTCTAGAGTCGATAGCAATGTATCGGCTTTATTATTCTGAAGTCGATGTCCGTGCATCGGCTGTATTTGGGAATCGGCTGTGATGATTTCTCTTTTTTTTTATTTTCTGGCCGATATGAAATCGGCCTCCATACCTCACTTATTTTCTGGCCGATGTAAAATCGGCCTCTCTACCTCACTGCCCATCATCCCACATGCTTGGGAAATACTTCTTGAGATGCTGGCCATTGACGGCCACTGGGAACTTCACACCATCCAACTGCTCGAGCATGTATGCATTTCCCTTTAAAACTTGGACTACTTTGTACGGGCCATGCCAATTTGGAGACCATTTACCATACATTTTATCCTTTGTCCCCAACGGCAACACGGCTTCCCATACCAGATCACCAACTTGGAACTCTTTTGGCTTCACTTTCTTATTATATGCACGAGCCACCTTGGCTTTATTCTCCTTGATTTTCTCTAGTGACCAAAGTCTGAGTTCCGTTGCGTCCTCAATGCTGTCGCTCATCAGGGCCGCATATTCTTCAGCAGTTAAATCATTCTGAAACGTGATCCGTCTTGACCCCGCCTTAATTTCCCAAGGTAACATAGCTTCTTGTCCATAGACCAGCTGGTATGGCGAGGTTTTTATCGCTCCATGACATGACATGCGGTAAGCCCACAACGCTTCTGACAGCACCTCATGCCATCGTTTAGGGTGCTCGTCGATCTTCCTCTTAATCAGCTTGATCAAGCTCTTGTTGGACGCTTCAGCCTGCCCGTTTGCTTGAGCATAATATGGAGACGATCGGATTAACTTGATCCCCATGTCATCATAGAACTTTTTCATCTCCTTGAAACGAAGACCGAACCTCCATCGGTCGTAATAGTGGGGAATTCGAATCTATGAATGACATGTTCCAACACGAAACTGATAACATCTTTCGACGCTACTACTGCCTTCATAGGGACCGCCTCCACCCATTTAGTGAAGTAATCTGTAATGGCCAGAACCCATTAATGGCCTTTGCTTGTGCAGGATGAATTTTGCCGATCATATCCATACCCCAACCTCGGAATGGCCAAGGTTTGATGATAGGATTCATTGCTGATGCGGGTACCATCTGAATGCTCCCAAACTTCTGACATGCTTGACACCCTTTATAATACTGGAAACAATCTTCAAGCATGGTGGGCCAATAAAATCCTGAACGCCCGATCAGCCACTTCATCTTATGAGCCTACTGGTGAGTTCCACAAGCACCTTCATGCACCTCGTGCAAGAGCCGATTGGACTCGGCTGGTCCCAAACATTTGAGAAGCAACCTCTGTTGGACAAAGCGACGCCTAGGCACCGCTTAAGCACGCTTAGGCCCTAGGCGATGGACAAACGCCTCGCCTAGGGCATAAGCGGAAGTCTAGGCAGTGTAACCAAGAAATTATCTTCCACAATAAGAAATCATGTCATACTTCACGATCGAGCTAGATGAGCAATATTATAAAGGTAGTTATTACAAATTTACACATTTACATGCTATAAATTAATGTTTATTCACATATAATAACAAATATACACACTCAATGGTATAAACTATGCCCGCCTAGGCTGCGCCTAGGCCGCTTAAGCATCGCCTAGGCACTAGGCGAATGCCAACCGCCTCGCTTACGCCTAGCGCTTTTTCCAACCTTGGAAGCAACCCTTCCAATGTCCTGTAGAACATGTCATCGCCAATCAGTACGTACTTCATGGCCCTGTACCTTACCCGTTTAGGTGCCCCCCGAGCCGGATCTTTTAAGTAATTGAAGATATCGGCTCTCCAATCATCTGGTTCCATGAACTGCACCTGAAAATCGGCTCCATCGGCTACATCCTTGTACCCTGACGCCGTCTGTGCGAGGTCATTTGCTTCAGTATTTTGCGACCTTGGGATCCAATTGAAGCTTATATACCTGAATTGTGCCATCAACTCACGGCATTGTATCCATAATGGGAAGAGTGACTCGCTCTCGCACGTATATTCCTCTGTGTGTTGGGAGATCACCAATTTGGAGTCACCAAAAATCTCCACTGCTTCTGCCCCAACTTCCAAGAGCAACTTCATTCCCTTGCGGATCGCTTCATACTCAGAACATTGTTGGTGCAAGGGATAGACAACCTGATAGAGAAGGAATATGTTGCCCCCGAGGCGACACGAGTAGCACGCCGATGCCGCAACCATCTTCACAGACCGATCCATCGAAGAACATGGCCCAAGTACGCACAGAGAGTGCTGATACGTCCGTGTTTATCCTTTCAGCTATAAGATCGGCTAACGCTTGCCCCTTAACTGCTTTCGCAGGTTGGTACCGGATCTCAAATTCCGATAATGCAAACATCCATTTGCCAAGTCGGCCTTTTAATACAGGAGCCGACAACATATGCTTGATGATATCCGATTTGCATATGACGATGATTTGCTGACAGTGGATGTGCTGGATCTTGGTGCAGGTAAAAAATAGACAGAGGCACAACTTCTCAATTTCAGGGTACCTTGTTTCTGCATCCAACATCCTTCTGCTGAGGTAGAAAACCACTTTTTCCAGACCATCATAAACCTGTACCACCACTGATGCGATGGACGTGTCAGCCACCGACAAGTAAATGTAGAACGTCCTGTCTTGCTGCGGCGGAACTAACACAGGTGGCTTTGTTAGGTACTCCTTAATATCGTCAAATGCCTGTTGTTGCTCTGCCCCCCAGCGAAACTCCTCATCAGACTTGATCTTAACCAATCCCATGAACGGCTCAATTCGTCCTGACAAGTTGGAGATAAACCTTCTGACGAAATTGATTTTGCCGATGAGACATTGGAGCTCCTTCTTTGTGGTGGGTGGCTTCATCGTTCGCACTGCCTCTTGACTTTTCAGGCCGATCTCAATTCCACGTTCATGAACCAAGAAACCCAGGAACTGACCGGCCGTCACACCAAAGGCACACTTTTTCGGATTCATTCTTAGTCCGAACACTACAAGAAAAGTTCTGATACACAACGTCTCAAAATCGTCCGCTAAGGGGTATTTTTCGTCGCCTATGGGCCTAACCCGACGATATGGGTTCTGTTGTGGAAACTGCGTCGGCAAAGTCCTACGACGATTTTTTCGGTCCGTCGCGCTTGGGCGCCCTTCCGCCACGGAAAATCGGACCGTTGCCCAAGTGTTTCCGGGAGCCCGTTGATGCGACGTCATGGCGACACGTGGCAGACGCCGTTAACTGGCAGTTAACGACGTTAACCGGCTGAAACCCCGTGGTAGATGGTAGGCCCACACGAGGCTGCCACGTCTTAAGCGGGCCGGCCCATTAAGTTTGCGGGCCGGGCCAGCTGACTTAGTTTGACCGGTCAACTATATAGCTAGGCTGGTCCATTAGTTACGTGGGCCGGGCCTAACCTCTAAGGTTGACTGGTCAAAACTTTAATGGGCCGGCCCACTAAGCATGTGGGCCGGGCCGAATGCACTCGTTTGACCGGTCAACAGGCAAAAGGGCCGGCCCACAAGACATGTGGGACCCACTTTCTGTTATCGGCCGGCCCATTTACAAAGTGGGGTCCACATTAAAGCAACTGGCCGGCCCAAGAAGTTAGTGGGCCGCCCCAATTAGCATGTGGGTCCCACTTTCCTTATCGGGCCGGCCCATTTAGTACGTGGGGTCCACATTAGATCAAATGGTGGCCCAACAAGCGATGGCCGGGCCAAAAGCACCGGTGGGTCCCACTCCGTTAAAGGGCCAGCCCATTTAGTATGTGGGGTCCACCATATAGCAAGTGGCCGGCCCAACAAGATAGTGGGCGGGCCATAAACAGTGGGTCCCACTTTCCGGGTAAAGGGCTGGCCCATTTAGTATGTGGGTCCACCATATAGCGAGTGGGCGGCCCAACAAGATAGTGGGACGGGCCAAAAACTCGGTGGTCCCACTTTCTGCTAAAGGGCCGCCCATTTAGTATGTGGGGTCCACCATATAGCAAGTGGTGCCCAACACGCTAGTGGCGGGCCAAACACTGGTAGGTCCCACTTTCGTCTTAAAGGGCCGGCCCATTTAGTATGTGGGGTCCACTATATAGCAAGTGGGCCGGCCCAACAAGATAGTGGGCCGGGCCAAAACACTGGTGGGTCCCACTTTCCTTAAAGCGCCGGCCCATTTAGTATGTGGGTCCACCACAAAAGCAATTGGGCTGGCCAACTAGGTAGTGGGCCGCCCGTAGTGGGTGGGGTCCACCTTAAAGCAAGTGGGCCGCCCAATTAGAGTGTGGGGTCCACGAGAATCAAATGGGCCTGGTAATAAGTAAGTCACCTGTTTAGTTGCTGTTTATATGCGGCGTAAAAGGCGCTTTAGGATTTTGCGGGCCGGCACGTATGTGATTTCGCTTAATTGGGCCGTTTAAGGGATGGGAATTCGTGATTTAGATACTGAGAATATTTACGCAGCATTGATTTCTGTCGGATAGCCTCACTTACCACAAGCCCCAAAGAAAAAATGCGCGAAAGAACTATAAAAACTAACTAAATATTACATCAGCTGCAAGGCTTTGAAAAATATTACAGAACCCAGAGAAATTGAATGGTAATTAAACCTAGCAATACAATGAAGCGATCCAGCAATCTTTTAAGTTGTCCATGCAGCACCTATATCTGAAACAAAGACATTACAAGTTAAGACAGCAACTATGGAAACGCAAAGACACTGCAATATTGTTTGCCAAAGAATTTGGAACTCATCATTTCGTCGTTATAACAAGATCATTGTAATGCGCACAATAAGCAAACAAAGAGTGCATGCCGCATACCAACAGCCAATATAACAGAGCATGTTAGAATGAAACAACAGACTTACTACTGTCGAGTCCCATGCAAACCAACATGTTCAGGGAGTACAAAATTGGCATGAACAACATAGTAGCAGGCTATAAATTTTGTAACAACGACTGAGCAAGATGAAGTTATGATGGCTACATCTACAGAGCAGGGAATGTAAACCAAAAATAGAAGTTACGATGGCAAAAGCTAAAGAGGAGGGAATGTGAACCAACATGTGCCAAGTGCAATTACTTCATTTTGGCCGTGAACTAAATAATACTCCTGAACTTATAGTGAAGGGGATGCAAATCAAGATGTTTCGGGATATAAACTTGTAATGAGCAACACATAGAGGATAGTTAATGCTGGAGCTTAGGATGGACCAGATACAGAATATAGTGGGATCACCTGTGAACTTGTATAAGAGGGAATGCAAACCAATATGTTCAGCTTTCCATATGTGAGCGTCATGCCAAGTCAGAGAAACAAGTCAATAATGCAGCTTTTGAAGAACAAGATGGCACGCAAAATTATTATCTAGTAGTATGACAAGTTTATTTGTACTACAGGCTAGATAGCAGAGTGATAGCATGCCAAACTAAGTCCTTACTTTGTTAGCTTACAATGAACTAGATACAAAACAATGGCATCACCTGTAGTACAGGGAATGCAAGCCAACATGTTCATGGAGTAAAAAATTAGCACAAACAACATAGTAGCAGGCCATAATTTTTGTAACAACGACTGAGCAAGATAAAGTTATGATGGCTAGATCTACAGAGCAGGGAATGTAAACCAAATATAGAAGTTACGATGCCAAAAGCTATAGAGCAGGGAATGCGAACCAACATGTGCAATTACTTAAAATTGGCCATGAACTAAATAATAGCAGGATGTTACTATAATACCTATAATTTTTGTAACAACGACTGAGCAAGATAGAAGTTATGATGGCTACATCTACAGAGCAGGGAATGCAAACCAAAATGTTCAATCGCTTAAAGTTAGCAATGAAGTAGAAAATAGCAACGTGTTACGGTCATAGCTAGGAATGAACTAAAAGAGCTTCAGACAAACAAGCATCTGAACCCAGAACATGGCGCTAAAACAAGGGACTTACATTAGGAGAAGCACTCTGTGGGAGTCACAGCAGATCTTCCTGGGGTTGATAGATCCGGTGATGAAGTACGCTACATGTGCTACTTGGGGTTGGAGAGACGGCCATTACACTTCATGATTACTCATCTCATCTGCAAACGTGGCGCGTCGTTAGCACAGGTTCCCCAATTTAAACAAGAAGGCAAGCAATAGAAAAGCGACAGTAGAAGAGTTTAGATCATGCAAGGCGCCGGTGAATCAGATCCGGTTCATGCACAGCGGTGTCGGTGAGCTAGATCCGATGCGGTGGACGACGGATCCGACGAAGCGGCTCCGGTGGGGTGGACGATACCGCAGCTGAAGCGACTGCGGTAGACTGCTGGATGAGTATATGGTTTCGAGGTTCGGCGGGGATGATCCGTCCGGTTGATGACGGCGTCGATGAAGCGGCTCCGGCAGACAGCCGGATGACGAGGATCGCGAGGCCTCGGGTAGGTGGGGAAGTCCGGCGGGGATGTTCCGGTGCGGTGGTCGTGGAGGTGGGAGAGAGAGGGACTTGGGAAGTTTCGGTGGGGGGTCTCAGAGGAGAGAGTGAGGTGGTGATCGAAAAAAATGACGGGTAGACCCCCCACCAACCGACTTATGCATGGACATTGTTGTCATCTTTACGAGGGTAGAATGGGAAGTTAGAGGCGTGTGAAATATTTGTATTTTTCGGGCGGGAAGTTTTGCCGCTGGAATGAGATTTCGAATTTGGCTACAGTCCAAGTAATACAAAAATATGAGACCGTACTAGTACGGCCAAGTGTCACATCAAGTCATCATCACGTTGAAAATCGGTTACCACGATCATAATCATGATATATCTTGAAAATCAATTTTGAAAAGCCCTTCTGAAATATTTCGGGATTGGTACTAGGAGATTTTGCAGCTTGACTAAGAATTGATTTTGAATAAGGCTATGGTCTAAGTAATTTTTTTCTTCGAAAAGGGGATATGACCCCAGCCTCTGCATCGTGGTGATGCACACGGCCTTCATTAATAATCCAGTGGCAACAAAAGTATTTTTTTTTGCAAGGAGCAACAAAAGTATGTTGTACAGATGGTCCAAGTAATATACTCGTGATTGTAATATAAGGCCAGGGGTAGACCGGAACCATATCCTCTAACGTAGAGATGACAAGTCAGGTAAGCACAGTGCTTAAGTAGTGCAAAACGTAGAAGAAAAATCAGGAAAATGTAACAAATACTGTACGTATTTACTGTAGCAATCACTGTATATTTTTACTGTATAAAAAATCGTATAAATATTAAAAAAAGATAGTCATAATTTTGATTGTTACTAATTATCGTAAATGCATATGGCTTACATATATTATGGAAGTTAATTTAGATCAAATTAGACTTAATCATGTAGATGTGGAGAAGGAAAATTAGAGAGGTGTAGCTTACCCGACTTGTCTGTTGCACGTTAGAGGATCTACTTCCGGGGTAGACCATGCTACTTAGACTACTCATAGTGGGAGTAACTAAGGAGTATTAACATAGAGCTGGTTGTGGTAACTAGCTATGTTACCATAACACTTTTCAAGATAGAATGAGTCTACATACTAACTAAAACAATCATGCATGATAGTACTACATCTAAGTTACTATGCATTATGAAGGTAGTAACATAGAGTAGTGTCATATGCATGCGGAAATTCAATTTGGCTCCCGGGTGCATATGCTCCCTCTACCAAAAAAATCATATTTTAAAATGTCGAAAATATTAGCAAAAAAATTTACATGTACATATTCATAATATATGTTCGTTCGTCAAGTTTCACGAAAAACCAATATTTTTTGTGGTCTATGTAAAAAAGAGAAAACTTATCTTGTGAAAAGCATTATTTTTAGTACTGTATTTTATCTTTTTACACACGTCACATGACAAGTCGCAACTTTGTAAGGGCGTAGCACGAGAAGATGTACATGCGAATTTTTTGTTTCATTTTTTTTGAAATTCAAAATATGTGTAAGATGCATTTCAAAATGGAGGGAGCATATGCTCCTATGTTTCAAAACACCACTCCCGCATGCGCATGACACTACTATACGGTCACATCAAGTCATAATCACAACCAAAATCAGTTCCCATGTACTATCTCCTAAAAAAACTTAAATTTAAAAACGCGTAGCGAATATTTTGGATTTTATTGGCGGGAGATTGTAGCGCTTGACAGATATTTTCAATTTAGCTGGCGCTAAAAAAATACTGTACTAGAAAAATTGGTAGCTTACTGTAGTACTGCCTCCTTTCAGGGATACAAGGACAAGGACCCATCAACTAAAATAATGTATGAAAATGGTCACCAATGGGCCAACTAATAGTTATACTTTTCCCATGCAGCGCAATATAAAAAATACTACAAATCAGATTAAACCTTGATTAAATATTGGTGCATCCAATCCATTCAGTTTTCATTTAATCCACATCACCAAGGAAACAACCACCAGGTACATAACAAGTGCAGATAGAAGCACCAACAAAATAGTTCAGCATCACAAACCCTTTCACACAACCAAGGGACACCTTTGACTGTCAGTGTTCACTGTGGTATTCAGCATCTCCCACACTTTCTCAGGATGTTGCCCAGGTGGGCTTGACTTGCTTCTAATCCTGCAGTTATACGGTGGATGACTACTCTTTGTGCAGCCACTATTGCTCGTTCCTCTTTGAGTAGTTCCTCGAGAACATAAAAAGACAATGACTTGGACCTCAACCTGCGCTTGGGCTTTGACTTGGACTTGGACCTCGACAAATTAGTTGTGAACCCAGCATTACGCAGGAATGTGTTGTTGGCTATACCATGACATTGTAGTACCTTGGAAAATGAATTCAGACATTCTTCCTGGGTTTTTTCTATACCATCTTTCTTTGGTTTTGCCAGCTCCACTTTCATGTCAGACTGAGGAGTTTTCAGTTGTTACACATGTGTAAGAGAAGAGATTATAATGTGAAGACATGTGTATGAACTACCTCTAATAATCCTACAAACTGGCATGGCTGATTACCGCATATACATTTTAGTAAGAGCATGTTACATCATATTGACATGTCTTCTATTGCTAACACGTAATAGCAGGACTATAAAAATATGCATGGATCCATGTGTAGAATTCGTAATGTGCATGATATTGCTGAGAAGTATATAAGTGAATTGTACTAGCCCTTTCCACCAGTTCAGACATTTGGTTGTGTTGGCTAGTGCATGAAGCTTGACAAATATGACAAGATATTTCTGAATACAATTGAAAACCATAACTGACATTAGTAGAGAATACTTACAATAACACTCTGTGCAAAATGTCCAGTCAAACCATTTCTGCTCGTCTGGCACACCTTGAATTGCTCAAGTAGACTCATCTCTCTGTCTGTACTCTCACAGTATGCTTGCCTTGCCTTCTGATATTTTCGCAAGAGAAAATATAAATTAGTTTCACAACCACGTCACATGCCGACATGCGACAATTGAAAGTTTTCAAAAAAAATATAAATAAAACAGAGACATCAATTTACGATGTATATTGTGCATCTATAAATTCTAAATGATTTACTAATTTAAATATAGTTGTACAGATAACATTCCTTACCATACAGTAGAGGTGTCCAATCAAGCTACGAGATCCTGTACGCTGTTGTAAACGTACATTATTACGAGCACGCATGTTACTTCGAGCGATGAACTACAAATGAAGACTTGTGAGACACATGCTTAAAAAGGAATCAGTAATGTGATCTTGTCTCACTGTCTTCACAGAACATACCAAATTCTTTTGAGCAGACCAATACTCAACAAGATCACACCATTGATCATCAGTCATCTGTAGTATAGGAGAGGTTGTTGGAATATCGCTAGGAGTCCTCCCAGCAAAGTATCTCATCTTTAGCCTATGGCGCTCCTGGCGCAACGCTGAAGAGAATATGCTCCTGATAACAGTGATTACATTCTTCATGTCATCATCAAACTCAAGACATGTCTGTTTACAACAATGGGAACCGTTCATGTGTTAGATAGCTAGCCAACAGAAAGCTAGAGGGAATGTGAACGAGCAACATGGTATTGTTTACGAAAATGACTTACATGTAACATGTGCAGTAAACCTTCAAAATGGGAAGGGGTGTTTACGTGTTGTTTCCATGATGGAAAGATAGGAATTTGAGTCCTGACAAAAACGCCTGTGATCGATGCTATATTAGATGATTCTTGTGGATCCAGTGGCCTTCTGATACCTGCTATAACTGATGTGATGGGAAATCTTGTTCCCATTCGGGCAATCTTATTTTTAAGTGATTTCAAAGTCGTTGGCCCCCTTCGTTTTCTTGGTCGTGGTGGAACTGCAAATTTAAGCATTACATCAAGCTATCAAGGTATTTATGTAACGGAGCATGTAAGGGAACACGTACCTAATTCGGCCCCACCATCATCTTTAAGGAAGAAGTTGTCTCTGGCAGGACTAAATGTCAGCGGGCGATCGTGATTAGTTAGGTGTTGAGAACCTGCTGTTGAAACTGGGTCTGCTGTGAATTGTTCTTGGGTAACTGGATTGGCAACAGGTGGCTGGGGAACATGTGGTTTGGTATTTGCTCCGTCTACAGCTTTTAGACCAACCGATGTGGGGTTAGGTCGAAGCTTTTTATGTTGGTGTTTCGCATTACAATATTTTTTTGCCTGGTCATCATTTTCAACTAGATTAGAGTGACTCTGAGTCTGAGACCTTGTTTTTACTCTGTTCACTGCATTTGTTTGTGATCTGACATGACCAGCTTGAACCCTTTTTATTTTTAGGTGAGCTGTCAGATATTGATCTTCCTGTTGAACTATGTTCTTCACCTTGTTGGTATTTGAAACGTCCTTACGTGAAGTCCCTGATGCCTGCCAGAGATAAACGGTACTTCAATCAACAAAATCATATACATGCTTGATACGATTATGGAACATAAGAACAGCAAGCCAAGACATGATGAAACATATGTTATTATTATGTGTTAACTGAGCAGATGATAATGCTATAACTTGGGCTGGGTTGGACAGATACATCACAGTTATTGAAGATGCAACAATAATGCCAATGAAAAGAGCGAGCAATCACCTTGGGGGGTGGAGTAGGGTGCTTGACAAGGGCATCCTCTTTACTCAGGTCTCCCTCAGACTCTTGTTCAGTAGGATCAAGTTCTGAATAAGAAAATTGATTGTTATCGATGGAGACAGGAGAGGTGTTTGATTGTTCACTGGTGATGCCTATATTTTCTCTCCGGCCCTCTTTGTACTCTACTACAGTATCTTTAGCATGCATTAGAAAAAAATGCTAACGAGATTTATCATGGAACTTTGAGTAGAGCAGTAGAAGGGCAAATTAGTAGTAGCAAGTAGATGATAGCTCAAAAAGGAATAAAGCGTAGATCAAAAATAAATGATTTCCCTGTGCATGCCAATTGATGATTACAAGATTTATAAACATGCAGTTTAATAATGTCGACTAATCACTCTGCAGGCTTGACTTCTACTACAGTCATACCATAGGCATGTCACCGATGAACAGTGCCGTAACATGCACTTTCGGCCGTTGGATCGAAAATGAGTAGACAAGATCAAGCACTGTAGTGATGTACTGTAGATGACCCTGTAGCAGATGTATTGTATCGATGCACTGTAGATTTGTCCCTGTAGCGATGCACTGTGGATTGTCCCTGTAGCGTCTACTGTTCATGTTGATCTGGCCCTCCATTTTCAGTCCAACGATCAGAACATGGTCGCATGTCACAACACTGTTCTCAGGTGACATGCCTATTGCATGTCACCTGATCTCTGTCCAGTGTTTTAGTGGGGATTAGTGGGGATAATACTCTAGAGTATTGGGTGACAGCAGAATTCACCCAATACCCACAAAACCCCATCCCCAATCCACTAGGTAGGGGTAGAGTATTGGGGATTGAAAAAATACACTAAATTTTGCGGAAAAGTAGGGACAAGTGGGGATTAAACTCGCTCATACTCTAGCACCAAACATGCATTGGGGATAAGTGGGGATTTAAAGTTTGGAGCGGATTATCCCTGCTAATCCCAGTAAAACTCTAGTACCAAACAAGCCCTAAAACAGATCGCACGAAACTGATGTTCGGAAATGAAATGCATAACGGAAGCGGCTAAACACCAACCTTCGCATGGGGAGTGGACGGCTTTACGCTTTGGTTTCGCGCGGTGGACCGGTTGGGCGCGGGGTCTACCCATTTCACCGTGCGGTAGACCAGGGAGTCGGGAAGCAGATCCGACGCAGCGGCGGAGGTGGACGGCGTCCCTGAGCAGGATCCGGCGCGGTGGGCGTCGGCTACGGTGGAGCACAAATGGTGCGGTGTGCGCCTTCGTCGGGGAAGCGGCTCCGGCTTGCTTGACAACGTCTTCTCGGACACTACAGCGGCTGGTCAGGAGGCTGTGGTGGCGAGGTGGGACGGTGGTGCACTGCCGTCGTCGGGCGAGATGCTCCGATTCGGTGGGTGACGCGTGAGAGATGTGGGATTCGGCGCCTGTGCCGGTGGTATGTTTTAATGGCTGGGGTGAGATTGGCCTTGGCCCGAATAAGAGAAGAACCGCTGGGGACGTTTTTGATGAAAGGATAAGATGGGAAATTCGAACATTTGAAAATTGGAGGCGGCAACCCGAGCTATTTTCGCCGGTGTTTTGGCGCTTCGTTGAAATGGTTTGGTGGATGCGCGAAAAAAAATGGACGCGGTCCGACCCCATCAAGGTCTCATTTGTAAGCATGGGCGGTACGGCAGCCATCCTACCTTGATTTTTAGTGAATATCCATTCATATATATGTGTTTTTTTCTGAACATTTGAGTACTTAAAACGGACTTCATATGACAAAGTTGCGCCTATTTTAGTGAACACTGCGTGGAGCCGATTTCGAAAACAAAACATGGACTAGGTACCAAAAAACATATATAGACTCGTTCTCCGCATTAAAAAGATTGATGTATCATGGATCTTAGTATATGTAAAATAACCTTGAGCTATTCATTATCATACGCGTAGAATTGAAGACTTCAGATATTTCTTTATATTTGAAAGAAACGCCATGTTTCATCCGACAACATTTATCATCTCATTGAGTTGGCGCTGATTTTATATGTGGTGACGAAAACAACTGAGGCTCCTTTGATTTATAGGATTTAGATCCTACGGGAATTATTCTACACTATTGGTTATATTCATAGGGAACATATCCCATATGAATCTTGTACTACAAATCCTATATGAACAAAACATTAGGTCATCCCTCATGGAAAAATCCCTTTGGTACAATCAAAGAAACTCATATTCCCATAGGATTCAAATAGACAAGATGTACATACGTTTTTCCTATCCTATGACTTAAAGGACTCCTGAAATGGCTCGACAACAAAGATCATAAATTCCGAGTTGTGCATCGAGCAAAAGATATTGAAAAAATTCTTGATCGATCGAATTACAAAATGATTTTCAAAAGAACTAAAGTTTTGCCATTGATCACATAATTGGTATGTATATAGGTTCTACTTATAATAAAATATGTTTTGGTTTATTGGGATTGCGTTAGAATTACATGCATCACAATGTCTCGGGACTATTTCGGTATTTACCTCTTCTTTTAGAGTTCGCCCTATCTAAGATTATTTCCGACATTCGCCAATGTTTGCAAGGAATGGCATGCAGTCGATTCCCACCCTGTTTTGGAAAAAATGAAGAAAAAAAAGTGAACTTGTGGCTATAAAATGATAAGCTTGAATTTTGATATGTTTTAAAAAAAACTAGCTTCAAAATATGGCCTACCATTTTATATAAAAAACCATGGGTCTTAACGAAAATGCCCAAGGTAAAATGTGCATTACCATTTTGGGGAAAGGTGCAATAAGATTTCATTTTATTGTGGGAAACAAATTGTTGTTGTTTTTTTGCCTTTTCTGAATAGCTAAAAAGGTGTCATCTTTTTTCCATACATTCCATAATGTCATAGAACATAAGCATCCGGTGTCCAGATATAGCAACAATTCAGTATAAGACAATACTAACATAGTTTCCATAAAGTACTGCTAACACATAAGAAAACAAAAGATCTAGATGATGACCCAAGAAACAACATCCTTGTATATAATAACAATCTATTGACCATATGGCGGCTTTTGCATCACCCTATCAAAATCATCTGCCTTCAAGCACGAGAGCAGAATGTCGACACGTGCTTCAACATGTTCCAAGATCCTCTTGATGATCTCATGGATATCTGCATCAGCCGAATAGGAATCAAAGTTGTCAGCCACTAGCTTCTGATGAAAAAGAAACATCAGTGTTGAAGGCGTCGATCTTAGGAGTCCCCACATTTCATTACTTGCAAGACCAAGATGATCAAATTCCCTTTACTTCATAAGAATGTCTGGATCGCTGACACGATCGAAATCTTTGCTAGTACCCTCCTTTGGCCGAATTCAAATTTGCATCAGATCTTGGTGCCCATGCCTTTGGTACATGCGGGTAATTTTTTGCCAATATGTCGTGCATTGCACATAGCGTCCTACTGTACAGGGGTACTTCTACATATCTTCTTCCAAATATAATTTAATTTATTTCGGGTTGGATTCAATTTGTTTCAAAATTGTCTGATATACCATTTGTATTGGTAGGAGATGCAGCTTTGAATTTTAATCATTGTTTCTAGGTGCCACACTTGCAGGGTACAGTCAAGGATTTTATCCAATGTTTCATGTCTTGACAAATCCTTTTCGTAATGGAAGTTGAGACCCCCAGCCTCTGCATCAAAATGATGCACATGGAATTTTTTAGTATGGTATTCAACAAAATATGATAAGATGCAAAAATCAAACCTTGGACAAATATGACACATGCTCACTTGGGTAGAAAGCCAATCAAACTGATACAAATTACATTGCAGAGTCCTTGCATGTTAAACTATATATTGCCAAACACCACATATATTAAGGGATACATATTAATTTCGATACTACTACTTTTATGATAGAAGATTTGTAACTACAAACGTTGTGGGTTGTGGCTGCCCTCCTCAATCTACTCACTTGTCTCATCGGCAACCGTCTCCACCTCTCTACATGCACATATGGGTACAACTTCTTCACACCCGAAGAAGATTACTTGTTTCCTGTCATGCTCCGCCACTTGTAGTAGGTGTGCTCCTTTTTCAGAGATGAATTCTCTTTTAGGATGGAGATGTTCTCCTTTTTCAGAGATGAGTTCTCTTTTAGGATGGAGATGTTCTCCTTCGTTAGAGACCCGTTCTGATTTACCATGGAGAGGTTCTCCTTCGATAGAGATGAGTTCTCCTTTGATAGAGATGAGTGCTCATTCAAGAGTACGGCATACTCATTCCATAGCTTCATAGCACGGTTTACCAGATGTGCGTTCACATCTCGGAGCTTGGACGCATGGTCAATCAACTCGCGCGACTCATCCAGGAGCGACCGCCGGATTACTTGCAGAGACGCTTCATGTTGTCGTCCTTCATTAGATGGTAGATTCACAGAGCGACCCTGTGTGACACATGATATTATACTAATAAAGTGCAAGAGTGTAACTTCAATAGTAAAAATATAGTACTCCGAAAGTTTGCAGGACTTAAACTTCAATACTCATAGTAATATGTACAAGACTAACTTCAATAGTAATTGTAATATGTATAAATTTCAATTGCAATACTGTAGTAATATGAGTACTCCGGAGCTTGGAGTAATAAAGTTTCAAACTAAGAACGAAACATGAACTAATAAAGTTTGCCCTATGCATCAATCGATGGAGAGGCTGGATCTCAAGTTCGAAAGGGGGAAAAAGACTGCAGTGAAGTTTCAAGTTTGCATTGAAGTTCGAAAGTGGTAATGCAGCTAGTATTAGTGCAGTAGAAATCCCTTGTGCCTTGTTTGGTTGACGTGTTTTCACATGGTTCAGTGAGTAATATCTGGGTCTTTCTTAATAAGAACACATTTTATCTGTTTGGCAGAAGAGTATTGGACAGGATCAGAGTCGCGGGGATCCTCAGGAAACACTTCCGCGCACGTCGGGTGGACGTGGAACCGCAACACCTCTATGCTCTCGCGTTTCTGGTCGTTCCACATACGTGCTCCGATTGCTGCTTCTCCTTCCAGGCATCCACCCCGTTCTAGCATGGATCAGGCTGAGGGATTGATTCCAATGCAAAATTACAAGTCCTGAGGCCTGCTGGCATGGATTACGTGAATAGAAATTGGACGCTTCACTAATAAGGCCCGAGGAACCCCTCAAAAAAAAACTAATAATGCCCCAGGACAGGCTATCTCTCAGGTTGTCCTGATCTGCCGCAAATACTCACGCCAAAACATGGTGAATGAAGTATTTTGCATCAAATCCCCTCCGAATAATACTCAGTAGGGGGCTAACTAGTTTTAAACCAATGATTAAACTACATTAACCACTGACCTCGAAGCTCTCCTCCTTGGAGAGGACCGACTCCCCGGCGACGGCGAGGTTGTCTTGCAGCTGCAGCAGGACTGTCACGTCTGAGCCCACGGAGAGGTCGTTGATCCGCTGCCGCTTGGTGGGCACATCAGACTCAACGGCGAGGCCGCCATGCGCCTGCTGCAGCAGCTGTAGGGGGGCGTGCGAGTTGGCGGCGAGGTCCTGTAGTTGCTGCTGGGGGATTACGACGGTGGGCCGCACACCTAACAGGCCCCCTTGTCCACTCGTGGGATTCATCGCCGGAAGATGGGGGTGCAGGGAGGCGCTAATACAGAGGTTGTGGATGGTACAGCCGCCGACGAGCACTGTACAGGTTGGGGCTATAGGATTTTGAAGATGAATGGGGAGAGGCGGCAGGGGCCTATAAATCGAGAGGAGTGAGGTAGCGAGAAGTGAAGTGAATGGGGAGAGGCGGCAGGGGCCTATAAATCGAGAGGAGTGAGGTAGCGAGAAGTGAAGTGAATGGGGAGAGGCGGCAGGGGCCTATAAATCGAGAGGGCTATAGGTTGGGACATGATTTTTTCGCAATATTTAAATTTAGATTTAAGCCGCATGTCACCAGGTGACATGCGAAAGGTGCATGTCACCTGATCTCTATCCGTGAAGGACACAGGTCACTCGCAACACTGTCCATGGTGTACTGTAGGGACGCGAAACAGTATTGTTCACTGTTCGTAGTGTTTTTCATTTTTCTGATTTTTTTGAATTTTATGCCCATTTGAATCTTTTGGTCAAATCCTAGGTTTGACAAAGATTTAAACAAGTTTAAAATATGAAAATGAAAAGGTAAGCATGGATCCTTCTTAGTCACTCTAAAATGAAGCTTTTGGGATGTTCTTGAAATTTCCATGCTTGACTTCATAAGACAGAGTTTAGGGTTAGGGGTAGATATATACATGATTTGTTTGGTTTGAATATGTCTAGACCTTGTTTATCAACTTTAATTCTTACTATATGACATAAGAAAACTATTTGCTTTGGTTTTTCATTTTTCTGATTTTTTTAATTTTGATGCCCATTTGAATCTTGTCAAATCCTAGGTTTGACCAAGATAATTTAAACAAGTTTAAAACATGGAAATGAAAAGGGAAGCATGTATCCTTCTTAGTCACTCTAAAATGAAGTTTTTGGGAGGTTTTTGAAATTTCCATGTTGAAACCCAAAACCACTTCTCTTCATGCTTTACTTCATAAGACAGAGTTTAGGGGTTAGGGGGTAGATACATGGTTTGTCTAGTTTGAAACTTTGAATATGTCTAGACCTTGTTTATCAACTTGAATATGCTTACTATATGACATAAGAAGACTATGTACTTTGGTTTTTCATTTTTCTGATTTTTTTAATTTTCTGCGCATTTGAATCTTGGTAAAATCCTAAATTTGACCAAGATTTAGACAAGTTTAACACGTGAAAACGAATAAGTAAGCCTGGATCCTTCTTAGTCACTCTAAAATGAAGCTTTTGGGAGGTTCTTGAAATTTCCATGTTTGAAACCCAAAACCACTTCTCTTCATGATTGACTTCATAAGATCGACAGATTAGTTTAGGGTTAGGGGTAGATATATACATGATTTTTCTGGTTTGAATATGTCTAGACCTTGTTTATCAACTTGAATGCTTATTATATGACATAAGAAAACTATTTGCTTTTGTTTTTCATTTTTCTGATTTTTTTGAATTTTGATGCCCATTTGAATCTTGTCAAATCCTAGGTTTGACCAAGATAATTTAAACAAGTTTAAAACATGAATATGAAAAGGGAAGCATGTATACTTCTTAGTCACTCTAAAATGAAGTTTTTGGGAGGTTTTTGAAAATTCCATGTTTGAAACCCAAAGCCACTTCTCTTCATGCCTGACTTCATAAGATAGAGTTTAGGGGTCAGGGGGTGTAGATACATGTGGTTTGTCTAGTTTGAATATGTCCAGACCTTGTTTAACAAATTTAATGCTAACTATATGACATAAGAAGACTATGTGCTTTGGTTTTTCATTTTTCTGATTTTTTTGAATTTTATGCCCATAAATCTTGGTCAAATCCTAGGTAGAAAAATCGATATACGAATCTATAATTAAATAGGTTAAACTAGGGTTTTGCCTGTACTACAGATCAAGGTTCAAAAAATCCAACTACGGGGTTCGAACAACACGATTCTAATCCAAGAATTTTTTCGACCTCATCCAAATGGCCTCAAACTATAGGGTTAGGGGGTATAGATACATGATTTGTCTGGTTTGGATATATCTAGACCCTGTTTATCAACTTGAATGCTTACGATATGACATGAGAAGACTATGTGATTTGGTTTTTCATTTTTCTGATTTTTAGGAATATTGTGCCCACCCATTTGTATCTTCATGAAATCCTAGGTTTGACAAGATAATTTAAACAAGTTTAAAACATGAAAATGAAAAGGGAAGCCTGGTCCTTCTTAGTCACTCTAAAATGAAGCTTTTGGGAGGTTCTTGAAATTTCCATGTTTGAAACCCAAAACCACTTCTCTTCATGACTTCATAAGACAGAGTTTAGGGTTTTAGGGGTAGATATATACATGATTTGTCTGGTTTGAATATATATGTCTAGACCTGGTTTATCAACTTGAATGCTTACTATACATATGACATAAGAATGCTATGTGCTTTGGTTTTTCATTCTCTTTTGATTTTTTTCTAAATTTTTAGGCCCCCATTTGAATCTTGGTCAAATCTTTGGTTTGACAAGAATTTAAACAAGTTTAAAACATGAAAATGAAAAGGGAAGTCTGTATCCTTCTTAGTCACTCTAAAATGGAAGCTTTTGGGATGTTCTTGAAATTTCCATGTTTGAAACCGAAAATGACTTCCCTTCATGCTAGACTTCATAAGATCGACAGGGGGTAGATACATGATTTGTCTCGTTTGGATATATCTAGACCTTGTTTATCAACTTGAATGCTTACGATATGACATAAGAAGACAATGTGATTTGGTTTTTCATTTTTCTTATTTTTTTGAATATTGTGCCCACCCATTTGTATCTTCATGAAATCCTAGGTTTGACCAAGATAATTTAAACAAGTTTAAAACATGAAAATGAAAAGGGAAGCATGTAACCTTCTCAGTCACTCTAAAATGAAGTTTTTGAGAGGTTTTTGAAATTTCCATGTTTGAAACCCAAAGCCACTTCTCTTCATGCCTGACTTCATAAGATAGAGTTTAGGGGTCAGGGGGTGTAGATACATGTGGTTTGTCTAGTTTGAATATGTCCAGACCTTGTTTAACAACTTTAATGCTAACTATATGACATAAGAAGACAATGTGATTTGGTTTTTCATTTTTTGATTTTTTTGAATATTGTGCCCACCCATTTGTATCTTCATCAAATCCTAGGTTTGACCAGGATTTAAACAAGTTTAAAACATGAAATGAAAAGATAAGCCTGGATCCTTCTTAGTCACTCTAAAATGAAGCTTTGGGAGGTTCTTGAAATTTCCATGTTTGAAACCCAAAACCACTTCTCTTCATGATTGACTTCATAAGACGAGTTTAGGGTTAGGGGTAGATATATACATGATTTTTCTGGTTTGAATATATATGTCTAGACCTGGTTTATCAACTTGAATGCTTACTATACATATGACATAAGAATGCTATGTGCTTTGGTTTTTCATTCTCTTTTGATTTTTTTTCTAAATTTTTAGGCCCCCATTTGAATCTTGGTCAAATCTTTGGTTTGACAAGAATTTAAACAAGTTTAAAACATGAAAATGAAAAGGGAAGTCTGTATCCTTCTTAGTCACTCTAAAATGGAAGCTTTTGGGATGTTCTTGAAATTTCCATGTTTGAAACCGAAAATGACTTCCCTTCATGCTAGACTTCATAAGATCGACAGGGGGTAGATACATGATTTGTCTCGTTTGGATATATCTAGACCTTGTTTATCAACTTGAATGCTTACGATATGACATAAGAAGACAATGTGATTTGGTTTTTCATTTTTCTGATTTTTTTGAATATTGTGCCCACCCATTTGTATCTTCATCAAATCCTAGGTTTGACCAAGATAATTTAAACAAGTTTAAAACATGAAAATGAAAAGGGAAGCATGTAACCTTCTCAGTCACTCTAAAATGATGTTTTTGGGAGGTTTTTGAAATTTCCATGTTTGAAACCCAAAACCACTTCTCTTCATGCTTGACTTCGATCATAAGACAAAGTTTAGGGTTAGGGGTATAGATACATGATTTGTATGGTTTGAATATGTCCAGACCTTGTTTATCAACTTTAATGCGCTTACTATATATATGACATAAGAAGACTATGTACTTTGGTTTTTCATTTTTCTGATTTTTTTAATTTTCTGCGCATTTGAATCATATCTTGGTCAAATCCTAGGTTTGACCAAGATTTAGACAAGTTTAACACGTGAAAACGAATAAGTAAGCCTGGATCCTTCTTAGTCACTCTAAAATGAAGCTTTTGGGAGGTTCTTGAAATTTCCATGTTTGAAACCCAAAACCACTTCTCTTCATGATTGACTGAGTTCAATTTGGGTTTTAGGGGTAGATATATACATGATTTTTCTGGTTTGAATATATATGTCTAGACCTTGTTTATCAACATGAATGCTTACTATACATATGACATAAGAATGCTATGTGCTTTGGTTTTTCATTCTTTTGATTTTTTCTGAATTTTTAGGGCCATTTGAATCTTGGTCAAATCCTTGGTTTGACCAAGATTTAAACATGTTTAAAACATGAAAATTAAAAGGGAAGTCTATATCCTTCTTATTTAATCTAAAATGAAGCTTTTGGGATGTTCTTGAAATTTCCATGTTTGAAACCCAAAACGACTTCCCTCATGCTAGACTTCATAAGATCGACGGGGTAGATACATGATTTGTCGTTTGGATATATCTAGACCTTGTTTATCAACTTGAATGCTTACGATATGACATAAGAAGACAATGTGATTTGGTTTTTCATTTTTTGATTTTTTTGAATATTGTGCCCACCCATTTGTATCTTCATGAAATCCTAGGTTTGACCAAGATAATTAAAACAAGTTTAAAACATGAAAATGAAAAGGGGAGCATGTATCCTTCTTAGTCACTCTAAAATGAAGTTTTTGGGAGGTTTTTGAAATTTCCATGTTTGAAACCCAAAACCAATTCTCTTCATGCTTGACTTCATAAGACAAAGTTTAGGGTTAGGGGGTATAGATACATGATTTGTATGGTTTGAATATGTCCAAACCTTGTTTATCAACTTGAATATGCTTACTATATGACATAAGAAGAATAATGTCATGTAAATGAGTTAACTTGGATTTCCTACCCTTGAATCCATAGGAAACTTTGTTCTAATGCACTATAATAATCAACCGAGTTTTTACCAACAGGTCTGTCACTTACGTGTGGTGCCCACGCGTGAGGTCCCACACTTCAGTGAGCACAAGTCACGTGCAATAGGTACGCAAACTCCCAGCCATCTTCTTTGTCAGAGAAGACGCATCACGGCATCAGGATGCGTATTGGAAGTCTGTGGGTCCTTCTGGATCCTTCGGTTGTCCCTCTCACAAAAAAACAAATCTATCTCATTCTCGGCTCGCTCGACTCGCTCGCTCGCTCGCTCGCTCGCACCTCCTGCTCACTGACAAACCCTGCAAAAGTCAACATCATCCCGAAAAAGGGAGACACCATAATGCTCTCCCTTCTTCTCTCCTTCCGAGTGATCCCTCTTCCTCCGAGTTTCACTCGACGGGCAAACACACATGTGCTGCATAGTATAATAATAAAAAGGTAGAAAAATCAACCTACGAATCTATAATTAAATAGGTTAAACTAGGGTTTTGCCCAGTACTACAGATCAAGGTTCAAACCTTGTTTATCAACTTGAATATGCTTACTATATGACATAAGAAGACTATGTACTTTGGTTTTCATTTTTCTGATTTTTTTAATTTTCTGCGCATTTGAATCTTGGTCAAATCCTAGGTTTGACCAAGATTTAGACAAGTTTAACACGTGAAAACGAATAAGTAAGCCTGGATCCTTCTTAGTCACTCTAAAATGAAGCTTTTGGGATGTTCTTGAAATTTCCATGTTTGAAACCCAAAACGACCTCTCTTCATGCTAGACTTCATAAGATCGACGAGTTTAGGGTTAGGGGGTAGATACATGATTTGTATGGTTTGAATATGTCCAAACCTTGTTAATTTATCAACTTGAATGCTTACTATATGACATAAGAAGACTATATGCTTTTGTTTTTCATTTTTCTGATTTTTTTGAATTTTATGCCCATATATTTGAATCTTGGTCAAATCCTAGGTTTGACACAGATTAAACAAGTTTAAATTATGAAAATGAAAAGGTAAGCATGGATCTTATTAGTCACTCTAAAATAAATCTTTTGGGAGGTTCTTGAAATTTCCATGTTTGAAACCCAAAACCACTTCTCTTCATGATTGACTTCATAAGACAGAGTTTAGGGTTTTAGGGGTAGATATATACATGATTTTTCTGGTTTGAATATATATGTCTAGACCTGGTTTATCAACTTGAATGCTTACTATACATATGACATAAGAATGCTATGTGCTTTGGTTTTTCATTCTCTTTTGATTTTTTTTCTAAATTTTTAGGCCCATTTGAATCTTGGTCAAATCTTTGGTTTGACAAGGATTTAAACAAGTTTAAAACATGAAAATGAAAAGGGAAGTCTGTATCCTTCTTAGTCACTCTAAAATGGAAGCTTTTGGGATGTTCTTGAAATTTCCATGTTTGAAACCGAAAATGACTTCCCTTCATGCTAGACTTCATAAGATCGACAGGGGGATACATGATTTGGTTTGGATATATCTAGACCTTGTTTATCAACTTGAATGCTTACGATATGACATAAGAAGACAATGTGATTTGGTTTTTCATTTTTCTGATTTTTTGAATATTGTGCCCACCCATTTGTATCTTCATGAAATCCTAGGTTTGACCAAGATAATTTAAACAAGTTTAAAACATGAAAATGAAAAGGGAAGCATGTAACCTTCTCAGTCACTTTAAAATGAAGTTTTTGGGAGGTTTTTGAAATTTCCATGTTTGAAACCCAAAACCACTTCTCTTCATGCTTGACTTCATAAGACAAAGTTTAGGGTTAGGGGGTATAGATACATGATTTGTATGGTTTGAATATGATGTACTTTGGTTTTTCATTTTTCTGATTTTTTTAATTTTCTGCGCATTTGAATCATATCTTGGTCAAATCCTAGGTTTGACCAAGATTTAGACAAGTTTAACACGTGAAAACGAATAAGTAAGCCTGGATCCTTCTTAGTCGTCACTCTAAAATGAAGCTTTTGGGAGGTTCTTGAAATTTCCATGTTTGAAACCCAAAACCACTTCTCTTCATGATTGACTGAGTTCAATTTGGGTTTTAGGGGTAGATATATACATGATTTTTCTGGTTTGAATATATATGTCTAGACCTTGTTTATCAACATGAATGCTTACTATACATATGACATAAGAATGCTATGTGCTTTGGTTTTTCATTCTTTTGATTTTTTTCTGAATTTTTAGGGCCATTTGAATCTTGGTCAAATCCTTGGTTTGACCAAGATTTAAACATGTTTAAAACATGAAAATTAAAAGGGAAGTCTGTATCCTTCTTATTTACTCTAAAATGAAGCTTTTGGGATGTTCTTGAAATTTCCATGTTTGAAACCCAAAACGACTTCCCTTCATGCTAGACTTCATAAGATCGACAGGGGTAGATACATGATTTGTCTGGTTTGGATATATCTAGACCTTGTTTATCAACTTGAATGCTTACGATATGACATAAGAAGACAATGTGATTTGGTTTTTCATTTTTCTGATTTTTTTGAATATTGTGCCCACCCATTTGTATCTTCATGAAATCCTAGGTTTGACCAGGATTTAAACAAGTTTAAAACATGAAATGAAAAGATAAGCCTGGATCCTTCTTAGTCACTCTAAAATGAAGCTTTGGGAGGTTCTTGAAATTTCCATGTTTGAAACCCAAAACCACTTCTCTTCATGATTGACTTCATAAGACAAAGTTTAGGGTTAGGGGGTATAGATACATGATTTGTATGGTTTGAATATATATGTCTAGACCTGGTTTATCAACTTGAATGCTTACTATACATATGACATAAGAATGCTATGTGCTTTGGTTTTTCATTCTCTTTTGATTTTTTTCTAAATTTTTAGGCCCCCATTTGAATCTTGGTCAAATCTTTGGTTTGACAAGAATTTAAACAAGTTTAAAACATGAAAATGAAAAGGGAAGTCTGTATCCTTCTTAGTCACTCTAAAATGGAAGCTTTTGGGATGTTCTTGAAATTTCCATGTTTGAAACCGAAAATGACTTCCCTTCATGCTAGACTTCATAAGATCGACAGGGGGTAGATACATGATTTGTCTCGTTTGGATATATCTAGACCTTGTTTATCAACTTGAATGCTTACGATATGACATAAGAAGACAATGTGATTTGGTTTTTCATTTTTCTGATTTTTTTGAATATTGTGCCCACCCATTTGTATCTTCATGAAATCCTAGGTTTGACCAAGATAATTAAAACAAGTTTAAAACATGAAAATGAAAAGGGGAGCATGTATCCTTCTCAGTCACTCTAAAATGAAGTTTTTGGGAGGTTTTTGAAATTTCTATGTTTGAAACCCAAAACCACTTCTCTTCATGCTTGACTTCATAAGACAAAGTTTAGGGTTAGGGGTATAGATACATGATTTGTATGGTTTGAATATGTCCAAACCTTGTTTATCAACTTGAATATGCTTACTATATGACATAAGAAGAATAATGTCATGTAAATGAGTTAACTTGGATTTCCTACCCTTGAATCCATAGGAAACTTTGTTCTAATGCACTATAATAATCAACCGAGTTTTTACACCAACAGGTCTGTCACTTACGTGTGGTGCCCACGCGTGAGGTCCCACACTTCAGTGAGCACAAGTCACGTGCAATAGGTACGCAAACTCCCAGCCATCTTCTTTGTCAAGAGATCACGCATCAGGATGCGTATTGGAAGCTGTGGGTCCTTCTGGATCCTTCGGTTGTCCCTCTCACAAAAAAACAAATCTCTCTCATTCTCGGCCTCGCTCGACTCGCTCGCTCGCTCGCACCTCCTGCTCACTGACAAACCCTGCACAAAAGTCAACATCATCACCCGAAAAAGGGGAGACACCATAATGCTCTCCCTTCTTCTCTCCTTCCGAGTGATCCCTCTTCCTCCGAGTTTCACTCGACGGGCAAACACACATGTGCTGCATAGTATAATAATAAAAAGGTAGAAAAATCAACCTACAAATCTATAATTAAATAGGTTAAACTAGGGTTTTGCCCAGTACTACAGATCAAGGTTCAAACCTTGTTTATCAACTTGAATATGCTTACTATATGACATAAGAAGACTATGTACTTTGGTTTTCATTTTTCTGATTTTTTTAATTTTCTGCGCATTTGAATCTTGGTCAAATCCTAGGTTTGACCAAGATTTAGACAAGTTTAACACGTGAAAACGAATAAGTAAGCCTGGATCCTTCTTAGTCACTCTAAAATGAATCTTTTGGGATGTTCTTGAAATTTCCATGTTTGAAACCCAAAACGACCTCTCTTCATGCTAGACTTCATAAGATCGACCGAGTTTAGGGTTAGGGGTAGATACATGATTTGTATGGTTTGAATATGTCCAAACCTTGTTAATTTATAAACTTGAATGCTTACTATATGACATAAGAAGACTATATGCTTTTGTTTTTCATTTTTCTGATTTTTTTAAATTTTATGCCCATATATTTGAATCTTGGTCAAATCCTAGGTTTGACAAAGATTTAAACAAGTTTAAAACATGAAAATGAAAAGGTAAGCATGGATCCTTATTAGTCACTTTAAAATAAATCTTTTGGGGGGTTCTTGAAATTTCTAAAAATGATACTTTTCATAGCTATAGTGCATCACAAATTTATGATTTCATGCTTTGCTTTGCCAATTTCGATTTTTTCTAACCACCTTCTCTTTGATTTCAAATTTAGGTCAAACTATCGATGCCTACTATGTGTTCTACTTGAATTGGATGCAGCGTGCGCACATGTTTTGCCATTGTTTTGGGCTTCCACACATCTTTGGGGCATCCAAGTATTTAAGTTACCTTGTTTTTTTGAATTGTAATTCATACCCTTCCTCCCAATTTTTATGCCCATTTGAATCTTGGTCAAATCCTAAGTTTGACCAAGATTTGAACAAGTTTAAAACATGAAAATGAAAAGGTAAGCCTGAATCCTTCTTAGTCACTCTAAAATGAGAAGCTTTTGGGAGTTTTTTGAAATTTCCATGTTTGAAACCCAAAACCACTTCTCTTCATGCTTGACTTCATAAGACAGAGTTAATTTAGGGTTAGGGGGTAGATACATGATTTGTCTAGTTTGTTGTTTAGACCTTGTTTATCATCTTGAATGCTTACTATATGACATAATAATACTATGTGCTTTGGTTTTCATTTTTTTGATTTTTTCTGAATTTTTATGCCCATTTGATCTTGGTCAAATCCTAGGCTTAACCAATATTTAAACAAGTTTAAAACATGAAAATGAAAAGGTAAGCCTGTATCCTTCTTAATTAGTCACTCCAAAATGAAGCTTTTGGGAAGGTTTTTGAAATTTCCATGTTTGAAATCCAAAACGACTTCTCTTCGTGCTTGACTTCATAATTAAGACAAAGTTTAGGGCTAGGGGTAGAAACATGATTTTTCTGGTTTGAATATGTCTAGACCTTGTTTATCAACTTGAGTGCTTACTATATGACATAAGAAGGCTATATGCTTTGGTTTTTCATTTTTTTTGAAATTTTATGCCCATTTTTGAATCTTGATCAAATCCTAGGTACGGTTTGACCAAGATTTGAACAATTTTAAAACATGAAAATAAAAGGTAAGCCCGACCTGGATCCTTTAGTCACTCTAAAATGAAGCTTTTGGGGGGTTCTTGAAATTTCCAAGTTTGAAACCCAAAACCACTTCTCTTCATGCTTGACTACATAAGACATACAAAGTTTAGGGTTAGGGGTAGATACATGATTTTTCTTGTTTGAATATATCTAGACCTTGTTTATATCAACTTTAATGCTAACTATATGACATAAGAAAACTATGTGCTTTGGTTTTTAATTTTTCTGATTTTTTATTTTGATGCACATTTGAATCTTTGTCAAATCCTAGGTTTGACCAAGATTTAAACAAGTATAAAACATGAAAATGAAAAGGGGAAGCCTGTATCCTTCTTAGTCACTCTAAAATGAAGCTTTTGGGAGGTTTTTGAAATTTCCATGTTTGAAACCCAAAACCACTTCTCTTCATGTTGTTGACTTCATAAGATAGAGTTTAGGGGTTAGGGGTATAGATACATGATTTTTCTTGTTTGAATATGTGTCTATACCTTGTTTATCAACTTTAATGCTTACTATATGACATAAGAACACTATGTGCTTTAATTTGGTTTTTAATTTTTATATTTTTTTTGAATTTTGATGCACATTTTGAATCTTGGTCAAATCCTAGGTTTGACCGAGATTTGAACAAGTTTAAAACAAGAAAATAAAAGGTAAGCCCGCCAGACTGGATCCTTCTTAGTCACTCTATAATGAAGCTTTTAGGGGGGTTGTTGAAAATGTAAGCATGTATCCTTCTTAGTACGTCACACCACAATGAAGCTTTTGGGAGGGTTTTTTAAATGTCCATGTTTGAAACCCAAAACGACTTCTCTTCGTGCTTGACTTCATAATTAAGACAAAGTTTAGGGTTAGGGGTAGATACATGATTTTTCTGGTTTGAATATGTCTAGACTTTGTTTATCAACTTGAGTGCTTACTATATGGCATATATAAGAAGCTAGGCTATGTGCTTTGGTTTTTCATTTTTTTTGAATTTTTATGCCCATTTGAATCTTGGGCAAATCCTAGGTTTGACAAAGATTTAAACAAGTTTAAAACATGAAAATGAAAAGGTAAGCATGGATCCTTATTAGTCACTCTAAAATAAATCTTTTGGGAGGTTCTTGAAATTTCCATGTTTGAAACCCAAAACCACTTCTCTTCATGATTGACTTCATAAGACAGAGTTTAGGGTTTTAGGGGTAGATATATACATGATTTTTCTGGTTTGAATATATATGTCTAGACCTGGTTTATCAACTTGAATGCTTACTATACATATGACATAAGAATGCTATGTGCTTTGGTTTTTCATTCTCTTTTGATTTTTTTTTTTTTTTTTTAGGCCCCCATTTGAATCTTGGTCAAATCTTTGGTTTGACAAGGATTTAAACAAGTTTAAAACATGAAAATGAAAAGGGAAGTCTATATCCTTCTTAGTCACTCTAAAATGGAAGCTTTTGGGATGTTCTTGAAATTTCCATGTTTGAAACCGAAAATGACTTCCCTTCATGCTAGACTTCATAAGATCGACAGGGGGTAGATACATGATTTGTCTCGTTTGGATATATCTAGACCTTGTTTATCAACTTGAATGCTTACGATATGACATAAGAAGACAATGTGATTTGGTTTTTCATTTTTCTGATTTTTTTGAATATTGTGCCCACCCATTTGTATCTTCATGAAATCCTAGGTTTGACCAAGATAATTTAAACAAGTTTAAAACATGAAAATGAAAAGGGAAGCATGTAACCTTCTCAGTCACTTTAAAATGAAGTTTTTGGGAGGTTTTTGAAATTTCCATGTTTGAAACCCAAAACCACTTCTCTTCATGCTTGACTTCATAAGACAAAGTTTAGGGTTAGGGGGTATAGATACATGATTTGTATGGTTTGAATATGATGTACTTTGGTTTTTCATTTTTCTGATTTTTTTAATTTTCTGCGCATTTGAATCATATCTTGGTCAAATCCTAGGTTTGACCAAGATTTAGACAAGTTTAACACGTGAAAACGAATAAGTAAGCCTGGATCCTTCTTAGTCACTCTAAAATGAAGCTTTTGGGAGGTTCTTGAAATTTCCATGTTTGAAACCCAAAACCACTTCTCTTCATGATTGACTGAGTTTTGGGTTAGGGGTAGATATATACATGATTTTTCTGGTTTGAATATATATGTCTATACCTTGTTTATCAACATGAATGCTTACTATACATATGACATAAGAATGCTATGTGCTTTGGTTTTTCATTCTTTTGATTTTTTTCTGAATTTTTAGGGCCATTTGAATCTTGGTCAAATCCTTGGTTTGACCAAGATTTAAACATGTTTAAAACATGAAAATTAAAAGGGAAGTCTATATCCTTCTTATTTACTCTAAAATGAAGCTTTTGGGATGTTCTTGAAATTTCCATGTTTGAAACCCAAAACGACTTCCCTTCATGCTAGACTTCATAAGATCGAGGGGGTAGATACATGATTTTCTGGTTTGGATATATCTAGACCTTGTTTATCAACTTGAATGCTTACGATATGACATAAGAAGACAATGTGATTTGGTTTTTCATTTTTCTAATTTTTTTGAATATTGTGCCCACCCATTTGTATCTTCATGAAATCCTAGGTTTGACCAGGATTTAAACAAGTTTAAAACATGAAATGAAAAGATAAGCCTGGATCCTTCTTAGTCACTCTAAAATGAAGCTTTTGAGAGGTTCTTGAAATTTCCATGTTTGAAACCCAAAACCACTTCTCTTCATGATTGACTTCATAAGACAGAGTTTAGGGTTTTAGGGGTAGATATATACATGATTTTTCTGGTTTGAATATATATGTCTAGACCTGGTTTATCAACTTGAATGCTTACTATACATATGACATAAGAATGCTATGTGCTTTGGTTTTTCATTCTCTTTTGATTTTTTCTAAATTTTTAGGCCCCCATTTGAATCTTGGTCAAATCTTTGGTTTGACAAGAATTTAAACAAGTTTAAAACATGAAAATGAAAAGGGAAGTGTATCCTTCTTAGTCACTCTAAAATGGAAGCTTTTGGGATGTTCTTGAAATTTCCATGTTTGAAACCGAAAATGACTTCCCTTCATGCTAGACTTCATAAGATCGACAGGGGGTAGATACATGATTTGTCTCGTTTGGATATATCTAGACCTTGTTTATCAACTTGAATGCTTACGATATGACATAAGAAGACAATGTGATTTGGTTTTTCATTTTTCTGATTTTTTTGAATATTGTGCCCACCCATTTGTATCTTCATGAAATCCTAGGTTTGACCAGGATAATTTAAACAAGTTTAAAACATGAAAATGAAAAGGGAAGCATGTAACCTTCTCAGTCACTTTAAAATGAAGTTTTTGGGAGGTTTTGAAATTTGCATGTTTGAAACCCAAAACCACTTCTCTTCATGCTTGACTTCATAAGACAAAGTTTAGGGTTAGGGGTATAGATACATGATTTGTATGGTTTGAATATGATGTACTTTGGTTTTTCATTTTTTCTGATTTTTTTAATTTTCTGCGCATTTGAATCATATCTTGGTCAAATCCTAGGTTTGACCAAGATTTAGACAAGTTTAACACGTGAAAACGAATAAGTAAGCCTGGATCCTTCTTAGTCACTCTAGAATGAAGCTTTTGGGAGGTTCTTGAAATTTCCATGTTTGAAACCCAAAACCACTTCTCTTCATGATTGACTGAGTTTAATTTGGGTTTTAGGGGTAGATATATACATGATTTTTCTGGTTTGAATATATATGTCTAGACCTTGTTTATCAACATGAATGCTTACTATACATATGACATAAGAATGCTATGTGCTTTGGTTTTTCATTCTTTTGATTTTTTCTGAATTTTTAGGGCCATTTGAATCTTGGTCAAATCCTTGGTTTGACCAAGATTTAAACAAGTTTAAAACATGAAAATGAAAAGGGAAGTCTGTATCCTTCTTATTTACTCTAAAATGAAGCTTTTGGGATGTTCTTGAAATTTCCATGTTTGAAACCCAAAACGACTTCCCTTCATGCTAGACTTCATAAGATCGACAGGGGGTAGATACATGATTTGTCTGGTTTGGATATATTTAGACCTTGTTTATCAACTTGAATGCTTACGATATGACATAAGAAGACTATGTGATTTGGTTTTCCATTTTTCTGATTTTTTTGAATTTTGTGCCCACCCATTTGTATCTTCGTCAAATCCTAGGTTTGACCAAGATAATTAAAACAAGTTTAAAACATGAAAATGAAAAGGGAAGCATGTATCCTTCTTAGGCACTATAAAATGAAGCTTTTGGGAGGTTTTTGAAATTTCCATGTTTGAAACCCAAAACCACATCTCTTCACATGCTTGACTTCATAAGACAGAGTTTAGGGGTTAGGGGTATAGATACATGATTTGTCTGGTTTGAATATGTCTAGACATTGTTTATCAACTTGAATATGCTTACTATATGACATAAGAAGAATAATGTCATGTAAATGAGTTAACTTGGATTTCCTACCCTTGAATCCATAGGAAACTTTGTTCTAATGCACTATAATAATCAACCGAGTTTTTACACCAACAGTCTGTCACTTACGTGTGGTGCCCACGCGTGAGGTCCCACACTTCAGTGAGCACAAGTCACGTGCAATAGGTACGCAAACTCCCAGCCATCTTCTTTGTCAAGAGAAGACGCATCATCAGGATGCGTATTGGAAGCGTGGGTCCTTCTGGATCCTTCGGTTGTCCCTCTCACAAAAAAACAAATCTCTCTCATTCTCGGCCTCGCTCGACTCGCTCGCTCGCTCGCACCTCCTGCTCACGACAAACCCCCACAAAAGTCAACATCATCAACCGAAAAAGGAGACACCATAATGCTCTCCCTTCTTCTCTCCTTCCGAGTGATCCCTCTTCCTCCGAGTTTCACTCGACGGGCAAACACACATGTGCTGCATAGTAATAATAAAAAGGTAGAAAAATCAACCTACGAATCTATAATTAAATAGGTTAAACTAGGGTTTTGCCCAGTACTACAGATCAAGGTTCAAACCTTGTTTATCAACTTGAATATGCTTACTATATGACATATATAAGAAGACTATGTACTTTGGTTTTCATTTTTCTGATTTTTTTAATTTTCTGCATTTGAATCTTGGTCAAATCCTAGGTTTGACCAAGATTTAGACAAGTTTAACACGTGAAAACGAATAAGTAAGCCTGGATCCTTCTTAGTCACTCTAAAATGAAGCTTTTGGGATGTTCTTGAAATTTCCATGTTTGAAACCCAAAACGACCTCTCTTCATGCTAGACTTCATAAGATCGACGAGTTTAGGGTTAGGGGTAGATACATGATTTGTATGGTTTGAATATGTCCAAACCTTGTTAATTTATCAACTTGAATGCTTACTATATGACATAAGAAGACTATATGCTTTTGTTTTTCATTTTTCTGATTTTTTTTAATTTTATGCCCATATATTTGAATCTTGGTCAAATCCTAGGTTTGACAAAGATTTAAACAAGTTTAAATTATGAAAATGAAAAGGTAAGCATGGATCCTTATTAGTCACTCTAAAATAAATCTTTTGGGAGGTTCTTGAAATTTCCATGTTTGAAACCCAAAACCACTTCTCTTCATGATTGACTTCATAAGACAGAGTTTAGGGGTTTAGGGGTAGATATATACATGATTTTTCTGGTTTGAATATGTCTAGACCTTGTTTATCAACTTGAATGCTTACTATACATATGACATAAGAATGCTATGTGCTTTGTTTTTTCATTCTCTTTTGATTTTTTTCTAAATTTTTAGGCCCATTTGAATCTTGGTCAAATCCTTGGTTTGACCAAGATTTAAACAAGTTTAAAACATGAAAATAAAAAAGGAAGTCTGTATCCTTCTTAGTCACTCTAAAATGGAAGCTTTTGGGATGTTCTTGAAATTTCCATGTTTGAAACCGAAAACGACTTCCCTTCATGCTAGACTTCATAAGATCGACAGGGGGTAGATACATGATTTGTCTGGTTTGGATATATCTATACCTTGTTTATCAACTTGAATGCTTACGATATGTCATAAGAAGACAATGTGATTTGGTTTTTCATTTTTCTGATTTTTTTGAATATTGTGCCCACCCATTTGTATCTTCATCAAATCCTAGGTTTTACCAGGATTTAAACAAGTTTAAAACATGAAATGAAAAGATAAGCCTGGATCCTTCTTAGTCACTCTAAAATGAAGCTTTCGATCGGGAGGTTCTTGAAATTTCCATGTTTGAAACCCAAAACCACTTCTCTTCATGATTGACTTCATAAGACAGAGTTTAGGGTTTTAGGGGTAGATATATACATGATTTTTCTGGTTTGAATATATATGTCTAGACCTTGTTTATCAACTTGAATGCTTACTATATATATGGCATAAGAATGCTATATATGTGCTTTGGTTTTTCATTCTTTTGATTTTTTCTGAATTTTTAGGCCCATTTGAATCTTGGTCAAATCCTAGGTTTGACCATGATTTAAACAATTTTAAAACATGAAAATGAAAAGGTAAGCATGGATCCTTCTTAGTCACTCTAAAATGAAGCTTTTGGGATGTTCTTGAAATTTCCATGTTTGAAACCCAAAACGACTTCGATCTCTTTATGCTAGATTTCATAAGACTGAGTTTTAGGGGTTAGGGGGTAGATACATGATTTGTCTAGTTTGAATATGTTCATAGTACTCCCTCTATAGGAACTTGGAGAAAGCAACTGTTGTGCCACACAATTTTGTTGTTTTCCTATTTTTCTTTCATGAAGCTTTACGATGTGGTTCGTGTGTGGGGATCAAGCTCGTAATCTCGTCTCAATTACACAACCAACTACTCTGCTCATCCTTGCATGTAATTAACCAATATAGGAATTTGATTCCACGGAACTTTTTCAGTACATAAGTCTCCTCCTTAACTCCTCTAGTCTCTACCAAGCCGGCCGCCTCGCTACTTCCCTAGCTTCCTCCCTACAGCACACCTCGCCCCCGTACGCGAGCTAGGTCCAGCCGGAGATGGGGCACAGCCGCCCCCGCTGGAAGAATGCTCAGAGGAAGTCCGGGCAGGAGGACAAGGGTGACGCCATCCCGGATGAACTTCTCGGGCTGGTGTTCCTGCGCCTCACCTCGCCTCTGGATCTCGTCCGCGCCGCGTTCGCCTGCAGGAGCTGGCGCAAGGTCATCGCGGCGGAGGACTTCCGTGTCCTCTCCGCTCGCCACGGCGCGCCATCCTCCATAGTCGCCGGCCACTACCACATCAGCTTCTCCCATTGTCACTATCGGCCGTCTGGCTTGCTGCCCCACTTCGTTCCCTCTTCCTCGTCATGTTGGGCCGGGGTCGCCGCAAATAATCTCGCGCTCGACTTCCTCCCACGGGCGCCAAACGGCGACCTCAGTTTGGAGCTCGCCGACTCTCGGGGCGGCCTCCTACTCCTTGCGGACTTCGACCACACCGAACACGGAAAGCCTTTCGAGCAGCCTTCACGTCTCGTCGTCTGCGATCCCCTGGCAGGTCAGTACGTGACGGTCCCTCCACCCCCTGCTGTTTCGCACACAACATTCGTAAGCTTGTTCCTGGGCGCCGCCCTCCATGGCGAGGACGCTGCGGCGCGCATCAGTCTGTCAAATTACAGGGTGACGTGCCTGATCTATCATGACGGCATCTGCAAGACCTGCGTGTTCTCGCCTGGCCCTGGTGGCCACGCTTGGACCTCCTCCGGCGCCATCGTGCCTCTCCACGCCACGCACACAGGCCTGTCGGATATCCTCTTTGTGGGGTGCAACGCCCGTTTCTTCCAGTGGTACGTGTTCGGTGGGCTCGGAAACTTCATTCTTGCTCTCGACAGAGAATCCGGCGAGCTCTCACGCTTCGAGAGAGCTCGAGACGAGGACTGGCTTCACACCGTGCCGATTGAGATGCTGGGCGGGCCCTCGCGCGTGCTGAATTGGTACGTGCTAGAGCTTCCGTGGCCACCTACTGATGTCTACGGGAGCTTCTATTCTTGTAGACAGTGTTGGGCCTCCAAGAGCAGAGGTTTGTAGAACAGCAGCAAGTTTCCCTTAAGTGGATCACCCAAGGTTTATCGATCTCAGGGAGGAAGAGGTCAAAGATATCCCTCTCATGCAACCCTGCAACCACAAAGCAAGAAGTCTCTTGTGTCCCCAACACACCTAATAGGTGCACTAGTTCGGCGAAGAGATAGTGAAATACAGGTGGTATGAATGAATATGAGCAGTAGTAACGGCGTGTAGTAGTAACGCAGTAAAACAGTAAACAAGCAGCGATAGCAGTATTTAGGAACAAGGCCTAGGGATTAGACTTTCACTAGTGGACACTCTCAACATTGATCACATAACGGAATAGATAAATGCATACTCTACACTCTTTTGTTGGATGATGAACACATTGCGTAGGATTACACGAACCCTCAATGCCGGAGTTAACAAGCTCCACAATTCAATGTTCATATTTAAATAACCTTAGAGTGCAAGAAAGATCAATACGACTAAACCAAGTACTAACACAGCATGCACACTGTCACCTTCACACTATGTAGGAGGAATAGATCACATCAATACTATCATAGCAATAGTTAACTTCACAATCTACAAGAGATCATGATCATAGCATACGCCAAGTACTAACACGGATGCACACACTGTCACCATTACACCGTGTAGGAGGAATAAAACTACTTTAATAACATTGCTAGAGTAGCACATAGATAAATTGTGATACAAAACACATTGCAATCATAAAGAGATATAAATAAGCACTTCACTACGCCATTCATAACAGTGAGTAAGTATTCTGTGAAATATAGCCTAAGAGACCCACACGGTGCACACACTGTCACCTTTACACACGTGGGACAAGGAGTCTCCGGAGATCACATAAGTAAAACTCACTTGACTAGCATAGTGACATCTAGATTACAAGCATCATCATATGAATCTCAATCATGTAAGGCAGCTCATGAGATTATTGTATTGAAGTACATAGGAGAGAGATGAACCACATAGCTACCAGCCCCGAGCCTCGATGGAGAACTACTCCCTCCTCATGGGAGCAGCAGCGGTGATGAAGATGGCGGTGGAGATGGCAGCGGTGTCGATGGAGAAGCCTTCCGGGGGCACTTCCCCGTCCGGCGGGTGCCGGAACAGAGACTCCTGTCCCCCAGATCTTGGCTTCGCGATGGCGGCGGCTCGGAAGGTTTCGTGGGTTTCGTCCTTCGTAATAGGGTTTTCGCGACGGAGGCTTTAAATAGGAAGGGCAGCCTCGGAGGGGGCCTGGGGCCACCACACCATAGGGCGGCGCGGCCCCCTCGGCCGCGCCGGTGTGGTGTGGGGCCCCCAGGGCTTCCTCTGGCGGCTCTCGGGTGTTCTGGATGGTTCCGGGAAAAATAGGACACTACTAGGATTTTGCTTGCCGCCGGCGCACCGATTTTGCTACCGCCGGCGCATTCCTATTCGCCGGCGATCACCTCGCCAGTGGTATTGGCTTACCGCCGGCGAATTGCAATGTGCGGTAAGCGGATTACGGCGTTTTGGCTAAACCGTGGGGTAATATAATACCACCGTCACCTCCTTTGTTCGCGGGGGTAACTTGAGGTTATGCTGGCGAACCCAGCTCTACCACTTTCCGCCGGCGGTATGTCTTTTGGCATTAAAAAAAACACTGACATGTCCAGCTAACCTATTATATTAATTAAGCAATATTACAAGGGTGGGGCCAGCTATAGCCACATTTTACAGAAATGTCCTCATAAAAAATAAAAACTACTCCCTCCAATCATCGTCAACGTCTTGGGGTATCAACAAACTTCCGATGTCCTCTTGTTTGAACCTTCCCCAGCTTCCTTGCTATCTGCAAATATGGATTCATGAATGGACACCAATGCAGATTACAGATCAGACGAAAATGCACGAGTAAGTGGTTCATCAAGTAAAGGCTACAGGCGTTAACAAAAAAACATCCATAAACATATGCATTTGTTGCAGAAGTATCACAGGATATGAGCAAAACTTAATTAAGTTTGCATCACAAGCATAGAATAATGGTTGTCTGCCTGCAAAACTAAATGGGGACTTTAATTACAAGGATAGAATTAAGTGATGGTGTGAGTAGACAAATATATCATGCAACAACGAGAAAGCGGAAAATCATACAACTAGTGAGCATGAAGCACACATGTGCGAATCGATATCAAACAAATGAATTCGATCAACTAGTTGCTTTACAAAATTAATAAAGCAAATCTGTGAAGCTATGAATGGAAGGTTATGTTCAGTATCTTCACTACATATTTCTCGCCCATTCTAAAACCTGGAACTAGAGAGGTATCAGAACAAAATCAAATTGAGAAGCAAACAGTTTATGTGGATGCAAAATCTTTGTGTTTCAGTTATAAAAAGCTTAAATCGAGGAGTCTTCCGTAACATTCTTAATACAAACTTTTTCAGTTGTGGTAGCTGCGTAATGAGATTGGCATAGAGTTAGTTAACCACATCATACCTAAGAAGTAGGCTTGCTGAGTGCTTCAATGGAATTGAGAATAACAGTGTGCAAAAACTAAGAAGTGATGGCACCAACGTAAACTGAGACCCTATGTTGATTTGTTTTTATCAAGGAACATAGCTAAACTCTCTGCAGCTCGCGAGATCCACACCGCGCAGCTGAGGCACCAGCACCAGATCTGACCGAGAGCGGTCGAAGCGAATGGGGCACGCACCTGGCCTCCGACGGCGGCGATGGACGGCAGCGAGTCCTAGGGGGCGGGGAGGGCGCTCTCATCGCCGTGGTCGCCGAGGGCTGTGCAAGCCCGCTGCAGCGGGTCGCGCGGCGGGAGGCGGTTGGTGAGATCGCGATTGGAGGCGCGAGATGGGGGCGTCGGTAGGGTATTGACCAGGGAACGGTGGAGGAGCAGCGTCGGCGAGTGGTGGTGCTAGGATGCGCCGGTGTGGTGGGCGGACGGGGGTGGCCGGCGCGAGAGAGATGGAGAGTCGGCGGCGACGGGGATGGGGACAAGGGAAGATGGGAGAGGGGGATAGGACTGGGTGCGTAGTTGGTCGTGTCATCGTGTGGGGGTGGTATAGGGCGAAATAACGCTGGCGAAAAGGATTCGGGGAGGCCGGCGGTAAATTCGGCCTGGTTGGCCCATTCCAACTCACTTTAACCCCCGCGCGATCCAATCTATTTCGCCGGTGGTAGTAATTTTACGGCACATTCGGATCAAATTCGCCGCGGTAAAGCAAGGTCCATCCGGGTGCTCGGCCCACCTTACCGTGCATTTCCAACCCCAATTCGCCGGTAACGGCACTACCCACGGCAACCTCATTTCAACTGTGGTAACAAACTGCCGGCATCTTTAAATTGGACTCGCCGGCGGTAAGAAATGCGGCTATAAGCCTTTTCCTAGTAGTGGGAACCTGGGTCTTGATTTCGTCCGATTCCGAGAATATTTCGTTACTAGGATTTCTGAAACCAAAAACAGCAGAAAACAGGAACTGACACTTCGGCATCTTGTTAATAGGTTAGTTCCAGAAAATGCATGAATATGACATAAAGTGTGCATATAACATGTAGATATCATCAATAATGTGGCATGGAACATAAGAAATTATCGATACGTGGAGACGTATCAGCATCCCCAAGCTTAGTTCTGCTCGTCCCGAGCAGGTAAAACGATAACAAAGATAATTTTTGGAGTGACATGCCATCATAAACTTGATCATATTGTAAACATATGTAATGAATGCAGTGATCAAAACAATGGTAATGACATGAGTAAACAAGTGAATCATAAAGCAAAGACTTTTCATGAGTAGTACTTCAAGACAAGCATCAATAAGTCTTGCATAAGAGTTAACTCATAAAGCAATAAATCAAAGTAAAGGCATTGAAGCAACACAAAGGAAGATTAAGTTTCAGCGGTTGCTTTCAACTTGTAACATGTATATCTCATGGATATTGTCAACATAGAGTAATATAACAAGTGCAATATGCAAGTATGTAGGAATCAATGCACAGTTCACACAAGTGTTTGCTTCTTGAGGTGGAGAGAAATAGGTGAACTGACTCAACATAAAAGTAAAAAGAATGGTCCTTCAAAGAGGAAAGCATCGATTGCTATATTTGTGCTAGAGCTTTTATTTTGAAAACATGAAACAATTTTGTCAACGGTAGTAATAAAGCATATGAGTTATGAAAATTATATCTTACAAGTTGCAAGCCTCATGCATAGTATACTAATAGTGCCCGCACCTTGTCCTAATTAGCTTGGACTACCGGATCATCGCAATGCACATGTTTTAACCAAGTGTCACAATGGGGTACCTCCATGCCGCCTGTACAAAGGTCTAAGGAGAAAGCTCGCATTTTGGATTTCTCGCTTTTGATTATTCTCAACTTAGACATCCATACCGGGACAACATGGACAACAGATAATGGACTCCTCTTTAATGCATAAGCATGTAGCAACAATTAATATTCTCATGAGATTGAGGATATATGTCCAAAACTGAAACTTCCACCATGATTCATGGCTTTAGTTAGCGGCCCAATGTTCTTCTCTAACAATATGTATGCTCCAACCATTAAGGTGGTAGATCTCTCTTACTTCAGACAAGACGGACATGCATAGCAACTCACATGATATTCAACAAAGAATAGTTGATGGCGTCCCCAGAAAACATGGTTATCGCACAACAAGCAACTTAATAAGAGATAAAGTGCATAAGTACATATTCAATACGACAATAGTTTTTAAGCTATTTATCCCATGAGCTATATATTGCAAAGGTGAATGATGGAATTTTAAAGGTAGCACTCAAGCAATTTACTTTGGAATGGCGGATAAATACCATGTAGTAGGTAGGTATGGTGGACACAAATGGCATAGTGGTTGGCTCAAGGATTTTGGATGCATGAGAAGTATTCCCTCTCGATACAAGGTTTAGGCTAGCAAGGTTATTTGAGACAAACACAAGGATGAACGGTGCAGCAAAACTCACATAAAAGACATATTGTAAACATTATAAGACTCTACACCGTCTTCCTTGTTGTTCAAAACTCAATACTAGAAATTATCTAGACTTTAGAGAGACCAATTATGCAAACCAAATTTTAGCAAGCTCTATGTATTTCTTCATTAATGGGTGCAAAGTATATGATGCAAGAGCTTAAACATGAGCACAACAATTGCCAAGTATCACATTATCCAAGACATTTTACCAATTACTACATGTAGCATTTTCCGTTTCCAACCATATAAAAATGAACGAAGCAGTTTTAACCTTCGCCATGAACACTAAAAGATAAAGCGAAGAACACATGTGTTCATATGAACCAGCGGAGCGTGTCTCTCTCCCACACAAGCATTTATTCAAACAAAAACAAAAACAAAAACAAACAGACGCTCCAAGTAAAGTACATAAGATGTGGCCGAATAAAAATATAGTTTCAAGAGAAGGAACCTGATAATTTGTCGATGAAGAGGGATGCCTTGGGCATCCCCAAGCTTAGATGCTTGAGTCTTGAAATATGCAGGGATGGGGCATCCCCAAGCTTAGACTCTTCACTCTTCTTGATCATAGTATATCATCCTCCTCTCTTGACCCTTGAAAACTTCCTCCACACCAAACTCGAAACAAACTCATTAGAGGGTTAGTGCATAATCAAAAACTCACATGTTCAGAGGTGACACAATCATTCTTAACACTTCTGGACATTGCCCAAAGCTACTGGAAGTTAATGGAACAAAGAAATCCACCCAACACAGCAAAAGAGGCAATGCGAAATAAAAGGCAGAATCTGTCAAAACAGAACAGTCCGTAAAGATGGATTTTATTAAGGCACCAGACTTGCTCAAATGAAAATTCCCAAATTGAATGAAAGTTGCGTACATATCTGAGGATCACTCACGTAAATTGGCATAATTTTCTGAGGTACCTACAGAGAATTAGACCCAGATTCGTGACAGCAAAGAAATCTGTTTCTGCGCAGTAATCCAAATCTAGTATGAACCTTACTATCAACGACTTTACTTGGCATAACAAAACACAAAACTAAGATAAGGAGAGGTTGCTACAGTAGTAAACAACTTCCAAGACACAAATATAAAACAAGGTACTGTAGAAAAATAACACATGGGTTATCTCCCAAGAAGTTCTTTCTTTATAGCCATTAAGATGGGCTCAGCAGTTTTAATGATGCACTCGCAAGAAATAGTATTTGAAGCAAAGAGAGCATCAAGAGGCAAATTCAAAACAAATTTAAGTCTAACATGCTTCCTATGCATAGGAATCTTGTAAATAAACAAGTTCATGAAGAGTAAAGTAACAAGCATAGGAAGATAAAACAAGTGTAGCTTCAAAAATTTCAGCACATAGAGAGGCATTTTAGTAACATGAAAATTTCTACAACCATATTTTCCTCTCTCATAATAACTTTCAGTAGCAACATGAGCAAACTCAACAATATAACTATCACATAAAGCATTCTTATCATGAGTCTCATGCATAAAATTATTACTCTCCACATAGGCATAATCAATTTTATTAGTTGTAGTGGGAGCAAATTCAACAAAGTAGCTATCATTATTATTCTCATCAAATATAGGAGGCATAGTATAATCACAACAAAATTTACTCTCCATAGTAGGTGGCACCAAAAGACCACTATCATTATAATCATCATAAATAGGAGGCAAAGTATCATCAAAGAAAATTTTCTCCTCAATGCTTGGGGGACTAAAAAGATCATGAAAACCAGCTTCCCCAAGCTTAGAATTTTCCATATCATTAGCAACAATGGTGTTCAAAGCATTCATACTAATATTACTACCAGCATGCAAATAAGATTCCATAGGTTTTTTAATTTTCGCATCAAACAATCCATGTTTTAAATCAGGAAATAGAATAAGAAGCTCATTGTTGTCCATTATGCCAAACTAGTGTAAACAAGAAACAAAAAGATGCAATTGCAGGATCTAAAGGAAATAGCTTCGAGCACAAACACAATGGCGCCAGAAAAGTACTGTTGGAACCGGAGTATGAGTGCCTTTTTACCTTTCCTCCCCGGCAACGGCGCCAGAAAAGTGCTTGATGTCTACGGGAGCTTCTATTCTTGTAGACAGTGTTGGGCCTCCAAGAGCAGAGGTTTGTAGAACAGCAGCAAGTTTCCCTTAAGTGGATCACCTAAGGTTTATCGATCTCAGGGAGGAAGAGGTCAAAGATATCCCTCTCATGCAACCCTGCAACCACAAAGCAAGAAGTCTCTTGTGTCCCCAACACACCTAATAGGTGCACTAGTTCGGCGAAGAGATAGTGAAATACAGTGGTATGAATGAATATGAGCAGTAGTAACGGCGTGTAGTTGATGGTGGTAATATGGTAGCAGAGTAACGCAGCAGTAGTTGCAAAAAACAGTAAACAAGCAGCGATAGCGTATTTAGGAACAAGGCCTAGGGATTAGACTTTCACTAGTGGACACTCTCAACATTGATCACATAACAGAATAGATAAATGCATACTCTACACTCTTTTGTTGGATGATGAACACATTGCGTAGGATTACACGAACCCTCAATGCCGGAGTTAACAAGCTCCACAATTCAATGTTCATATTTAAATAACCTTAGAGTGCAAGAAAGATCAATACGACTAAACCAAGTACTAACACAGCATGCACACTGTCACCTTCACACTATGTAGGAGGAATAGATCACATCAATACTATCATAGCAATAGTTAACTTCACAATCTACAAGAGATCATGATCATAGCATACGCCAAGTACTAACACGGATGCACACACTGTCACCATTACACCGTGTAGGAGGAATAAAACTACTTTAATAACATTGCTAGAGTAGCACATAGATAAATTGTGATACAAAACACATTGCAATCATAAAGAGATATAAATAAGCACTTCACTACGCCATTCATAACAGTGAATAAGTATTCTGTGAAATATAGCCTAAGAGACCCACACGGTGCACACACTGTCACCTTTACACACGTGGGACAAGGAGTCTCCGGAGATCACATAAGTAAAACTCACTTGACTAGCATAGTGACATCTAGATTACAAGCATCATCATATGAATCTCAATCATGTAAGGCAGCTCATGAGATTATTGTATTGAAGTACATAGGAGAGAGATGAACCACATAGCTACCGGTACAGCCCCGAGCCTCGATGGAGAACTACTCCCTCCTCATGGGAGCAGCAGCGGTGATGAATATGGCGGTGGAGATGGCAGCGGTGTCGATGGAGAAGCCTTAGGGGCACTTCCCCGGCATGGTGCCGGAACAGAGACTCCTGTCCCCAGATCTTGGCCGCGATGGCGGCGGCTCTGGAAGGTTTCTGTGGGTTTCGTCCTTCGTAATAGGGTTTTCGCGACGGAGGCTTTAAATAGGCGGAAGGGCAGCCTCGGTGGGGGCCTGGGGCCACCACACCATAGGGCGGCGCGGCCCCCCCCCTGGCCGCGCCGGGTGTGGTGTGGGGCCCCCGGGCTTCCCTCGGCGGCTCTCGGGTGTTCTGGATGGTTCCGGGAAAAATAGGAACCTGGGTCTTGATTTCGTCCGATTCGAGAATATTTCGTTACTAGGATTTCTGAAACCAAAAACAGCAGAAAACAGGAACTGGCACTTCGGCATCTTGTTAATAGGTTAGTTCCAGAAAATGCACGAATATGACATAAAGTGTGCATATAACATGTAGATATCATCAATAATGTGGCATGGAACATAAGAAATTATCGATACGTCGGAGACGTATCACCTACCTTCCGAGCTTGCTTATCCTAGGATTCTGGCTTCCTGGGTTGGGTTAGTGTCGGCCATGGTGCTGTCGACACGGTCTGGAGGTTGAAGACGAAGGGCATCTCAAGGATTTTGTTGTAATTTCGTTTTTTTTCAGGTGTTTTGTACTATTTGATGTTTCTCTTAATGCCAGAGGGTTTATTTGCACTAGTCATACTTGACATAGCTGTACGTTTTGAAGATTACATTTAACTTGTTCATCATGATCCGAACTTCTAACATACTCTTAATGCCAGAGGGTTTATTTGCACTAGTCATACTTGACATAACTTCTAACTTGTTTTGAGTAATACGTAGTATGGTATACTAGAATAGGAGGAGTAACACTTTTCGCATTTGGGCCACACTACCTCCATTTCAAGGAATAAGGCGCACGCGTACTCCAAGACGTATCTTTTGGTCAGATTACCTTGACCATTGAATTGACAAGACAATACACAGAGCATTGGGGCGTGCTCGATGGTGCTAGCTGCGGCTATACAGACATGTGATAGGCATCGCGGAAGCGTCGCAAATAGAAAACAAATCATATTTTTTGGGGGAGGATGTTTTGGCTCCTGGTTGCGTATGCTCCCTTTAGTTTGAACTGCAACATCTATATATTTTGAAATGTAAAAAAATTCCAAACAAAAAATTAATCTTTTCATCTTCACATGCTAAGAGCGCATAAAGTCTTTCCATAAAAAACTAAATTGTCGTTTGGGCTATGTAAAAAAGATAAAATTTATTGCTAAAAATAAAGCTGTTTGTAATACGGAGTACTTGCTTTTGTCTTCTTACATCAACCACAAAAAATATCGGCTTTTCACGAAACTACACGAACACACATAGATTATCGAGAAGTACATGCGGATTTTTTTGTTAGAATTTTTTGAAAATTAAAAATATGTTTTTTTGGGTCGAGGTAGCATATCCGCCCAATAGCCGAATTAAATTTCCGATTTTATTGGACTGACAATTTCATCGGGAAGACATGGATGCGCGCAGACGGCGTGCAAGGCAAGGCATCGATTTGACCGGACGTACTTAGGGCAGGTCAGGCTGCCAGCGTACTTATTTCGGGCAGGTGAGGTACTAGAACTCAAAGTCCTCCTCCTCCTCTCTCTCTGTCTTTATTGAGTGTACTAGCGCGCGTTCAGGGACTCAAAGTCAGGGAAATGTTTGAGATGCAAAGTAAGAGAATATTTACCAGTATAATTGGTTGATTAGAAGATTAAGTGGTGAAATCACAACAGATTGGAGCAGTACATGGTGGAAACCGCAAAATATCCTTCCAAATGGTGTTTTTGTGCAACATACGAAGTATGAGGTGGTGGAACTTGAGGCCAGTGACTTTACTTACTCCAAAATGCAACTTTACGTACATGAGCCATCGGATCAAGATCCAACGGACACAGTTGATCCAGAATTTGTAGTCACATTTTAAGTTGCTCGAAAAAAATCGAAAACATTACAGTAAGATATATATCTTTCTTAAGTATTCTGGTAAAGTTTTACTTCATTTGAAAATTGAGTTTAATTTTAAGTTTAAAATTTGGATCAACCATGTGCGTTGGATCTTGATCGAATGACTCACGTACAAGTCGCCAGTGAAGTCACTGGATCTCGTTCCTTGGTGGAATCTGCAATTCCCTCGCCTATATATACTATACAAGTCGAAGACTACGACCCTCTATCCCTATCTCCTTCACATCCTCTAAATTCATATTCCCATTTAGAATCGTTGGGCATGGAGGTCCCCCCTGGTAGCTTTAGAGCTTTTGTCGACGATGCTAAATTGAGAAGACTGCTCACCTGCGGTTTGTGCTCTCAATCCGCACAACCTCCATTTTGGCGGGTTAGTACTTTCTTCACTAGGTTCATCAAGATGTATTTTAATTTGGGCTAACAGTCGTGTTAATTTCCTTGTATTAAGCAGTGCTGTTCGTGCAAGAAGGTTGCATGCGACAGCTGCGCTAGGAACCTGCCCGGTGGCGCGTGCCCGGGATGCCAGGGCGTCTTCCAAGGTGAAAGTCCTCCATCTGAAAGCATGGACTTTTCCCGTGAATGTGTTATGGAAAAGAATGTGGTGAGAAGAACGTTCATCTGCGGTTTGTGCTCTCAAATCGCACGACGTCCACTATACCGGGTTAGTACTTTCTTCACTAGGTTCTACCCAGCTGTATTTTTCTTTGGGCCAACAGTCATGTAAATTTCCTTGTATTAAGCAGTGCATTCGCATGGGGGAGGGACATCACATTGCATGCGGAAGCTGCTTAAGAAACCTGCCCAGTCTCGTGTGCCCGAACTGCGACGACATCTACGAAGAGGATGAGGATTTAAGTAGATTTGCCTCCTTGTTTAAGGTGGATTGCAGCAACGATGGTTGCGACATGAGCGGCGACTTGCTCGAATACTTTCAACATGAGGCGACGTGCCCGCATGCGCCAACGAGACGGTAGGTGGTTGATCTTGCCGGTCTCGATGGAGAAGATGATCGCGCTTTGAGGCTAATCTGAGCTCGGTGGAGAAGGACCGGATGGAGTTTCCTTTTCTAGAACTAGAGTTCTTTTTGTACTTTTGGATGTCTTGTCTGTAGTTTCCTTTTACTTGGAGGGTCCTCCTAGCTTGCAGTCTGTAATCCCACCGTCATCATAATATAAAAGCAGTGTCGCGAGGTCCTTCGGGACATTTCTGTGTTCAAAAAATGTATGATTTTAGACATGTCGTCTATTTATGTGTGCGATGTTGTATCATCTATTACCATGATTAGTTTGAACGTGTCCATGTCCTAGAACAAAACTTCGGCATGATGTGTCTTTGATTGTGGCAAAGGAACTTTTCCATGAGGTATTAGCTAATGGTTTTTTCCTATAAGATTTGCACTACAAGATTCCTATATGAATAGTTCCTATGAATCAAATGACTTGTATAGGAATTTTTCCCATAAGAACCAAATCCAACATAATTCCTATGACAATCATATGAATCAAAGGAGCACGATTCCCATAGGATTCAAGTAGACATGACATCCCAATTCTATGATTTTCCTTTTCCTATACTTTCCATTTCCTATGAACCAAAGGAGGCCTAACTAGTTGGCCATACTGAAACAATTGCCAAATAAATGCCGTGCATCCTATGGCCCCCGTGAGTTTGACCTAAATTTGAAATCATGGTAAAAGGTGCTTAAAATAGGCAAATAAAAGCATGTAGTCAATTTTTTTTGGATGTACTACCTAGGGAAAATACCAAACATGCCATAATGCAAACTGTGTTTTAGAGAGTAGCCCTTCAAAAAAGTTGGCATCCACTTGTTGATTTTGCTATCGACATGACAAAATAACTGATCAGATGACCAAGTGGTAAAAATTGCAACAGATTAGACCACCACATGGTGGAAACTGCTAAAAATCATGAAAACTGCGAAGAAAAAGTTAAAGTGGTGGTTTGTGCAGCATATGGAGGATTGAGTAGTAGAAGTTGGATGTGCACTACCGTGTGCCCGTGGTAATGTTCGCCTATTATGATGATGGCAAGAAAAAATGATGTTTTCTCTGCTGAAACTGTCCCGAGCTGATTTGACGAGACAAAATACAGCTACACGGCGTGCAAGGGACGGCTATACAGTACATTAGCTTCTTCTCGGGTCACACGCCTGCACCACAGGTGCAGTAAGTGCAGCAGAGACCAGAGAGAGAAGGAACGCCCGTATTATATTTGATTTCAATTCATATTGTTTTTTTCCTTGCCTCTCCGTCTTCTTCACCGCCATCTTCTCGGTGTTTTCAAGAGTGATTATCAAGTGGAGAGACAATTGCATTGGGAAAGTCTCTCCACTTGATAATCTCTGTTGAAAAACTCGCACGTCTTGTGAAATGTGAAGGCTGCACGCGTGGGGAAGGGAGACGCAAACGCCGCACCGCATCATTAGTAGTATACCTTTCTCTCCTCAGGCACCCCGGCTGGCCGCCCGCCGCAATAGTTCCTTGCATAGCGCTTGCCGTCTCCTCCAAAAACCCCCAGCGCACTTGCATCCGCCATCCACCTAAATCCACCGCCGAGTACCTTTCTGTCCTCACCACCGCCGCTGCGCCTATTCCCCTGTCCAGCAGATCCGCTCCGCTACCTGCTACACACTTCGAGCAGACGACTGCGGCGTTGCGTGTGTCGCCGCCGTGTCAGATGGAGGCGGAGCCGCTCAACTCCCGAAGGCGGGTCGAGCCAGATCGGGAAGAGCCTCCGTCGAGCCTCGACCTCATCAGCCGCCTCCCCGACGAGATGCTGCACATCATCATCTCCCTCCTGCCCATGATATCCGCTGTAAGGACAACATTGCTCTCCAAACGGTGGCGCCACCTCTGGCGCTCCGTCCCACTTAACCTCCTCGTCGGCGACAACGACCTCATCAGCCGCCTACCGGACCAGATTCTCCACATCATCATCTCCCACCTGCCCACTATATCCGCTGTAAGCACAACCTTGGTCTCCAAACGGTGGCGCCACCTCTGGCACTCCGTCCCACTTAACCTCGAGATCGACGACCAACTCGCCAAGCAAAACCACAAACGCATCGCCGCGGTCTCCAGTATCCTCGCCGCTCACCCTGGCCCCGCCAGAAGCGTGTCAATCGACCCCTTCAGAACCACTTGCAAGGTCGACACCACGCTCGACAGCTGGTTCCGGTCCAGCACCCTATCTTGCGTCGAGAACCTCAGATTCGATGCTGGAACAGTGATGCGCTCCTTCCCGCTGTCCGCGTTCCGCTGCGCGCCCACGCTGCGCATTGTCAGCATTTCTACTTGCTATTTGCCCGAGATTCATGCCAACTCCATGCTTCTTTTCCCCCAACTCAAAAGGCTCTTGCTCTATGACGTCTACATCTGTAAGGCGACGAACATCGACCGCCTGTTCACCCGCTGTATTGTGCTCGAGGCACTTCACCTTGAGGGGGTCCACGGGTTCACCCAACTCAACATTCAAATGCCAAATCTTCGTACAATTAGTGTGGCTAGCTATTGGAAACGCAACACCACCGAACTTATTCAGTTAGACACGGTGCAAATTATGGATGCATCTTGCCTCGAGAGATTGGTCATATGCGTTCATGATGTTCCACTACTAATCCAGGTCGCCAACGCACCAAAGTTGATGGTGTTGGGCTTTGCGTCGTACCCTGGCTGCCAACTTGTTATTGGACGCATAAACTTTTTGGTAGAACAGCCTTCTTCTTGTTGAATTAACTCACATTTTTGTTATTTTTTTTGACATATGTACCATTGTCCTGTAGAGGATGATGCCCATAAGCTTGGAAAATTCTCTGTGCACAGTGAAGAACTTGGTTCTAAAATCTGACGGCCCTCGTCTGGATCAACTACTTGCATTTCTTAGATGCTTTCCCTGCACGGAGAAGCTATATATCCAGGTAAATTCGTTGTTGTTAACTGTTTACCACTATGAGCAAAAACTGTAGAGTTACATGGAGTTAACCTGTTATTAGCCTAGATCAGTTGAACAATTGTACTAGAAGAACATCCACAATGGAGTTATATTATGTTGGTTCAAAACTAAACTTCTTGTCATACAATGTGTTGTATCTTGTGCATCTGTGAAGTTTCATATAAACACATGATAATATGTGATCTGTGTAAAAAAGAGAAGACATATGTAAATAGTGTGACTTACTATTTACACATCATTTGTTCTTTTTTTGTGTAGATCACATATTATCATATTTTTGGATGAAACTTCACAGAAGCACATGATAGAACACAATGTATGTCCAGACTTTTAGTTTACATTTTTTTTGGAAACTTGGAAGTGTCAAAAGAAAAATGGGGTGCACCCGCAACTAGTTGCGGATTGGAGTTTCCCATGTTGGTAACCTTTCCCCAACTTTACAATGACAATAACAGATGTAAAAAAGTGCATCTATCAAATTGGAACGTGTCAGGGGATTATGTTGTTCCACGGTCCTCAATTAACACATGATTCAACTCACCTGAGATATTCATTAGTTGATAGCTATGAAGTACTTTGTTATTGTACTGACTACTTAATTTGACTTCTTTGCAGTTTTATAGAACCGGCAATAAGGTTCATGTGCTGCATAATGAGCCAGCCTGTCCCATTGAATGCCTTGATCTCCACCTCAAAGAAATTTCGATTTCTGACTACCGAGGAAGGAGAAATGATGTTATTGTCTCCAGGTTCTTTATACAGAACACTAGAATGCTCAAAGTAATGAATTTTGGTGTAAGATATCATCACAAGAAGATCTGGTGGGATACCCAGTTCAAGCAGCTAGACCTGAAGAACACCGCTTATAGAGATGTTGATTTTCAGTTTGGATATTTACCATCCTTAGATAAGTTCAGCTCGGACGGTGTTCTTAGCTGGTTGGTACATGACTTGTCAGTGGCTGATCCCTTTGCTAGAGGGATATATGCAAGAGATGGGCCAATTTCTGCATAGTGTTAGTTTAACTCCCTATATTTTGTACTGGTCTGAACAATATATTTTATCACTCTGTTAATGTAGTTCAGACTTGATGTTATTCTTGTGAACATGGTCTAATATTCTAATGCTTTCGCGATGTATGTACTACTAGTGATATATACAGAAGCTAGCAATTGGTTGACAAAATTTACTAAAAAAAGCCTGTAACGCATGTTCACATTCAGTTCGTCAATGCTAGTGTTCACAGAGGAAAGGTTTATTGTTCACAGAGGCTGACATGTGGGGCCCATGAGCCAGCAGAGTCCTCAACGTTTCAAAGGCGGCAGGGAATAAAAAAAAGGAAGTAGCCACAAATTAGGGTAAAAAATAACTCCAAGAAAGGAAACTTTTTTTGTAAATAGAGGACGACATGCGGGTCCCATTTTGCACGGGATCGAAAGAAAAAAGGCAAGTGACCAAATATCAGGAGCCAAAAATAATCCACGAAAAGAAACTTTTATTGTACATAGAGGATGACATGTGGGTCCCATTTTGCAATAGCGGTCTCATAGTTTCCAGGCGGCACAGGATCAAAAGAAAAAGGAAGTAGCCAGAAATCAGGGTGTCAAAAAATCCATGAAAAGAAAGATTTCAATTGGGCTGCATCTGGACATCTGGGCCTTCGAACTATCGTGCTGGAAGCCTTTTGACTCGTACAATTTAAGCCCACTCCAAAACAGGAAAGTCCAATGCTTGGCAAAAACAAAAAACAAGGAGATTCAACATATAAGTTTGTTTATGTAAAAACAAAGATTTAATTTATCCCTTTGCAATAGCTCAGAGCGAAATACACTGTTTATTGTCTGCAAAATAATCAAGATATCACATGTTTCTTGTACGGGGAGGCTGACATCAAGGACCCATGAGCCAGCAGCGTCGTCAACGTTTTAAAGGCGGCAGGAGATCGAAAGAAAAAATAAGCCAAAAATCAGTTGGTAAACAAAACCAAGAAAAGAAACATTTACCTTTTAGGGGATGACATGCGGGACCCATGAGGCAGCAGCATCCTCAACTATTCCAAGGCGGCAGGGGATCAAAAGAAAAGGAAATAGCCAGAAATTAAGTAGGGTAAAAAATAAATCCAACAAAGGAAACTTTTATTGTTCATAGAGGATGACATGCGGGACCCATGAGCCAGCAGCCTCAACGTTTCAAAGTCGGCATGAGATCGAAAGAAAAGGCAAGTGACCAAATATCGGAGCCAAAGATAATCCAAGAAAAGAAACTTTATGTACATAGAGGATGACATGCGGGTCCCATTTAGCAGCAGCGGTATCAACGTTTGAGAGGCGGCAAAGGATCGAAAGAAAAAGGCAAGTGACCAAATATGAGGTGCCAAAAAACATCCAAGAAAAGAAAGTTTTATAGTACATAGAGGATGACATGCGGGTCCCATTTAGCATCAGCGGTATCACCGTTTGAGAAGCGCGAGGGATCAAAAGAAAAAAAGGAAATAGCCAGAAATTAATTAGGGGTCAAAAATAAATCCACCAAAGGAAACTTTTATTGTTCATAGAGGATGACATGTGGAACGACCTGCCAACAGCGTCCTCATCGTTTCAAAGGGGACAGGGGATCAAAAGAAAAAGGCAAATAGCCAGAAATTAGGGTCAAAAAAACCAAGAAAGGAAACTTTTATTGTTCGTAGAGGATGACATGCGGGACCCATGAGCCGCGAGTTACTCCATGAGATCGAAAGAAAAAGGCAAGTGACAAAATATCAGGAGCCAAAGATAATCCAAGAAAAGAAACTTTATTGTTCATAGAGGCTGACATGTGGGACCCATGAGCCAGCAGATTCCTCAATTTCAAAGGCGGCAGGTGATCAAAAGAAAAGGCAAGTGACCAAATATCGGGAGCCAAAAATAATCCAAGATTTATTGTACATAGAGGATGACATGCGGGTCCCATTTTGCAGCAGCGGTCTCAATGTTTCAAATGCGTCTTGAGATCAAAAGAAAAGAAAGTAGCTAGAAATTAGGGGCTCAAAAAAATCCAAGAAAAGAAAGTTGATGGACATAGAGGATGATATGCGGGTCCCATGATCCAGCAGCTTACTCAACATTTCCAAGGCAGGGGATGAAAAGAAAAGGAAATAGCCAAAAATCAGAGGGTGAAAAAAATCCAAGAAAATAAACTTTTATAACACATAGAGGATGACATGCGGGTCCCATTTAGCAGGTTCCTCAACGTTTCAAACGTGGCATGAGATCGAAAGAAAAAGGCAAGTGACCAAATATCAAGAGCCAAAAATAATCCAAGAAAAGAAACTTGAATGTACATAGAGGATGACATGCGGGTCCCATTTAGCAGCAGCTGTATCAACGTTTGAGAGGCGGCAGGGGATCGAAAGAAAAAGGCAAGTGACCAAATATGAGGTGCCAAAAAAAATCCAAGAAAAGAAAGTTTTATAGTACATAGAGTATGACATGCGGGTCCCATTTTGTAGCAGCGGTCTCAACGCTTCCAAGGCGGCACAGGACCAAAAGAAAAATGAAGTAGCCAGAAATCAGGGGTTGAAAAAATCCAAGAAAAGAAAGATTTCAATTGGGCTGCATCTGGACATCTGGCCTTCGAACTATCTTGCTGGGCCTTTTGACTCGTACAATTTCAGCCCACTCCAAAACAGGAAAGTTCGGATTTTTCTAAAAAAAACAGGAAAGTCCTATGCTTCGCAAAAACAAAAAACAAGGAGATTCAACATATAAGTTTGTTTATGTAAATATAAAGATTTAATTTATCAGTTTGCAATAGCTCAGAGCGAAATACAATGTTTATTGTCTGCAAAATAAGATATCACATGTTTCTTGTACGGGAGGCTGACATCGGGGACCCATGAGCCAGCAGCGTCGTCAACGTTTCAAAGGCGGCGGATCGAAAATAAAAAAAACCAAAAATAAGTTGGTAAAAAAATCAAGAAAAGAAAACATTTATCATTCGAGAGGATGACCACGGGACCCATGTGTGACATCCTCAACGTTTATTGTTTATAGAGGTGACATGTGGGACCGTGAGCCAGCAGCGTCGTCAACGTTTTAAAGGCGGCAGGAGGTCGAGAAGAAAAAAAGCCAAAAATCAGTTGGTAAACAAAATACAAGAAAAGAAACATTAACCTTACCGAGAGGATGACATGCGGGACCCATGAGGCAGCAGCATCCTAACGATTCCAAGGCGCTAGGGGTTCAAAAGAATAAAAGGAAATATCCAGAAATTAATTAGGGGTCAAAAATAAATCCACCAAAGGAAACTTTTATTGTTCATAGAGGATGACATGTGGGACCCGGCCACAGCGTCCTCATCGTTTCAAAGGGCAGGGGATCGAAGAAAAAGGCAAATAGCCGAAATTAGGGGTCAAAAATAACTCCAAGAAAGGAAACTTTTATTGTTCGTAGAGGATGACATGCGGGACCCATGAGCCAGCAGCTTACTCAACGTTTCAAAGGCGCATGAGATCGAAGAAAGGCAAGTGACCCAATATCAGAGCCAAAAATAATCCAAGATTTATTGTACATAGAGGATGACATGTGGGTCCAATTTTGCAGCAGCGGTCTCAATGTTTGAAATGCGGCTTGAGATCAAAAGAAAAAGAAAGTAGCTAGTAATTAGGGGGTCAAAAAAATCCAAGAAAGAAAGTTGATGGACATAGAGGATGACATGCGGGTCCCTTGAGCCAGTACTCAACGTTCAAAGGGGGCAGAGGGATCAAAAGAAAAAGGCAAGCCAAAAATCAGAGGGTAAAAAAATCCAACAAAGGAAAGTTTTATAGCACATAGAGGATGACATGCGGGTCCCATGAGCCAGCAGGTTCCTCAACGTTTCAAACGTGGCATGAGATCGAAAGAAAAGGCAAGTGACCAAATATCGGGAGCCAAAAATAATCCAAGCAAAGAAACTTGATTGTACATACAGATGACATGCGGGTCCCATTGTGCGGCAGTGGTCCCAACGTTTCAAATGCGGCTTGAGATCAATAGAAAATGAAAGTAGCCAGAAATTAGGGGGTCAAAAAAACTCCAAGAAAGGAAAGCTTTATCGTTCATACAGGCTGACATGTGGGACCTATGAGCAGCAGCTTACTAAACGTTTCAAAGGCGGGATCAAAAGAAAAAGGAATAGCCAAAAATCCAAGAAATGAAACTTATTGTACATAGAGGATGACATGCGGGTCCCATGAGCCAGCAGATTCCTCAACGTTTCAAACGTGGCATGAGATCGAAAGAAAAAGGCAAGTGACCAAATATCAGGAGCCAAAAATAATCCAAGAAAAGAAACTTTATTGTACATAGAGGATGACATGCGGGTCCCATTTTGCAGCAGCGGTCTCAACGTTTCCAAGGCGGCACAGGACCAAAAGAAAAATGAAGTAGCCAAATCGGGGGTGAAAAATCCAAGAAAAGAAAGATTTCAATTGGGCTGGATCTGGACATCTGGGCCTTCGAACTATCCTTCTGGGCCTTTTGACTCGTACAATTTCAGCCCACTCCAACATGAAAGTTCGGATTTTTCTCAAAAAAAAAACAGGAAAGTCCTATGCTTCGCCAAAACAAAAAACAAGGAGATTCAAGATATAAGTTGTAAAAATAAAGATTTAATTTATCCGTTTGCAATAGCTCAGAGCGAAATACACTGTTTATTGTCGCAAAATAATCAAGATATCACATGTTTATTGTACGGGGAGGCTGACATCGGGGACCCATGAGCCAGCAGCGTCGTCAACGTTTCAAAGGCGTGGGTCGAAAATAAAAAAAAAACATCAGTTGGTAAAAAAAGAAAAGAAAACATTTATCGTTCGAGAGGATGACATGCGGGACCGATGAGGCAGCAGCATCCTCAACGTTTCCAAGGCGGCAGGGGATCAAAAAAAAAAAAAAAAGGAAATAGCCAGAAATTAATTAGGGGTAAAAAATAAATCCACCAAAGGAAACTTTTATTGTTCATAGAGGATGACATGTGGGACCGACCTGCCAACAGCGTCCTCATCGTTTCGAAGGGGGCAGGGGATCGAAATAAAAAGGCAAATAGCCGAAATTAGGGGTCAAAAATAACTCCAAGAAAGGAAACTTTTATTGTTCGTAGAGGATGACATGCGGGACCCATGAGCCAGCACTCAACGTTTCAAAGGCGGCATGAGATCGAAAGCAAAAGGCAAGTGACCAAATATCAGGAGCCAAAAATAATCCAAGATTTATTGTACATAGAGGATGACATGTGGGTCCCATTTTGCAGCAGCGGTCTCAATGTTTGAAATGCGGCTTGAGATCAAAAGAAAAAGAAAGTAGCTAGTAATTAGGGGGTCAAAAAAATCCAAGAAAAGAAAGTTGATGGACATAGAGGATGACATGCGGGTCCCTTGAGCCAACAGCTTACTCACGTTTCAAAGGGGGCAGGGGATCAAAAGAAAAAGGCAAGCCAAAAATCAGCGGGTGAAAAAAAATCCAACAAAGGAAACTTTTATAGCACATAGAGGATGACATGCGGGTCCCATGAGCCAGCAGGTTCCTCAACGTTTCAAACGTGGCATGAGATCGAAAGAAAAGGCAAGTGACCAAATATCAGGAGCCAAAAATAATTCAAGAAAAGAAACATGATTTACATAGAGGATGACATGCGGGTCCCATTTAGCAGCAGCGGTATCACCGTTTGAGAGGCAGCAGGGGATCGAAAGAAAAAGGCAAGTGACCAAATATGAGGTGTCAAAAAAATCCAAGAAAAGAAAGTTTTATAGTACATAGAGGATGACATGCGGGTCCCATTTAGCAGCAGCGGTATCACCGTTTGAGAGGCGGCAGGATCGAAAGAAAAAGGCAAGTGACCAAATATGAGGTGCAAAAAAATCCAAGAAAAGAAGTTTTATAGTACATAGAGGATGACATAGGGTCTGAGTAAGCTTACTCAACATTTCCAAGGAGGCAGGGCATCAAAAGAAAAGGAAATAGACAAAAATCAGAGAGTGAAAAAAACCCTAGAAAATAAACTTTTATAGCACATAGAGGATGACATAGGGTCCCAACAGGTTCCTCAACGTTTCAAACGTGGCATGAGATCGAAAGAAAAACGCAAGTGACCAAATATCAGGAGCCAAAAATAATCCAAGAAAAGAAAGTTTTATAGTACATAGAGGATGACATGCGGGTCCCATTTAGCAGCGGTATCACCGTTTGAGAGGCGGCAGGGGATCAAAAGAAAAAGGCAAGTGAAAAAATATGAGGAGCAAAAAATAATTCAAGAAAAGAAAGTTTTATAGTACATAGAGGATGACATGCGGGTCCCATTTATTGTATCAGTTTGAGAGGCGAAAGGAGGAAAAGAAATTGCCAAAAATCAGAGGGTGAAAAAACCAAGAAAATGAACTTTTATAGTACATAGAGGATGACATGGGTTGAGCCTGCAGGTTCCTCAACGTTTCAAACGTGGCATGAGATCGAAAGAAAAAGGCAAGTGAAAAATATCAGGAGCCAAAAATAATTCAAGAAAAGAAAGTTTTATAGTACATAGAGGATGACATGCGGGTCCCATTTAAATTATCGTTTGAGAGGCGGGATCGAAAAAAGGTAAGTGACCAAATATGAGGTGCCAAAAATAATTCAAGAAAAGAAAGTTTTATAGTACATAGAGGATGACATGTGGTCCCATTAGCAGCGTGTATCACCGTTTGAGAGGCGGCAGGGGATCGAAAGAAAAAGGCAAGTGACCAAATTTAAGTGCCAAAAAACATCCAAGAAAAGAAAGTTTATAGTACATAGAGGATGACATGCGGGTCCCATTTAGCGGCAGCGGTGTATCGGTTTGATGAGAAAGGCGAAGTTAGAAAAGAAATTAAGTACCAAAAATAATTCAAAAAAGAAAAAGTTTTATAGTACATAGAGGATGACATGCGGGTCCCATAGCAGCAGCGGTATCACGTTTGAGAGGCGGCAGGGGATCGAAAGAAAAAGGCAGTGACCAAATTTGAGGTGCCAAAAAAAAAAAAGAAAGTTTTATAGTACATAGAGGATGACATGCGGGTCCCGTTTATAGCGCGGTATCTTTTGAGAGGCGGGGGATCGAAAAGGCAAATGACCAAATTTGAGGTGCCAAAAAAACTCCAAGAAAAGAAAGTTGATTGCACATAGAGGATGACATGCGGGTCCATTTAGCAGCAGCGGTCTCAACGTTTCCAAGGTAGGGATCAAAAAAAAAGGAAGTAGCCAGAAATCAGGGGGTCAAAAAATCCAAGAATAGAAAAAGATTTTGGTTCATAGAGGATGACATGCGGGACCCATGATCCTGCATCGTAAACGGCTTGATCGGAGAACGTTGAACGAGATGGCGCGATCGAGAAAAACAATGCCGAGCTGCCATCTGGGCCCTACATCCCTCGGCGGTGCGGATTTGCGTTGACTCGGCCCGAACCCGAGATTTCGAGATGCACCACGTCCCGGGCCACCATACGCGACGTTTTGGCCGCTTTCGTCGGGCTAGGTGGCACGTCCGTTGGGAACCCCAAGAGGAAGGTGTGATGCGCACAGCAGCAAGTTTCCCTTAACCATGGTTTAATCGAACCAGTAGGAGTCAAGAAGCACGTTGAAGGTTGATGGCGGGATGTAATGTGGCGCAACACCAGGATTCCGGCGCCAACGTGGAACCTGCACAACACAACCAAAGTACTTTGCCCCAATGCAAAACAGTGAGGTTGTCAATCTCACCGGCTTGCTGTAACAAAGGGTTAACCGTATTGTGTGGAAGATGATTGTTTGCAGAGAAAACAGTAAAACAAGTATTGCAGCAGATTTGTATTTCAGTATTAAAGAATGGACCGGGGTCCACAGTTCACTAGAGGTGTCTCTCCCATAAGATAAAGCATGTTGGGTGAACAAATTACAGTCGGGCAATTGACAAATAGAGAGGGCATAACAATGCACATACATGGCATGATAAGTATAGTGAGATTTAATTGGGCATTACGACAAAGTACATAGACCGCCATCCAACTGCATCTATGCCTAAAAAGTCCACCTTCGAGTTATCATCCGCACCCCTTCCGGTATTAAGTTGCAAAGCAACAGACAATTGCATTAAGTATGGTGCGTAATGTAATCAACAACTACATCCTCGGACATAGCGCCAATGTTTTATCCCTAGTGGCAACAGCACAACACAACCTTAGAACTTTCTGTCACTGTCCCAGTCAATGCAGGCATGAACCCACTATCGACATAAATACTCCCTCTTGGAGTTAAAAGCAAAAACGGCCAGAGCCTCTACTAGTAACGGAGAGCATGCAAGATCATAAACAACACATATGTAATAACTTGATAATTAACATAACATGGTATTCTCTATCCATCGGATCCCGACAAACACAACATAGAGTATTACAGATAGATGATCTTGATCATGTTAGGCAGCTCACAAGATCCAACAATGAAGCACAATGAGGAGAAGACAACCATCATCAGCTATGGACCCATAGTCCGGGGTGAACTACTCACTCATCACTCCGGAGCGAGCCATGGCGGTTAGAGTCCTCGGGGAGATGAATCCCCTCTCCGGCGAGGGTGCGGGGATCTCGAGAATCCCCGAGATGGGATCGGCGGCGGCGCGTCTCGGTAGGTTTTCCGTATCGTGGTTTTTCGCATCGGGGTTTCGCGACGGAGGCTTTAAGTAGGCGGAAGGGCAGTCGGGGGCCTGACCAGGGGCCCACACCACAGGCGGGCCCCCCTTGGCCACGCCGCCATGTGGTTTGGCCACCTCGTGGCCCCACTTCGTATGCTCTTCGGTCTTCGGAAGGTTCGTGGCAAAATAGGCCCCTGGGTCTTCGTTTCGTCCAATTCCGAGAATATTTCGTTACTAGGATTTCTGAAACCAAAAACAGCAGAAACTGGCACTTCGGCATCTTGTTAATAGGTTAGTTCCAGAAAATGCACGAATATGACATAAAGTGTGCATAAAACATGTAGGTATCATCAATAATATGGCATAGAACATAAGAAATTATCGATACGTCGGAGACGTATCAGCATCCCCAAGCTTAGTTCTGCTCCTCCCGAGCAGGTAAAACGATAACAAAGATAATTTCTGAAGTGATATGCCATCATAACCTTGATCATACTATTTGTAAACATATGTAGTGGATGCAGCGATCAAAACAATGGTAATGACATGAGTAAACAAGTGAATCATAAAGCAAAGACTTTTCATGAATAGTACTTCAAGACAAGTATTAATAAGTCTTACAAGAGTTAACTCATAAAGCAATAAATCAAAGTAAAGGTATTGAAGCAACACAAAGGAAGATTAAGTTTCAGCGGTTGCTTTCAACTTGTAACATGTATATCTCATGGATAATTGTCAACATAGAGTAATATAACAAGTACAATATGCAAGTATGTAGGAATCAATGCACAGTTCACACAAGTGTTTGCTTCTTGAGGTGGAGAGAAATAGGTGAACTGACTCAACATAAAAGTAAAGAGAATGGTCCTTCAAAGAGGAAAGCATCGATTGCTATATTTGTGCTAGAGCTTTTATTTTGAAACATGACAATTTTGTCAACGGTAGTAATAAAGCATATGAGTTATGAAAATTATATCTTACAAGTTGCAAGTCTCATGCATAGTATACTAATAGTGCCCGCACCTTGTCCTAATTAGCTTGGACTACCGGATCTTTGCAATGCACATGTTTTAACCAAGTGTCACAATGGGGTACCTCCATGCCACCTGTACAAAGGTCTAAGGAGAAAGCTCGCATTTTGGATTTCTCGCTTTGATTATTCTCAACTTAGACATCCATACCGGGACAACATGGACAACAGATAATGGACTCCTCTTTAATGCATAAGCATGTGGCAACAATTATTATTCTCATAAGATATTGAGGATATATGTCCAGCTGAAACTTCCACCATGAATCATGGCTTTAGTTAGCGGCCCAATGTTCTTCTCTAACAATATGCATGCTCCAACCATTAAGGTGGTAGATCTCTCTTACTTCGGACAAGCGGACATGCATAGCAGCTCACATGATATTCAACAAAGAATAGTTGATGGCGTCCAGAAGCATGGTTATCGCACAACAAGCAACTTAATAAGAGATAAAGTGCATAAGTACATATTCAATACCACAATAGTTTTTAAGCTATTTGTCCCATGAGCTATATATTGCAAAGGTGAATGATGGAATTTTAAAGGTAGCACTCAAGCAATTTACTTTGGAATGGCGGATAAATACCATGTAGTAGGTAGGTATGGTGGACACAAATGGCATAGTGGTTGGCTCAAGTATTTGGGATGCATGAGAAGTATTCCCTCTCGATACAAGGTTTAGGCTAGCAAGGTTATTTGAAACAAACACAAGGATGAACGGTACAGCAAAACTCACATAAAAGACATATGGTAAACATTATAAGACTCCATACCGTCTTCCTTGTTGTTCAAAACTCAATACTAGATGTTATCTAGACTCTAGAGAAACCAAATATGCAAACCAAATTAGCAAGCTCTAAGTATTTCTTCATTAATGGGTGCAAAGTATATGATGCAAGAGCTTAAACATGAGCACAACAATTGCCAAGTATCAAATTATCCAAGACATTTTAGAGTTACTACATGTAGCATTTTCCAATTCCAACCATATAACAATTTAACGAAGAAGAAACTTCGCCATGAATACTATGAGTAGAGCCTAAGGACATATTTGTCCATATGCTACAGCGGAGCATGTCTCTCTCCCATAAAGTGAATGCTAGGATCCATTTTATTCAAACAAAACAAAAACAAAAACAAACCGACGCTCCAAACAAAGTACATAAGATGTAGAATAAAAATATAGTTTCAGGGGAGGAACCTGATAATGTTTTTGAAGAAGGGATGCCTTGGGCATCCCCAAGCTTAGACGCTTGAGTCTTCTTATAATATGCAGGGGTGAACCACCGGGGCATCCCCAAGCTTAGAGCTTTCACTCTCCTTGATCATATTGCATCATACTCCTCTCTTGATCCTTGAAAACTTCCTCCACACCAAACTCGAAACAACTCATTAGAGGGTTAGTGCATAATAAAAATTCACATGTTCAGAGGTGACACAATCATTCTTAACACTTCTGGACATTGCATAAAGCTACTGGACATTAATGGATCAAAGAAATTCATCCAACATAGCAAAAGAGGCAATGCGAAATAAAAGACAGAATCTGTCAAAACAGAACAGTCCATAAAGATGGATTTTATTAGGCCACCAGACTTGCTCAAACGAAAATGCTCAAATTGAATGAAAGTTGCGTACATATCTGAGGATCATGCTCGTAAATTGGCTTAATTTTCTGAGCTACCTACAGGGAGATAGACCCAGATTCGTGACAGCAAAGAAATCTGGAACTGCGCAGTAATCCAAATCTAGTACTTACTTTTCTATCAAAGACTTTACTTGGCACAACAAAACATAAAACTAAGATAAGGAGAGGTTGCTACAGTAGTAAACAACTTCCAAGACACAAATATAAAACAAAAATACTGGAGTAAAAACATGGGTTGTCTCCCATAAGCGCTTTTCTTTAACGCCTTTCAGCTAGGCGCAGAAAGTGTATATCAAGTATTATCAAAGGGTGGTGTATCTACAGCGGGGTTTGGAGTTTTCTCAACCATGCATAGTATATTGGATACATAAGTTTTAGCGTCTCCCTTTTCATTAGTCTTGGGCTTGCTACTCTCATCGAACAAATTTTCAGGAACAAGCCAAGCATAGTTATTTTCTAGTGCATCATTCATAGCTAGGAGTTTACATGGTATTGGTGCTTTGATCTCCCCACCATCATTAGCATTATTAGTGTACCTTATTCTATCCATGTCCATTTTTTCAAGGAGACTAACAAAATTAGTATGAGAACCAAGCATATTAAATTTAGCAAAGACCTTTCTAGCCTCTCTTGCTAGACCACCAAATTCTCTAAGAAGGGTTTCTAAAACAAAATCTTTCTTTTCCCCCTCTTCCATATCACCAAGTGTAAGAAACATGTGTTGGATTATAGGATTGAGATTAACAAATTTAGTTTCCAACATGCGGAGCAACAGCAATTTCATAAGTGGGAGCAAGTTCTACCAAGTGTCTATCTTCAAAATCTTCACCGTACTAACATGAGTGAAAAAATCTTCTATATTGTCTTTCCCAATTATAGACCCGTCCTACCGGTATGTCTTTTGTGGTAACTTAAAAGGAAGCATGATGAAATAAAAAATAAAGTAAATGCAAGTAAACTAATTTTTTGTGTGTTTGATATAGAGTGCAAGACAGTAAATAGTAAAACTAGCAACTAATTTTTTTGTGTTTTGATATAATGCAACAAACAAAGTAGTAAATAAAATAAAGCAAGACAAAAACAAAGTAAAGAGATTGAGAAGTGGAGACTCCCCTTGCAGCGTGTCTTGATCTCCCCGACAACAGCGCCAGTGCTTGATGTGTGTAGTTGACACGTCCGTTGGGAACCAAGAGGAAGGTGTGATGCGCACGGAAGTTTCCCTCAGTTAGAAACCAAGGTTTAATCGGAGCAGTAGGAGTCAAGAAGCACGTTGAAAGTTGATGGCGGCGGGATGTAGTGCGGCGCAACACCGGGGATTCCCGCCAACGTGGAACCTGCACAACACAACCAAAGTACTTTGCCCCAACGAAACGGTGAGGTTCTCAATCTCACCGGCTTGCTGTAACAAAGGTTAACCGTATTGTGTGGAAGATGATTGTTTAGAGAAAACAGTAAAACAAGTATTGCAGCAGATTTGTATTTCAGTATTAAAGAATGGACCGGGGTCCACAGTTCACTAGAGGTGTCTCTCCCATAAGATAAAGCATGTTGGGTGAACAAATTACAGTCGGGCAATTGACAAATAGAGAGGGCATAACAATTGGGCATTACGACAAAGTACATAGACCGCCATCCAACTGCATCTATGCCTAAAAAGTCCACCTTCAGGTTATCGTCCGAACCCCTTCCGGTATTAAGTTGCAAAGCAACAGACAATTGCATTAAGTATGGTGCGTAATGTAATCAACAACCATCCTCGGACATAGCGCCAATGTTTTATCCCTAGTGGCAACAACACAACACAACCTTAGAACTTTCTCACTGTCCCTGAATGCAGGCATGAACCCACTATCGAGCATAAATACTCCCTCTTGGAGTTAAAAGCAAAAACTTGGCCAGAGCCTCTACTAGTAACGGAGAGCATGCAAGATCATAAACAACACATATGTAATAACTTGATAATTAACATAACATGGTATTCTCTATCCATCGGATCCCGACAAACACAACATAGAGTATTACAGATAGATGATCTTGATCATGTTAGGCAAGCTCACAAGATCCAACAATGAAGCACAATGAGGAGAAGACGACCATCTAGCTACTGCTATGGACCCATAGTCCAGGGTGAACACTCACTCATCACTCCGGAGGCGACCATGGCGGTGTAGAGTCCTCACAGGAGATGAATCCCCTCTCAGGTGCCGGGAGAGATCTCTGAATCCCCCGAGATGGGATCGGCGGCGGCATCTCGGTGGGTTTTCCGTATCGTGGCTCTCGGTACGGGGGGTTTCGCGACGGAGGCTTTAAGTAGGCGGAAGGGCAGAGTCGGGGGGCTAACGAGGGGCCCACACCACAGGGCGGCGCGGGCCCCCCTTGGCCGCGCCGCCATGTGGTTTGGCCACCTCGTGGCCCCACTTCGTATGCTCTTCGGTCTTCTGGAAGGTTCGTGGCAAAATAGGCCCCTGGGTCTTCGTTTCGTCCAATTCCGAGAATATTGGTTACAGGTTTACAAAACCAGCAGGCTTCAGAACTGGCACTTCGGCATCTTGTTAATAGGTTAGTTCCGGAAAATGCACGAATATGACATAAAGTGTGCATAAAACATGTAGGTATCATCAATAATATGGCATAGAACATAATAAATTATCGATACGTCGGAGACGTATCATCGGGCTAGGTGGCCTCAAAAACGAGAAAAAAAAAAGTTTTGACATGCACCACGGAGGGACCAAAAATCGTCGGCCATGGTACACCAGCAACCACGGCGCGACTTCAACTTCGTCGGACATGGCAACTTTTCTTGTAGTGGAACTTCCTCGTTCGGTCTAGGACGTGTCGCAAATCTTCTAAATGTCCGCTCGTGGAAACAGACTTCACCACCACGTCGTCGATGTAAATTTCTACCAATTTGCCGATTAAATCATGAAAGATGTAATTCATGGCTCTTTGGTATGTTGCGCCGGCATTCTTCAGTCCAAACGTCATGACTACATATTCAAACAAGCCCACCGAGCCTGGCACTCTGAATGCAGTCTTGTGTATATCTTCTGGAGCCATGAAAATTTGGTTGCAGTTGCCATCCATGAAGCTTAAAATTTTGTGACCAGCAGCTGCATTGATCGGGGTCTCCGCTACTGGCATCGGATATTCATCTTTTGGAGTGGCACTATTGAGATTCCGAAAATCTATGGCGACGCGCCATCGGCCATCCTTTTTCTCCACAGGTACGACATTGGAAATCCATTCAGCGTACCTGCATGGCCTGATGAACCCGGCGTCTAACATCTTCTGGATCTCCTTCTTGACTTCCACCAAGATTTCGGCCTTCATCTGTCGTGCTCGCTGCTGGAATGGCCGAAATCCTTTCTTCAGAGGGAGCCGATGCTCAATGATGCTCCTGTCTAACCCGGGCATCTCTGTATAATCCCAGGCAAACAATCTGGGTATTCTTTCAACAAGGCTATCATCGGGCCCCTCAGATGCGGATCTAACTTTTTGCTGATAAAGGTTGGTCGTGGCTTATCCCCAGGACCAATATCAATCTCTTCTAGCTCGTCAGCTGATGTAAACCCATACCCCAGCTTCCCATCTCCTGCTAGTCAATGCCGAACAGGCAAAGCATATGTTGGGGACAATAATGGCGATTGCTAGAATCGGCCTCCTTTTATTGCAATGCTCAATGAGGGCTTACCACTTCTTGGTCCTTTATTATGGCTCGTGACTCGCTCGGTATGCTACCATGTCTTGGACCATAAATTTACGACGGGATCATGGATACTATGTTTGTATCGCCGATGCTCTGCATCGGCTTTTGTCTGTTTAGGGCGCCACACTTTCTTCGGTGGGCGCACCTCCGTCTCTAATATTTGCTGAATTTTCACAGCGATCGGGCCGTGCTTTCCTCAACGTGTACCGTGCGTACCTCGGCTTCCTCCGGGTTCCGTGCATTGCACCCTACGCCACGAGAGTGGCGAGTCCATCGGGGCACCACCTTGGCCGGTGGTACCTATCTTCTTCACCTCCGACTCCTCCGTCTTCTTCTTGAGCGACTTAGCTCGTTTGTTACGAGGTGGGAGAGGCCCTAGACGCTCGAACAACGAAACCTTATTTGTCCCTTTCCTTGTGCACGTGCAGGCAGTTCTCGATTGTTGGTAATCGGCTCATTCCTGAGTCCCAGCAATGTTTAAAGAAGGGACAGTCCCAATGCCTATCCATGTCATCTTGCTCCCTTGACCTCCCTCTAGCGTGACGCTCATACCCGTCGTTGTTTCTATCATGCCGACGATACCTCCTGTTCTGCATCAGACCGACGATATCTTTCATCGTCTTCGTCGTAGCGCCGACGTCGGTCATACTGCTGTTCATATTTGTTAAGGAGATGCGCGGAGAGTGGACGTTGATACCGCACGCTTCTCACCTCCTCCTCGGTTAGGTGCCGTCTATCATCATCCTGGGGCCGGTCGCGTGGATCGGCCTCCTCTTTATCCTTGCCACGAGAGTGGCTGCTCTCTGCTTTATTCGCCATGGCGGCTCACAAGCCCTGCCATGTTGACATCAAAAGAGAACCCTGGCTCTCTTATGGAGTGGCTGAGATCCACCATATTGACGCCAGAAACAGACACGTGTCTTCTTTGACACGATGCCGGCCAACGGGTTTCTCAAAGAAGCCGATGAGTTCGGCTTCACGATGGCCTTCAGCTCATCGTATTTCTTCTTGTGCTCCGCAGGGAGATCCTTGTAGTGATCTGCTCGTCCGCCATCTCGGATGCAGGTGTTGACGTGGATGTTGCAGAAGAGGTCCCACCGGGCGTGCCAGAATGTGTTGCCTGCCAAAACCCACCGGCGAGCAGTGGTTAAGCAACACGAAGAGCCGGGAGGCTCCCAAGGCCGCTTAGTGGACCCTGGCACCTCGCGTCGTCCCGCAAGTTCCTGCACACGTCCGGCGGTTGCAGGCGTGCCACCTGACCGAGACCCGATCGGAAGGTGTTAGATTGCTTCGATTGCTCCTGCATGGTAGACACGTAAACATTAAATACGAGCCCTATCGGCTCTCAGGTTGCCTGTGGATCGGCTCAAAGAGCCGATCGCCCCATGGTTCACGTTGGATTTGCAATGGCATGGGGATCCTGCTTGATCAAAACAAGCTAAACCAATCTACGACAGTTTAGGGTTTTCACCGCCATTAGGAACGTCCTACGCGTAGTTGGGCCTAGCAGATACGAAAGATGATGAAAACTATCCCCTAGAAGAGGCCTAAAAACCAACATTACGTCAATTCCCGGAACATCCCTTATAGGAACGGTAAACAGCACCTATCGCACTACGGATCGTGGGCTTGCATAAGGCCTAATCATGCGGATATTAAACTAATCCTTGAAGAACAAGGAGCAACTATAGCAGATCGGATCTACTTAGTAAGACAAGCAAGATGATGCCCTTACACCCTGGATAGGCGTAAGGGCAGCTAGGTGTCGAGGGACGGCATTGCTAAGCAGATATGCATAAGAAAAGCATCAATGCAAGCCCCAAAACACCTAAGATAAGTAGTGCTACTCGCCATCAACAACGCTTCAGCACGAGTAGCACAAGGTAGACGAATAACGCGTCTGCCTAGATCGCAAGATGCGATCTAGGCAGCATGATGCTTACCCGGAAGGAAACCCTCGAAAGAAGGGGTGGCGATGCGCCTGGTTTGTGTTTGTTGTGAACGATGATTGTTGTTTATTTTCTAAACCTAGATACATATTTATAGTCCGGGGGACTTTCTAATTCAGGCGTGCACCTAACCGTGCACGGGCCAAACTCTTTTAGTTCTAAACACGATCTAATAAAATACAGATACACGGGCAATTTAGCCCAAACTCTCGTGCAAGGCCGCGATATCTCCGTGTATATTCTTCAAGCCCATCTCACTTACGGCCTATCTCCTGATTGGCCAAAATCTGGCGATAACACCTTGTCGGTCGCGGCCGTGGATGGGACGTGGGAGTGGCGTAGCCTCGGCGAGGGAGCGATCGTCGGAGTGGGGCATGGTGGGAGTCGCCGCCCCGGCAAGGGAGGCAGTGGTCACGGTGAGATGTGTCTCACGAGGCGACACCCCCTCCAATGGTGACTCAGGCGCCGCGAAGGTCGTGGCCGCCGCGACCCAGTGGCGGACCCAGAGAAGATGCTGACTGGGGGCATGTCATTTGAGTGGGGGCACTTCTTCTCTAAATTTGCAAATTTTAGTAGTAAGTTTTTTTCAAAATATGTACAAATACCAAGGGAATTCAATATTTTGAGTGGGGGCATATGCCCCCACTCAGCTCTACCTAGGTCCGCCCATACCGCGACCCCTCCTCCTCGCCCGCGTAAGTCTGCTCGGTCGCAAGCGCGTAGGGCGCGGCTTGCGGCGGGGCTCCACCCGGAGCTCCTCTCTGGTTCGGACTCCGAGATCTCGACCTCGATGGGCGAGGCCGAGATTGGGGCAGGGTCCTCTCCGTTGCAGGTTAGCCTGGGGTGCTTCCTGCCGCGGAGCTGGTCGCTGGCGTGTCCCCCATCTCCAAGATCGACTTCTCCCTCGACCGTTCGGCGGTTGCTCCGGAGTGCTCCACCACCACCTCTCCCGCGCAGCGGTGCCCGGAGAAGGGGATTTTCCGCCGCTCTTGAGATTCAACCTGCAGATCCTTCCTAGCTAGCTCGCGAGTCGCAAGGGGCGGCTCCATCCAGATCGGCGCGCTACTCGTGGCCACTGCCGGTGCTACCGGTGGTGGCGGCGCGCCCGCCCCCCGGGGAGATGGAGGTGGGACGGGGAACTAGGGTCCCCCTCTCTCCACGAGCCACATGCGGGCTGTTGGGCCGGTGCGCCCGATTGCGACTGCGGGAGGTGGGCATCCCTGTCCAAACAACCCACCACCGGGGTGGGGGTTGGATGCGACACGTGTCCCCGGGGCAAAAGTCGACATAGATTCACCTTAGGGCTCTACTTGCCGCTTCGGACAATGCTACCCTTTCATCGCCGATACTTAGTGCTGGTTGCCTCTGGGAACCCTAGATCCAAATCTAGGTTTTGTTGCTCCACCTCGTGACATCCGTGAATCGCTCCGACCAAGATCCTCCTCCACCTCTCGACTCCTCGTGCCGGCGACCAAGGTCGGTTGCTTACCATGGATCGGAAATGTTTCACCCATGGAAAGAGGCCGATGAAGATGTCAATCGAGACTACTCCGCAGCCGCGACCGATCTCCGCCAGAAACTCGACCGTGAGCAAGAAGAGCAAATAAGGCGCGGAGGCGGCGAGACTTCTCCAACGGCCATGGCGAGACCGGTGGGTCAATCCTCCACGCGCCATGAGGAGGTCGTCCGAGGAACGACGCGCAGCTCCCCCCTCCTCCATCGGCCTCGCATGGGCGCGACCCAGAGAGGGCGGCGAGCCGACATCCTCGCCAAGCTAGGGCACCGACGAAGGGTGTTGGTTCTTCTGGCCAGGGCGCCTCCAACACGGTCGCGGCAGGTGGGGGCAGGCCCGTTTGTCGCTGACACCAACCACATCACGGCTACAATTGTGGAAAGCAGGGCCACGTGCAAGCCGAATGCGCCGCAGAACCCTTCCGCGTCAAATGCAATGGGTCGAACATCCTCGACCATGTGTGCTTTGTTCAATCGTTTTGGGATCCTTTCTAGGCAGGATTTGGCTGCGGCCAGCCGGGTTTCTTCGACTATGAGGTCCAGAGGAGGAGCTACAGCCACATGCCGACGCAGCTTTGGTGCTGATTCAAGAGGAGGCCTTGATACGTCTCCGACGTATCGATAATTTCTTATGTTCCATGCCACATTATTGATGTTATCTACATGTTTTATGCACACTTTATGTCATATTCGTGCATTTTATGGAACTAACCTATTAACAAGATGCCGAAGTGCCAGTTGCTGTTTTCTGCTGTTTTTGGTTTCAGAAATCCTAGTAAGGAAATATTCTCGGAATTGACGAATCAAAGCCCAGGGGCCTATTTTTCCACGAAGCTTCCAAGTCCGAAGGAGAGACGAAGAGGGGCGACGAGGGGGCCACACCCTAGGGCGGCGCGGCCCCCTGGCCGCGCGGCCTGTGGTGTGGGGCCCCCGTGCCACCTCTTGACCTACCCTTCCGCCTACAAATAGCCTCCGTGACGAAACCCCCGACCGAGAGCCACGATACGGGAAAACCTTCCAGAGACGCCGCCAACGCCGATCCCATCTCGGGGGATCCAGAGATCGCCTCCGGCACCCTGCCGGAGAGGGGAATCATCTCCCCGGAGGACTCTACGCCGCCATGGTCGCCTCCGGTGTGATGTGTGAGTAGTCTCCCCCTGGACTATGGGTCCATAGCAGTAGCTAGATGGTTGTCTTCTCCCCATTGTGCTATCATTGTTGGATCTTGTGAGCTGCCTAACATGATCAAGATCATCTATCTGTAATTCTATATGTTGCGTTTGTTGGGATCCGATGAATAGAGAATACTTGTTATGTTGATTATCAAAGTTATATCTATGTGTTGTTTATGATCTTGCATGCTCTCCGTTATTAGTAGATGCTCTGGCCAAGTTGATGCTAGTAACTCCAAGAGGGAGTATTTATGCTCGATAGTGGGTTCATGTCTCCGTGAATCTGGAGGGGTGACAAGAACCTCTAAGGTTATGGATGTGCTGTTGCCACTAGGGATAAAACATTAGTGCTATGTTCAAGGATGTAGTCACTAGTTACATTACGCGCAATACTTAATGCAATTGTCTGTTGTTAGCAACTTAATACCGGAGGGGGTTCGGATGATAACCTGAAGGTGGACTTTTTAGGCATAGATGCATGCTGGATGGCGGTCTATGTACTTTGTCGTAATGCCCAATTAAATCTCACTATACTCATCATGATATGTATGTGCATGGTCATGCTCTCTTTATTTGTCAATTGCCCAACTGTAATTTGTTCACCCAACATGCTGTTCGTCTTATGGGAGAGACACCTCTAGTGAACTGTGGACCCCGGTCCAATTCTCTTTACTGAAATACAACCTACTGCAATACTTGTTCTCTGTTTTCTGAAAACAATCATCTTCCACACAATACGGTTAATCCTTTGTTACAGCAAGCCGGTGAGATTGACAACCTCACTGTTTCGTTGGGGCAAAGTACTTTGGTTGTGTTGTGCAGGTTCCACGTTGGCGCCGGAATCCCTGGTGTTGCGCCGCACTACATCTCGCCGCCATCAACCTTCAACGTGCTTCTTGACTCCTACTGGTCCGATTAAACCTTGGTTTCTTACTGAGGGAAACTTGCCGCTGTGCGCATCACACCTTCCTCTTGGGGTTCCCAACGGACGTGCCAACCACACGCATCAAGCAAATTTCTGGCGCCGTTGCCGGGGAGATCAAGACACGCTGCAAGGGGAGTCTCCACTTCTCAATCTCTTTACTTTGTTTTTGTCTTGCTTTAGTTTTATTTACTACTTTGTTTGCTGCACTAAATCAAAATACAAAAAAATTAGTTGCTAGTTTTACTTTATTTGCTATCTTGTTTGCTATATCAAAAACACAAAAAAATTAGTTTACTTGCATTTACTTTATCTAATGTCTATTCCACGTAGTTGTTACTCTATCACCTGAGGAATCAATCTTCACCTTTAAACAAGGAGGTGAAGAGAATTTTAAAGAAGCATGGTCTAGAATTTTTGATGCTTATAGTAAAACTGAACCTAAAATGACCTTAAGTTTGCTTCTTAGTAATTTCTATTTCGGGCTTATTCTTCGCTATAGATATGCCTTAGATGCTGTAGTGGGAGGAGATTTCCTTCATTGTGATGGGGATCAAGCTTTTAATGCTATAAGGAAATTGATTACATCATTTAGCTCCGATAATAATTTTGATCCATCTCATGCTAGTATGAATAATAGATTAGACACTATTGAAACAAATATATCCTGTTTAAAAGAAGTGTATAATCGAATTCGCGAATATTATGATTATGTTCCATTAAGCTTTGAACCTTCAATGTGGGTGCCTACTGTTAAAGTTACTATTGGTGGTGAAACTTTTCCTGCTCGTTGTGATATTATGTCCGAGTTTTGCCTCATGCCTGAAAAAATTTATAAATCTTTGACACTTTGGGGACTTGTTGAAGGGGGAGAAGAAATAACTCTTGCGGATAACTCTGTTGTAATTCCTAAGGGAATAGCTGAAGGTGTTTTCACAACCTTTCTTGGAAGGACGGTATCCATTGATTATCTCGTTATTGAATGTGTAGGGACAGGACAAATCACACTTGGAAGATCCCTGCTGAAACTATTGGGAGCAACCATAGATGTTGGGAAAGGCACTCTAAATTTTACCTCTACACCCGGATGCGGTCATGTATTTCCTAGACCAAAGAGTAGGAATAAGAGTAAGAAAGGTAAGAGTAATACCCCTGGTAAGAAAGCCGATGCACTATCTCTTGATAATACTTGATGCACACTTTCTGCGCCTAGCTGAAAGGCGTTAAAGAAAGCGCTTATGGGAGACAACCCATGTTTTTACCTACAGTACTTTGTTTTTATTTTGTGTCTTGGAAGTTGTTTACTACTGTAGCAACCTCTCCTTATCTTAGTTTTGTGCTTTGTTGTGCCAAGTTAAGCCGTTGATAGAAAAGTAAGTACTAGATTTGGATTACTGCGCAGTTCCAGATTTCTTTGCTGTCACGAATCTGGGTCCACCTCCCTGTAGGTAGCTCAGAAAATTATGCCAATTTACGTGCATGATCCTCAGATATGTACGCAACTTTCATTCAATTTGAGCATTTTCATTTGAGCAAGTCTGGTGCCATTTTAAAATTCGTCAATACGAACTGTTCTGTTTTGACAGATTCTGCCTTTTATTTCATTGCCTCTTTTGCTATGTTGGATGAATTTCTTTGATCCACTAATGTCCAGTAGCGTTATGCAATGTCCAGAAGTGTTAAGAATGATTGTGTCACCTCTGAATATGTCAATTTATATTGTGCACTAACCCTCTAATGAGTTGTTCGAGTTTGGGTGGAGGAAGTTTTCAAGGATCAAGAGAGGAGTATGATGCAACATGATCAAGGAGAGTGAAAGCTCTAAGCTTGGGGATGCCCCGGTGGTTCACCCCTGCATATATCAAGAAGACTCAGCGTCTAAGCTTGGGGATGCCAAGGCATCCCCTTCTTCATCGACAACATTATCGGGTTCCTCCCCGAAACTATATTTTTATTCCATCACATCTTATGTGCTTTTTCTTGGAGCGTCGGTTTGTTTGTTTTTTTGTTTTGTTTGAATAAAATGGATCCTAGCATTCACTTTATGGGAGAGAGACACGCTCCGCTGTAGCATATGGACAAGTATGTCCTTGGTTTCTACTCATAGTATTCATGGCGAAGTTTCTCCTTCGTTAAATTGTTATATGGTTGGAATTGGAAAATGATACATGTAGTAATTGCTATAAATGTCTTGGGTAATGTGATACTTGGCAATTGTTGTGCTCATGTTTAAGCTCTTGCATCATATGCTTTGTACCCATTAATGAAGAAATACATAGAGCATGCTAAAATTTGGTTTGCATATTTGGTTTCTCTAAGGTCTAGATAATTTCTAGTATTGAGTTTGAACAACAAGGAAGACGGTGTAGAGTCTTATAATGTTTTCAATATGTCTTTTATGTGAGTTTTGCTGCACCGGTTCATCCTTGTGTTTGTTTCAAATAAGCCTTGCTAGCCTAAACCTTGTATCGAGAGGGAATACTTCTCATGCATCCAAAATACTTGAGCCAACCACTATGCCATTTGTGTCCACCATACCTACCTACTACATGGTATTTTCCGCCATTCGAAAGTAAATTGCTTGAGTGCTACCTTTAAAATCCATCATTCACCTTTGCAATATATAGCTCATGGGACAAATAGCTTAAAAACTATTGTGGTATTGAATATGTAATTATGCACTTTATCTCTTATTAAGTTGCTTGTTGTGCGATAACCATGTTTCTTGGGGACGCCATCAACTTTTCATTGTTGAATTTCATGTGAGTTGCTATGCATGTTCGTCTTGTCTGAAGTAAGGGCGATCTACACTGAGTTGAATGGTTTGAGCATGCATATTGTTAGAGAAGAACATTGGGCCGCTAACTAAAGCCATGATCCATGGTGGAAGTTTCAGTTTTGGACAAACATCCTCAAATCTCTAATGAGAAAAGAATTAATTGTTGTTGAATGCTTAAAGCATTAAAAGAGGAGTCCATTATCTGTTGTCTATGTTGTCCCGGTATGGATGTCTAAGTTGAGAATAATCAAGAGCGAGAAATCCAATGCGAGCTTTCTCCTTAGACCTTTGTACAGGCGGCATAGAGGTACCCCTTTGTGAAACTTGGTTAAAGCATATGTATTGCGGTGATAATCCAGGTAGTCCAAGCTAATTAGGACAAGGTGCGGGCACTATTGGTACACTATGCATGAGGCTTGCAACTTATAAGATATAATTTACATGATGCATATGCTTTATTACTACCGTTGACAAAATTGTTTCATGTTTTCAAAATCAAAGCTCTAGCACAAATATAGCAATCGATTTTTCCTCTATGGAGGACCATTCTTTTACTTTCAATGTTGAGTCAGTTCACCTATTTCTCTCCACCTCAAGAAGCAAACACTTGTGAACTGTGCATTGACTCTTACATACTTGCTTATTGCACTTATTATATTACTCTATGTTGACAATATCCATGAGATATACGTGTTACAAGTTGAAAGCAACCGCTGAAACTTAATCTTCTTTTGTGTTGCTTCAATGCCTTTACTATGAATTATTGCTTTATGAGTTAACTCTTATGCAAGACTTATTGATGCTTGTCTTGAAGTGCTATTCATGAAAAGTCTTTGCTTTATGATTCACTTGTTTACTCATGTCATACACATTGTTTTGATCGCTGCATCCACTACATATGCTTTACAAATAGTATGATCAAGATTATGATGGCATGTCACTCCAGAAATTATCTGTGTTATCGTTTTACCTGCTCGGGACGAAAGCAGAACTAAGTTTGGGGATGCTGATACGTCTCCACATATCGATAATTCTTATGTTCCATGCCCACATTATTGATGTTATCTACATGTTTTATGCACACTTTATGTCATATTCGTGTTTTTCTGAACTAACCTATTAACAAGATGCGAAGTGCCGATTCCTGTTTTCTGCTGTTTTTGGTTTCAGAAATCCTAGTAAGGAAATATTCTCGGAATTGGACGAAATCAAAGCCCAGGGGCCTATTTTTCCACGAAGCTTCCAGAAGTCCGAAGGAGAGACGAAGAGGGGCCACGGAGGGGCCACACCCTAGGGCGGCGCGGCCCCCCCTTGGCCGCGCGGCCCTGTGGTGTGGGGCCCCCGTGCCGCCTCTTGACCTGCCCTTCCGCCTACAAATAGCCTCCGTGACGAAACCCCCAGTACGGAGAGCCACGATACGGAAAACCTTTCGAGACGCCGCCAACGCCGATCCATCTCGGGGGATCCGAGATCGCCTCCGGCACCTGCGGAGAGGGAATCATCTCCCAGGAGGACTCTACGCCGCCATGGTCGCCTCGGTGTGATGTGTGAGTAGTCTACCCCTGGACTATGGGTCCATAGCAGTAGCTAGATGGTTGTCTTCTCCCCATTGTGCTATCATTGTCGGATCTTGTGAGCTGCCTAACATGATCAAGATCATCTATCTGTAATTCTATATGTTGCGTTTGTTGGGATCCGATGAATAGAGAATACTTGTTATGTTGATTATCAAAGTTATATCTATGTGTTGTTTATGATCTTGCATGCTCTCCGTTATTAGTAGATGCTCTGGCCAAGTTGATGCTAGTAACTCCAAGGGAGTATTTATGCTCGATAGTGGGTTCATGTCTCCGTGAATCTGGAGGGGTGACAAGAACCTCTAAGGTTATGGATGTGCTGTTGCCACTAGGGATAAAACATTAGTGCTATGTTCAAGGATGTAGTCACTAGTTACATTACGCGCAATACTTAATGCAATTGTCTGTTGTTAGCAACTTAATACTGGAGGGGGTTCGGATGATAACCTGAAGGTGGACTTTTTAGGCATAGATGCAGTTGGATGGCGGTCTATGTACTTTGTCGTAATGCCCAATTAAATCTCACTATACTCATCATGATATGTATGTGCATGGTCATGCTCTCTTTATTTGTCAATTGCCCAACTGTAATTTGTTCACCCAACATGCTGTTCGTCTTATGGGAGAGACACCTCTAATGAACTGTGGACCCCGGTCAATTCTCTTTATGAAATACAACCTATGCAATACTTGTTCTCTGTTTTTCGCAAAAACAATCATCTTCCACAATACGGTTAATCCTTTGTTGGCAAGCCGGTGAGATTGACAACCTCACTGTTTCGTTGGGGCAAAGTACTTTGGTTGTGTTGTGCGGGTTCACGTTGGCGCGGAATCCCTGGTGTTGCGCCGCACTACATCTCGCCGCCATCAACCTTCAACGTGCTTCTTGACTCCTACTGGTCCGATTAAACCTTGGTTTCTTACTGAGGGAAACTTGCCGCTGTGCGTATCACACCTTCCTCTTGGGGTTCCCAACGGACGTGCCAACCACACGCATCAGGCCTCTCAGCAGTGGAGGTAGAATTAGAATTCAAGGACCTCGTTGAAGATTAGAACTGGAAAGTGAAGAAACTCGACGACACCGACTTCACGCTCGTTTTCCCTCAAAGAAAGTCTTCGCATGGCGATTAGGGAGGGCCCGACCACTGTCAAATAGCAAACTGAATACCATTGTGACCCTCCCCACAGGAGATCCTCTGGCGGTGGGCATGCTTCAAGAAGTGTGGGTTTGGCTGTATGGCGTCCCTCCTTCCCTCAGATACGCGGATCGGTTCCTGATGTGCACCAGGGAAATTAGCAGACCGATTGGGGTGGACACAGACTCGCTTGCACATCCATTAGGGCCGGTGTGGATGTCGTTCGGCCTACGTGCGCTGGTGAAACTGCTCGAGTCGGTGGTGCTCTTCGTTAACATGCAAGGCTACAAGGTGACAATTGTGCGGGAGGAGGGTGCTCGGCGTCCTCCACCGCGAAACGTAATCCGCCCTCGACAAAGGTGACAATAAGGATGAGGACTACAACGAAAAGGATGAGGACCGTTGGGACGAACGTCGTCAGACATGCGTCCAGATCGGTCACCAGCCTCGGCAGGTGCAGCTGCGTGGGCACGCGCAAATCGGTGGCCATGGTTCATGTCATCTCGGAAACAGGGAAGCGGACCCTCCTCAACTCACCTCGTCACAACCTCAGCCGACACAGCTCCCCACGGACAACTCGGTCGAGAGCCGGTGGCACCTTAACCAATATGGATCCAACTTCACCAAGCAAGGGGACGTGACGGCGGTTCCTCGGCAATGCCCACCATGAGGGCTTAGGGTTGACCGAAGGTGATGATGGAGATTCGGAGAGGAGTGAGAGAACACGACGTACCCAGGTTCACGTCCCCGCGGTGGAGGATCGCTACATCCTGCTAGCAATCCACTATATGAATATATGTGTAGAGGGGCCGCCATAGGCGGAGTTGTTGTATCTAGTCTAGTTCTAATCTGCGGGTTGCGATGTCTAGGCGCGATCTATATCTAAGGGGTGCCCCTGCCTGGCTTTATATATCAGCCAGACTAGGGTTTACAAGAGACCTTACTGATACCATTTGAAAGGACACGATGTCGCCTAGAGGGGTGAATAGGCGATTTAAAACTTTTACGAGATGGGCTTAACAAATGCGGAATAAAACTAGCGTTTACTTTGTCAAGCCCAAAGCCTATATACTATGGTTCACCTATGTGCACCAACAACTTATTCTAAGCAAGAGTTCACCTATGTGCACCAACAACTTATGCTAAGCAATACAAGCAAGTATGTGATAGCAAGATATATATAACTTCAAGCACGATGGCTATCACAAGGTAAAGTGCATAAGTAAAGAGCTCGGGTATAGAGATAACCGAGGCACGCGGGAGACGATGATTTATCCCGGAGTTCACACTCTTGCGAGTGCTAATCTCCGGTGGAGAGGTGCGGTTGCTTAGTGCTCCCGAACGCCACAAGAGGCTCACCTTGAGGTGTGGTTGCTCGATGCACACCAACGCCACAAAGGCCTCACCCCAAGATGCGGTACTCACACCACACACCGAACGCCACGAAGGCGCCTCACCTAAATCTCCGGTGACCCTCGCCACAAAGGCCTAGGTCACGGTTCCACTAAGGGATTTCCTTCGAGGCGGAAACCGGGCCTTACACAAAGGTTGGGGCACACATCCACAACTTAATTGGAGGCTCCCAACAAATCACCACAAAGGTCTAGAATCCGTCTAGGGTTCCAAGAACCCAAGAGTAACAACTTTCTTGCTTTCACCTCCACGAATCACCGTGGAGAACTCAAACCGATGCACCAAATGCAATGGCAAGAACACCACAAAGATGCTCAAGTCCTTCTCTCTCAAATTCCAACAAAGCTACAAAAGCTATTGGGGGAATAAGAGAGGAAGAACAAAGGAATTCACAAAGAACACCAAGATCAAGATCTAGAGAGTTCCACTCACAAAGAGATGGATTTGATTGGTAGAAATGTAGATCTAGATCTCCTCTTCCTTTTCCCTCAAATGGATTCAAGAATCATTGGAGGAGTAGAGGGATGTGGAAAGCTCTCAAGGTCAGCAATGGTGGAGAGCAAAAGGAGGAAGAAGAAGTGGGGAGAAAGAGGAGGAAGAAGGCCTTAAATAGGGGTCTCAGATTTCTGCCCGTTGGGGCCAAAATCGCGACAGGCCGGCAGTGCCGGCCTTGTTCCACCGGCAGTGCCGGGGTGGCCGGCAGTGCTGGCCTTTTTCCACCGGCAGTGCCGGCCCGGCGGCAGTGCCGGGGTGTTCCCGGCGGCAGTTCCGGCCCCCCAGTTTTTGCCCAAACACCCGATACGAAAACCTTAATAACTTTTGCATCCGGACTCCGATTTCGATGATCTTGGGCTCGTTGAAATCACAACAACGAGCTCTACAACAATATGCATAGAAACATCATAGTCCAGCAAAGTAGGATAGAAACAAATGGATAAAGGTTTTACCTATCTATAAACAGCAAACCGGTAAAACCTCCAATATGGAAAATGCAACAACTTGAGTTAGGAAACTCGGATTTAGGTGAAACCAATTTTGTTGTAAAGAAGATGACAAGAGCTACCCCACAAAGAGTGAAAAGCTTAAGAACAAGTGGGGTAGGTTTTTCTATGTATTTTAGAGTGAAACCTCTCAATACGAGAAACCGAGAAAAACTCCAATATCGAAAACGCAACAAGTGATTCATGCGGAATCCGTTTTCGATGAACTAGAGCTTGTCATGAGAATAAGCACAAGCTCTAAAACACCATATGGATAAGATCCAAATAACAACCAAGAAAGATGATGCAAGGATGCAAAGGTTTGAGCTCTCCGAAGGATACGATCGAGTTACTCACTCGAGAGCCCTCTTGATAGTACGGCAACTAAACTATAAACCGGTCTCCAACTACACCATGAGACCGGTGAGAAAGAAACCCTATCAAGAGCAAACCTTAACCTTGAGCATTCCACTTGAGCTTGATGATGACGATCTTGACCGCAACAAGATGGAACACCTTTCTTGATTGTGCTTGCTTGACGAAGTCTTGTGGATTGCTCCCCCATAATCCACCATGGGAGAGCTTCTTCTAAAACGCACTTTTCACATTTGCTATTGTTTTCTCTAATTTGGATGGCAACTAACACGGACTAACGCTGTTTTCAGAGAACTGTTCTGTGTCTCGTTTTTGCAATTAATTTCCCAGGAATTCAATTTTATGAATTTCGATTGGCTCATCTTGACTGAACCGGAAGGACACCATAGGCGGCGGCCGACCAGGGGCGGCGCGGCCCGTGGTGTGGCCCCCTCGGCCTGGCCTCCGACGCCCTCCGCCGGACTACTTCGCCTCGACCTAAAGCGCACGAGGAGAAGTCGAAGTCGAAACCCTCCCGAACGCCGCCACATCGCGAAACTCGTCTCGGGAGCCCGAAGTCTCCGTTCGGCACTCCGTCGGGATGGGGGTGGAGGAGATCATCACCGCCATCACCGCCAACGCCTCTCCATCAACCAGCCATGTTTCCCCCATCCATGTGTGAGTAATTCCCCCGCTGTAGGCCGAAGGGGATGGTAGGGATTGGATGAGATTGGTCATGTAATAGCATAAGATTGTTAGGGCATAGTGCCTAGTGTCCGTAGATGGTACTTTTATGATATTGTTGCAACTTGTTATGCTTAATGCTTGTCACTAGGGCCCGAGTGCCATGATCTCAGATCTGAACATGTTATTATTTCATCATGATATTCATTGTTTATGGTCTTACCTGCAAGTTGTATACACATGTCGCTGTCCGGAACCAATGGCCCCGAAGTGACAGAAATCGGGACAACCGGAGGGAATGGTAGCGATGTGAGGATCACATGTGTTCACGGAGTGTTAATGCTTTGCTCCGGTATTAAAAGGAGTACCTTAATATCCAGTAGTTTCCCTTGAGGCCCGGCTGCCACCGGCTGGTAGGACAAAAGATGTTGTGCAAGTTTCTCATTGCGAGCACGTACGACTATAATTGGAACACATGCCTATTGATTGATTAGTACTTGGACACCGTTTTATTATTATCTGCAAATGCCCTGCTATGATTGTTACATGAGTTTCTCTCATCCATGCAACGCCCGTCATCCGTCCCCGTGCCTACAGTATTTTAATCCTGCTGTTTACTAAAATCACTACTGCTGTCTTTGTTACTCTGCTGCTGTTATTTCACTACTGCTACTGCTATAAAACTGTTACTACTGATAAACTCTTGCGAGCAAGTCTGTTTCCAGGTGCAGCTGAATTGACAAATTAAGGCTTTAAGTATTCTTTGTCCCCTTGTGTCGAATCAATAAATTGGGTAATACTTCCCTCGAAGACTGTTGCGATCCCCTATACTTGTGGGTCATCAAGACTATTTTTTGGCGCCGTTGCCGGGGAGCATAGCTTTATTTGGAAGTTCACTTGGATTGATATTGTTCGCTGCAAATTCTCCATCATGGGTAAACCTCGCGATACTAAGGTCGCCATATTACCATCCACTACAAGAAAAGGTACAACTCTGAGTACCTCTGTTGCTCTTGATTCACCATCTGTGATTGATAAACTTGTTTCACCGCCACATGCTTCGCTTGCTGGTACTTCTGCTGAATCTGAAAACTCTCATAATACTGATAATATTTCTGCTGTGCTTGATGATAGTGGTTCATTGGGAACTTTTCTAGATGCTTCAATTGCTAGGTCTAAACAAATAGAAAATACTGAAATTCCTGATGTTCACTACAAGAAAAGTTCTGATAGACACGTCTCAAAATCATCCGCTAGGGGTATTTTTCGTTGCCTATGGGCCTAACCCGACGATATGGGTTCTGTTGTGGAAACTGCGTCAGGCAAAGTCCTACGACGATTTTTTCGGTCCGTCGCGCTTGGGCGCCCTTCCGCCACGGAAAATCGGACCGTTGCCCAAGTGTTTCCGGGAGCCGTTGACTGCTGACGTCATGCAACTGACACGTGGCGGACGCCGTTAACGGTTAACGGCGTTAGCCGCTGAACCCCGTGGTAGATGGTAGGCCCACACAGGCCTGCCACGTCTTAAGTGGGCCGGCCCATGGTTTGCGGGCCGAGCCAGCTGACTTAGTTTGACCGGTCAACTATATAGCTGGGCTGGTCCATTAGTTACGTGGGCAACTAACCTCTAAGGTTGACTGGTCAAAACTTGGGCGGCCCACTAAGCATGTGGGCCGGGCCGAATGCACTCGTTTGACCGGTCAACGCAAAAGGGCCGCCCACAAGACATGTGGGACCCTCTTTCCTGTTATCGCCGGCCCATTTACAAAGTGGGGTCCACATTAAAGCAACCGGGCCGGCCAAGAAGTTAGTGGGCGGCCCAGTAGCATGTGGGTCACTGCTATCGGGCGGGCCCATTTAGTACGTGGGGTCCACATTAGATCAAATGGGCTGGCCCAACAAGCCATAGCGGGCCAAAAGCACCGGTGGGTCCCACTTTCCTGTGAAGGGCCAGCCCATTTAGTATGTGGGGACCACCATATAGCAAGTGGTCGCCCAACAAGATGGGCGGGCCATAAACACGTGGGTCCCACTTTCGGGTAAAGGGTTGGCCCATTTAGTATGTGGGGTCCACTATGGCGAGTGGGCCGGCCCAACAAGATAGTGGGCCGGGCAAAAAACTCAGTCCTTTCTGCTAAAGGGCCCATTTAGTATGTGGGGTGGCCATAGAAGTGGGGCCCAACCTGGTGGTGGGCCAACACCGGTAGGTCCCACTTTCGTCTTAAAGGCCGGCCCATTTAGTATGTGGGGTCCACTATATAGCAAGTGGGCCGGCCAACAAGATAGTGGGTGGGCCAAAAACAGGTGGGTCCCACTTTCGTCTTAAAGGGCGGCCCATTTAGTATGTGGGGTCCACCACAAAAGCAATTGGGCTGGCCCAACACAGGTAGTGGGCCGCCCAAAGTGGGTGGGGTCCACCTTAAAGCAAGTGGGCGCCCAATTAGAGTGTGGGTCCACGGTAAATCAAATGGGCTGGCCCAATAAGTAAGTGGGCCAGCCTGTTTAGTTGCTGTTTATATGCCGGCGTAAAAGGCGCTTTAGGATTTTGCGGCGGCACGTATGTATTTCGCTTAATTGGCCGTTTAAGGGATGGGAATTCGTGATTTAGATACTGAGAATATTTACGCAGCATTGATTTCTGTCGGATAGCCTCACTTACCACAAGCACCAAAGAAAAAATGCGCGAAAGAACTATAAAAACTAACTAAATATTACATCAGCTGCAAGGCTTTGAAAAAATATTACAGAACCCAGAGAAATTGAATGGTAATTAAACCTAGCAATACAATGAAGCGATCCGGCAATCTTTTAAGTTGTCCATGCAGCACCTATATCTGAAACAAAGACATTACAAGTTAAGACAGCAACAATGGAAACGCAAAGACACTGCAATATTGTTTGCCAAAGAATTTGGAACTCATCATTTCGTCGTTATAACAAGATCATTGTAATGCGCACAATAAGCAAACAAAGAGTGCATGCCGCATACCAACAGCCAATATAACAGAGCATGTTAGAATGAAACAGCAGACTTACTACTGTCGAGTCCCATGCAAACCAACATGTTCAGGGAGTACAAAATTGGCATGAACAACATAGTAGCAGGCTATAAATTTTGTAACAACGACTGAGCAAGATGAAGTTATGATGGCTACATCTACAGAGCAGGGAATGTAAACCAAAAATAGAAGTTATGATGGCAAAAGCTAAAGAGGAGGGAATGTGAACCAACATGTGCCAAGTGCAATTACTTCATTTTGGCCGTGAACTAAATAATACTCCTGAACTTATAGTGAAGGGGATGCAAATCAAGATGTTTCGGGATATAAACTTGTAATGAGCAACACATAGAGGATAGTTAATGCTGGAGCTTAGGATGGACCAGATACAGAATATAGTGGGATCACCTGTGAACTTGTATAAGAGGGAATGCAAACCAATATGTTCAGCTTTCCATATGTGAGCGTCATGCCAAGTCAGAGAAACAAGTCAATAATGCAGCTTTTGAAGAACAAGATGGCACGCAAAATTATTATCTAGTAGTATGACAAGTTTATTTGTACTACAGGCTAGATAGCAGAGTGATAGCATGCCAAACTAAGTCCTTACTTTGTTAGCTTACAATGAACTAGATACAAAACAATGGCATCACCTGTAGTACAGGGAATGCAAGCCAACATGTTCATGGAGTAAAAAATTGGCACAAACAACATAGTAGCAGGCCATAATTTTTGTAACAACGACTGAGCAAGATAAAGTTATGATGGCTAGATCTACAGAGCAGGGAATGTAAACCAAATATAGAAGTTACGATGCCAAAAGCTATAGAGCAGGGAATGCGAACCAACATGTGCAATTACTTAAAATTGGCCATGAACTAAATAATAGCAGGATGTTACTATAATACCTATAATTTTTGTAACAACGACTGAGCAAGATAGAAGTTATGATGGCTACATCTGCAAACCAAAATGTTCAATCGCTTAAAGTTAGCAATGAAGTAGAAAATAGCAACGTGTTACGGTCATAGCTAGGAATGAACTAAAAGAGCTTCAGACAAACAAGCATCTGAACCCAGAACATGGCGCTAAAACAAGGGACTTACATTAGGAGAAGCACTCTGTGGGAGTCACAACAGATCTTCCTGGGGTTGATAGATCCGGTGATGAAGTACGCTACATGTGCTACTTGGGGTTGGAGAGACGGCCATTACACTTCATGATTACTCATCTCATCTGCAAAAACGTAACGGCGCGTCGTTAGCACAAACAGGTTCCCCCAAGATTAAACAAGAACTTGCAGGCAAGCAATAGAAAAGCGATAGTAGAAGAGTTTAGATCATGCAAGGCGCCGGTGAAGCAGATCCGGTTCATGCACAGCGGTGTCGGTGAGCTAGATCCGATGCGGTGGACGATGGATCCGGCGAAGCGGCTCCGGTGGGGTGGACGATACCGCAGCTGAAGCGACTGCGGTAGACTGCTGGATGAGTATATGGTTTCGAGGTTCGGCGGGGATGATCCGTCCGGTTGATGACGGCGTCGATGAAGCGGCTCCGGCAGGCAGCCGGATGACGAGGATCGCGAGGCCTCGGGTAGGCCAGGGAAGTCCGGCGGGGATGTTCCGGTGCGGTGGTCGTGGAGGTGGGAGAGAGGGACTTGGGAAGTTCCGGTGGGTGGTCTCAGAGGAGAGAGTGAGGGAAATGAATTTTTTTTCGGGGAGTTTCGGAGCTAGGGAGGTGGTGATCGAAAAAAATGACGGGTAGACCCCCCACCAACCGACTTATGCATGGACATTGTTGTCATCTTTACGAGGGTAGAATGGGAAGTTAGAGGCGTGTGAAATATTTGTATTTTTCGGGCGGGAAGTTTTGCCGCTGGAATGAGATTTCGAATTTGGCTACAGTCCAAGTAATACAAAAATATGAGACCGTACTAGTACGGCCAAGTGTCACATCAAGTCATCATCACGTTGAAAATCGGTTACCACGATCATAATCATGATATATCTTGAAAATCAATTTTGAAAAGCCCTTCTGAAATATTTCGGGATTGGTACTAGGAGATTTTGCAGCTTGACTAAGAATTGATTTTGAATAAGGCTATGGTCTAAGTAATTTTTTTTCTTCGAAAAGGGGATATGACCCCAGCCTCTGCATCGTGGTGATGCACACGGCCTTTATTAATAATCCAGTCGCAACAAATGTATGTTTTTTTTTGCAAGGAGCAACAAAAGTATGTTGTACAGATGGTCCAAGTAATATACTCGTGATTGTAATATAAGGCCAGGGGTAGACCGGAACCATATCCTCTAACGTAGAGATGACAAGTCAGGTAAGCACAGTGCTTAAGTAGTGCAAAACGTAGAAGAAAAATCAGGAAAATGTAACAAATACTGTACGTATTTACTGTAGCAATCACTGTATATTTTTACTGTATAAAAAATCGTATAAATATTAAAAAAAGATAGTCATAATTTTGATTGTTACTAATTATCGTAAATGCATATGGCTTACATATATTATGGAAGTTAATTTAGATCAAATTAGACTTAATCATGTAGATGTGGAGAAGGAAAATTAGAGAGGTGTAGCTTACCCGACTTGTCTATTGCACGTTAGAGGATCTACTTCCGGGGTAGACCATGCTACTTAGACTACTCATAGTGGGAGTAACTAAGGAGTATTAACATAGAGCTGGTTGTGGTAACTAGCTATGTTACCATAACACTTTTCAAGATAGAATGAGTCTACATACTAACTAAAACAATCATGCATGATAGTACTACATCTAAGTTACTATGCATTATGAAGGTAGTAACATAGAGTAGTGTCATATGCATGCGGAAATTCAATTTGGCTCCCGGGTGCATATGCTCCCTCTACCAAAAAAATCATATTTTAAAATGTCGAAAATATTAGCAAAAAAATTTACATGTACATATTCATAATATATGTTCGTTCGTCAAGTTTCACGAAAAACCAATATTTTTTGTGGTCTATGTAAAAAAGAGAAAACTTATCTTGTGAAAAGCATTATTTTTAGTACTGTATTTTATCTTTTTACACACGTCACATGACAAGTCGCAACTTTGTAAGGGCGTAGCACGAGAAGATGTACATGCGAATTTTTTGTTTCATTTTTTTTGAAATTCAAAATATGTGTAAGATGCATTTCAAAATGGAGGGAGCATATGCTCCTATGTTTCAAAACACCACTCCCGCATGCGCATGACACTACTATACGGTCACATCAAGTCATAATCACAACCAAAATCAGTTCCCATGTACTATCTCCTAAAAAAACTTAAATTTAAAAACGCGTACAAATATTTTGGATTTTATTGGCGGGAGATTGTAGCGCTTGACAGATATTTTCAATTTAGCTGGCGCTAAAAAAATACTGTACTAGAAAAATTGGTAGCTTACTGTAGTACTGCCTCCTTTCAGGGATACAAGGACAAGGACCCATCAACTAAAATAATGTATGAAAATGGTCACCAATGGGCCAACTAATAGTTATACTTTTCCCATGCAGCGCAATATAAAAAATACTACAAATCAGATTAAACCTTGATTAAATATTGGTGCATCCAATCCATTCAGTTTTCATTTAATCCACATCACCAAGGAAACAACCACCAGGTACATAACAAGTGCAGATAGAAGCACCAACAAAATAGTTCAGCATCACAAACCCTTTCACACAACCAAGGGACACCTTTGACTGTCAGTGTTCACTGTGGTATTCAGCATCTCCCACACTTTCTCAGGATGTTGCCCAGGTGGGCTTGACTTGCTTCTAATCCTGCAGTTATACGGTGGATGACTACTCTTTGTGCAGCCACTATTGCTCGTTCCTCTTTGAGTAGTTCCTCGAGAACATAAAAAGACAATGACTTGGACCTCAACCTGCGCTTGGGCTTTGACTTGGACTTGGACCTCGACAAATTAGTTGTGAACCCAGCATTACGCAGGAATGTGTTGTTGGCTATACCATGACATTGTAGTACCTTGGAAAATGAATTCAGACATTCTTCCTGGGTTTTTTCTATACCATCTTTCTTTGGTTTTGCCAGCTCCACTTTCATGTCAGACTGAGGAGTTTTCAGTTGTTACACATGTGTAAGAGAAGAGATTATAATGTGAAGACATGTGTATGAACTACCTCTAATAATCCTACAAACTGGCATGGCTGATTACCGCATATACATTTTAGTAAGAGCATGTTACATCATATTGACATGTCTTCTATTGCTAACACGTAATAGCAGGACTATAAAAATATGCATGGATCCATGTGTAGAATTCGTAATGTGCATGATATTGCTGAGAAGTATATAAGTGAATTGTACTAGCCCTTTCCACCAGTTCGGACATTTGGTTGTGTTGGCTAGTGCATGAAGCTTGACAAATATGACAAGATATTTCTGCATACAATTGAAAACCATAACTGACATTAGTAGAGAATACTTACAATAACACTCTGTGCAAAATGTCCAGTCAAACCATTTCTGCTCGTCTGGCACACCTTGAATTGCTCAAGTAGACTCATCTCTCTGTCTGTACTCTCACAGTATGCTTGCCTTGCCTTCTGATATTTTCGCAAGAGAAAATATAAATTAGTTTCACAACCACGTCACATGCCGACATGCGACAATTGAAAGTTTTCAAAAAAAAATATAAATAAAACAGAGACATCAATTTACGATGTATATTGTGCATCTATAAATTCTAAATGATTTACTAATTTAAATATAGTTGTACAGATAACATTCCTTACCATACAGTAGAGGTGTCCAATCAAGCTACGAGATCCTGTACGCTGTTGTAAACGTACATTATTACGAGCACGCATGTTACTTCGAGCGATGAACTACAAATGAAGACTTGTGAGACACATGCTTAAAAAGGAATCAGTAATGTGATCTTGTCTCACTGTCTTCACAGAACATACCAAATTCTTTTGAGCAGACCAATACTCAACAAGATCACACCATTGATCATCAGTCATCTGTAGTATAGGAGAGGTTGTTGGAATATCGCTAGGAGTCCTCCCAGCAAAGTATCTCATCTTTAGCCTATGGCGCTCCTGGCGCAACGCTGAAGAGAATATGCTCCTGATAACAGTGATTACATTCTTCATGTCATCATCAAACTCAAGACATGTCTGTTTACAACAATGGGAACCGTTCATGTGTTAGATAGCTAGCCAACAGAAAGCTAGAGGGAATGTGAACGAGCAACATGGTATTGTTTACGAAAATGACTTACATGTAACATGTGCAGTAAACCTTCAAAATGGGAAGGGGTGTTTACGTGTTGTTTCCATGATGGAAAGATAGGAATTTGAGTCCTGACAAAAACGCCTGTGATCGATGCTATATTAGATGATTCTTGTGGATCCAGTGGCCTTCTGATACCTGCTATAACTGATGTGATGGGAAATCTTGTTCCCATTCGGGCAATCTTATTTTTAAGTGATTTCAAAGTCGTTGGCCCCCTTCGTTTTCTTGGTCGTGGTGGAACTGCAAATTTAAGCATTACATCAAGCTATCAAGGTATTTATGTAACGGAGCATGTAAGGGAACACGTACCTAATTCGGCCCCACCATCATCTTTAAGGAAGAAGTTGTCTCTGGCAGGACTAAATGTCAGCGGGCGATCGTGATTAGTTAGGTGTTGAGAACCTGCTGTTGAAACTGGGTCTGCTGTGAATTGTTCTTGGGTAACTGGATTGGCAACAGGTGGCTGGGGAACATGTGGTTTGGTATTTGCTCCGTCTACAGCTTTTAGACCAACCGATGTGGGGTTAGGTCGAAGCTTTTTATGTTGGTGTTTCGCATTACAATATTTTTTTGCCTGGTCATCATTTTCAACTAGATTAGAGTGACTCTGAGTCTGAGACCTTGTTTTTACTCTGTTCACTGCATTTGTTTGTGATCTGACATGACCAGCTTGAACCCTTTTTATTTTTAGGTGAGCTGTCAGATATTGATCTTCCTGTTGAACTATGTTCTTCACCTTGTTGGTATTTGAAACGTCCTTACGTGAAGTCCCTGATGCCTGCCAGAGATAAACGGTACTTCAATCAACAAAATCATATACATGCTTGATACGATTATGGAACATAAGAACAGCAAGCCAAGACATGATGAAACATATGTTATTATTATGTGTTAACTGAGCAGATGATAATGCTATAACTTGGGCTGGGTTGGACAGATACATCACAGTTATTGAAGATGCAACAATAATGCCAATGAAAAGAGCGAGCAATCACCTTGGGGGGTGGAGTAGGGTGCTTGACAAGGGCATCCTCTTTACTCAGGTCTCCCTCAGACTCTTGTTCAGTAGGATCAAGTTCTGAATAAGAAAATTGATTGTTATCGATGGAGACAGGAGAGGTGTTTGATTGTTCACTGGTGATGCCTATATTTTCTCTCCGGCCCTCTTTGTACTCTACTACAGTATCTTTAGCATGCATTAGAAAAAAATGCTAACGAGATTTATCATGGAACTTTGAGTAGAGCAGTAGAAGGGCAAATTAGTAGTAGCAAGTAGATGATAGCTCAAAAAGGAATAAAGCGTAGATCAAAAATAAATGATTTCCCTGTGCATGCCAATTGATGATTACAAGATTTATAAACATGCAGTTTAATAATGTCGACTAATCACTCTGCAGGCTTGACTTCTACTACAGTCATACCATAGGCATGTCACCGATGAACAGTGCCGTAACATGCACTTTCGGCCGTTGGATCGAAAATGAGTAGACAAGATCAAGCACTGTAGTGATGTACTGTAGATGACCCTGTAGCAGATGTACTGTATCGATGCACTGTAGATTTGTCCCTGTAGCGATGCACTGTGGATTGTCCCTGTAGCGTCTACTGTTCATGTTGATCTGGCCCTCCATTTTCAGTCCAACGATCAGAACATGGTCGCATGTCACAACACTGTTCTCAGGTGACATGCCTATTGCATGTCACCTGATCTCTGTCCAGTGTTTTAGTGGGGATTAGTGGGGATAATACTCTAGAGTATTGGGTGACAGCAGAATTCACCCAATACCCACAAAACCCCATCCCCAATCCACTAGGTAGGGGTAGAGTATTGGGGATTGAAAAAATACACTAAATTTTGCGGAAAAGTAGGGACAAGTGGGGATTAAACTCGCTCATACTCTAGCACCAAACATGCATTGGGGATAAGTGGGGATTTAAAGTTTGGAGCGGATTATCCCTGCTAATCCCAGTAAAACTCTAGTACCAAACAAGCCCTAAAACAGATCGCACGAAACTGATGTTCGGAAATGAAATGCATAACGGAAGCGGCTAAACACCAACCTTCGCATGGGGAGTGGACGGCTTTACGCTTTGGTTTCGCGCGGTGGACCGGTTGGGCGCGGGGTCTACCCATTTCACCGTGCGGTAGACCAGGGAGTCGGGAAGCAGATCCGACGCAGCGGCGGAGGTGGACGGCGTCCCTGAGCAGGATCCGGCGCGGTGGGCGTCGGCTACGGTGGAGCACAAATGGTGCGGTGTGCGCCTTCGTCGGGGAAGCGGCTCCGGCTTGCTTGACAACGTCTTCTCGGACACTACAGCGTCTGGTCAGGAGGCTGTGGTGGCGAGGTGGGACGGTGGTGCACTGCCGTCGTCGGGCGAGATGCTCCGATTCGGTGGGTGACGCGTGAGAGATGTGGGATTCGGCGCCTGTGCCGGTGGTATGTTTTAATGGCTGGGGTGAGATTGGCCTTGGCCAAGAGAAGAACCGCTGGGGACGTTTTTGATGAAAGGATAAGATGGGAAATTCGAACATTTGAAAATTGGAGGCGGCAACCCGAGCTATTTTCGCCGGTGTTTTGGCGCTTCGTTGAAATGGTTTGGTGGATGCGCGAAAAAAAATGGACGCGGTCCGACCCCATCAAGGTCTCATTTGTAAGCATGGGCGGTACGGCAGCCATCCTACCTTGATTTTTAGTGAATATCCATTCATATATATGTGTTTTTTTCTGAACATTTGAGTACTTAAAACGGACTTCATATGACAAAGTTGCGCCTATTTTAGTGAACACTGCGTGGAGCCGATTTCGAAAACAAAACATGGACTAGGTACCAAAAAACATATATAGACTCGTTCTCCGCATTAAAAAGATTGATGTATCATGGATCTTAGTATATGTAAAATAACCTTGAGCTATTCATTATCATACGCGTAGAATTGAAGACTTCAGATATTTCTTTATATTTGAAAGAAACGCCATGTTTCATCCGACAACATTTATCATCTCATTGAGTTGGCGCTGATTTTATATGTGGTGACGAAAACAACTGAGGCTCCTTTGATTTATAGGATTTAGATCCTACGGGAATTATTCTACACTATTGGTTATATTCATAGGGAACATATCCCATATGAATCTTGTACTACAAATCCTATATGAACAAAACATTAGGTCATCCCTCAGGGAAAAATCCCTTTGGTACAATCAAAGAAACTCATATTCCCATAGGATTCAAATAGACAAGATGTACATACGTTTTTCCTATCCTATGACTTAAAGGACTCCTGAAATGGCTCGACAACAAAGATCATAAATTCCGAGTTGTGCATCGAGCAAAAGATATTGAAAAAATTCTTGATCGATCGAATTACAAAATGATTTTCAAAAGAACTAAAGTTTTGCCATTGATCACATAATTGGTATGTATATAGGTTCTACTTATAATAAAATATGTTTTGGTTTATTGGGATTGCGTTAGAATTACATGCATCACAATGTCTCGGGACTATTTCGGTATTTACCTCTTCTTTTAGAGTTCGCCCTATCTAAGATTATTTCCGACATTCGCCAATGTTTGCAAGGAATGGCATGCAGTCGATTCCCACCCTGTTTTGGAAAAAATGAAGAAAAAAAAGTGAACTTGTGGCTATAAAATGATAAGCTTGAATTTTGATATGTTTTAAAAAAAACTGACTTCAAAATATGGCCTATCATTTTATATAAAAAACCATGGGTCTTAACGAAAATGCCCAAGGTAAAATGTGCATTACCATTTTGGGGAAAGGTGCAATAAGATTTCATTTTATTGTGGGAAACAAATTGTTGTTGTTTTTTTGCCTTTTCTGAATAGCTAAAAAGGTGTCATCTTTTTTCCATACATTCCATAATGTCATAGAACATAAGCATCCGGTGTCCAGATATAGCAACAATTCAGTATAAGACAATACTAACATAGTTTCCATAAAGTACTGCTAACACATAAGAAAACAAAAGATCTAGATGATGACCCAAGAAACAACATCCTTGTATATAATAACAATCTATTGACCATATGGCGGCTTTTGCATCACCCTATCAAAATCATCTGCCTTCAAGCACGAGAGCAGAATGTCGACACGTGCTTCAACATGTTCCAAGATCCTCTTGATGATCTCATGGATATCTGCATCAGCCGAATAGGAATCAAAGTTGTCAGCCACTAGCTTCTGATAGAAAGAAACATCAGTGTTGAAGGCGTCGATCTTAGGAGTCCCCACATTTCATTACTTGCGCTTGGGCGCCCTTCCGCCACGGAAAATCGGACCGTTGCGCAAGTGTTTCCGGGAGCCCGTTGACTGCTGACGTCATGCAAACTGACACGTGGCAGACGCCGTTAACTGCCAGTTAACGGCGTTAACCGGCTGAAACCCCGTGGTAGATGGTAGGCCCACACGAGGCCTGCCACGTCTTAAGCGGGCCGGGCCAGCTGACATAGTTTGGCCGGTCAACTATATAGCTGGGCCGGTCCATTAGTTACGTGGGCCGGGCCCTAACCTCTAAGGTTGAAAGTGGTCAAAACTTAAATGGGCCAGCCCATTTAACATGTGGGGTCCACCTTCCAAATACGCGGCGGCCAAGAAACAGTGGGCCGGAGGCGCAGCTCTGAGTGGAGGTCCTTTCTGTTAAAGGCCGGCCACAGTATGTGGAGTCACCGTGTAGAAAGTAGTAGGGCAAAAACACCGGTGGGTCCCGCTCGGTTAAAGAGTCGACCCATTTAGTATGTGGGGTCCGCCGCATATAGCGAAGTGGTAGGCCCAGCAAGATAGTGGTAGGGCCAAAAACACGAGTAAGGTCCCACTTTCACATTAAAGGCGGGCCATTTGGTGTGTAGTGGGGTCCACCCGCCTGTAAGTGGGCGAGCCCAACAAATAGTGGGCGGGCCAAAAAGCACGGGTGGGTCCCTTCTGGTAAAAGGCCGGCCCATTTAGTATGTGGGGTCCACCATATAGCAAGTGGTCAGGCCCAACAAGATAGTGGGCGGGCCAAAAACACATAGTTCCCACCTTCTGTTAAAAGGGCAGCCCATTGTGTGAGGTCCACCATATAGCAAATGGGGCGAAGCCCAACAAGTAGTGGGCGGGCCAAAAACATGTGAGTCCCAGCCTTCTGTTAAAAGAAGCGGCCCATTTGCCATGTGGGACCACCATAAAGCTGGGCCGGCCCAACAAGATAATGGGCCGACGATAACATAATGGATCACTATCGTATGCTTGACAGCCTACTAAAAGTGAAGTAGGCCCAAAATAAAAATCGTCCCACCTCTGCATGATGGGCCGGCCCAATCATTGTAGTGCCCTGCTTGTTTGACTAGTCAACATGCATTAAATTTCATGAGCCTAAAATCTGATATCAATGATACACACAATTACATACACAAATAAAACAAGTAGGAAAATTACAAGGCAATTCATGTGCCCAAATAAAAAAATTACATAGAATCATTGAGGACTTCTATTAGCATCATCAATAACACGTTGACATTTGGCAATCGCCTTGATTGAATCTTGTGTACTCTTTGTCAACATATCAGCTACAGATCTTAAAGCAGCAATACCATGTCTTTTATAAAGTACAGCCTTGAGATATTTACTGTTTGATGAAAGCAATGGTCTAGGTTGACGGCTATGAGAAGATGCATCAGAAGAAATATCAGAAGTTTTTGTGGGCCTCACTTCTAATGAAGATTGCTTCATCACAACTGCATTCTGATAATAATGCAAAAAGAGTTAAACGATGAACTATGCAAACATTTATTATGCAATGTAGATATAAGATAATAACAAGTTGCATAAATAAGACAATGTATGGAACTTGTACTAAGCACAAACTTACATCATAATGTTGCACAGGGTCGCTACAGATCCTTTTTTGGCGACTATCTTCTAATGATGACTGCTTCATTAAAACTGCATTCTGGTAACATTGCAAACATAGTTACAACAATTAACTATTCAAACATGTATTACGCAATGTAGAGATCAGATAACAACATGTAGCAGAAATAAGCACAAGATAAGATAAGATGCATGTACTAAGCACATACTGGCTCACTGCAGGTCCTTCTCTTGCGTGCACTAGTCGTGGTCAACATGCCTATCATTTAGGTTCAACCATCAAGTGAAATGCTAATCCTCCTGCTCCATTGTCCTTAATCTGTGTTTAGATATCACATTTAAGACCAAGTCAGCTGGTTTCAAATAACAAAAAACTTGAGCTGCCAAATGAATAAGCCAATATTTACCAGATATCAGATTAAAACCAACTAGATGTTGCTTTGCATGAGATACGAATTTCAGACATTCAGATTTAGAGTAGGGTAATGCCAAGGTTTTCCACATAAAGTAAACTGGCATTAAGAATGACCAAATGTCAGGTTCAAATCACCCTCGAAGTTTCTCCAAGACAAGCATATCAAATAGGCAGAAACATAGTAAAGCATGAATGGCATTGCTATGGCAGGGTTCCAAGTGTTAATCTCTTGCATAAGGAACAATGCATATAGGTTATAGATAATAACGGAAGTAAACTGCCAAAATTACCAACCAAGAACTCAGATTCCAACCTTCCCTAGCGTCCCCGCTGTTAATGTTGGATGTTCTAATAAGTGGTTCGCATGATCAATCCCTAGGAAAAATAACATTGACAAGTCAGTCTATGATAATACAAAGACCAGACATGCACGCAGCAATAACTATATAAGCTAAAGACGAGGTATAATAGAAAGCAGATTGGAAATGCACATAGCATGATTATAAAAGCAGTGTGAGAATAGCAGACACGAGAAAACAGCTAGCGGTGAGCTAATGACGTGGTATAAGAACAAGCAGATTGGAAATGCCCATAGCATGACTATAAAAGCAGTGCGACAATAGCATGCAGTACAAAAACAGTTGGCAGCAAATGAATGGGTATAAGGCTATAAATATGTGGATGCACACAGGTGTCAGTAGAATGAACAGGATGGTAGCGACCGGATAATGCTTTTGTACTGTACAATATTTAAACAAACTTCATGCGAAGCAACACATCAAGAAAGTTAACGGCATATGAGATCTGCAAATAACTACACAAAACATGGCTAAAGAAACACCGCGATCTAACGGGCCAGCGTACTAACCAAGCTGCGGCGGGGTGGACGGGGGCGGCAACTTGCATTCCAGCGGCGGCGAACGCGGGAGACGATGAATCGACCCTGTTTCAGTAGAAGCGGGCGTTAGT